>WOXC01004864.1:0-292500 GCA_011680675.1 Gymnobelideus leadbeateri
ATGTCAAAAATAAAGACTTCTTTCACCAGTTTTTATTATTTTTCTTATTACAAATTTAGAATCTTCAAGAAATAAAAATAAAAACATGATCTGAAATATTTAGAGCAGGACTTTTCCTAATAACTAAGAATGTAACAAAGTAGATATCCATCCAGAAAGGAATAGCTAGGCAGGTTGTGGTATAGATATATGGTGGAATGTTATTGTGATTTAAGAATTGATGAATATGATGAGTTAAGAGAAACATGAGAAGATTTTTATGAACTGATACAGAGTGAGATAAGTGAAACCAGGAAAACAATGTGCATAATGACTATAACTACAGAAAAATAAGAACAATAACACAATTGAAATGGAATGTTAGGAAATTTTAATGACCAAAGTTGGACTGAAATAAGAGGTATGGGCAAACATGTCACCCCTTTCTTTGCAGTTGTAGGAAAACATGGAAGTAGAACACTAAAATTTTAGATTTTTTTTGTGTTGGTTAGTTTTGCTGAACTTTTCCCCCCTTCTTTTCTCTTTTTTGTTATAAGGAATGACTCTCTAGGAGAGGGAAGGTGGGCAACACATTGGGAAGCATGAGTAATATTTTTTAAATGTCAACTTATTTTTTAAAATAACAAATAATCAGATCAAATGAGAAGGGTATATAATTCATGAAGAATTAGCTTTGAAGTAAGGAAGACCTCAGGTCAAATCTTGTTTCTGGTAAAAGCTGGCTATGTTACCTTGGGCAAGTAATAGCAACTCGGTGACCCAGGCAACTCTCTCAGACTCTAGGTTACAGAACATTTGTAGCTCTCCAGTGGCAGAGGGCATTTTTTTGCCTATGCCCATGAAGTCACCCCCTTAATTTTAATTCTTTGGAGACTAGGATGTTTTTTGACTTAGAGCCAGATGGCATCAGTGGGAGAATATTGCTGTTAAAAAGCTAAAGAATAGATGGAGTTTTGTGTTAGGCAGCTGTTTCAAATCAATTAGCACCGTTTCCCAGATGCAATGCAGTATTCTTTCTAATCAAATTTCCAAACAAAATTCTAAAATTCAAATTATTCACATTCTAATAATGAAAAATGAAAGGGGCCCATCTTACTTAAGGTAACTGTCAGGAAGAATAACTGAATCCGATTAACACATATAGAAGAAGACCTAGCCAGACACAGCAGTTTTTAAAGCCCTCAGGGACTCATCTTAAAGATATATCAGTGAGAGGAGAATAGAAGTCTGAAGTTATATGATTGGCCCATGAATTGTCTCAAAAGGCCCAGACCTTAACTGATTAACCACATCACTCCCCCTGTCAAAAAGTTCTAGTGACCACCTATGGCATTTGGGATGAAAAAAGCAAACACCTCTGTTTGGTAACAAAATCCTTTCCCAATATGGTGGCAACCTACTTTTACAGGACTTATTAACCATTATTTTCCTTTATGTCTCTGCATTCCAGCTAAGCTGGGGTACTAGCTGCTCCTTGCATACAGCACCCCATCTCTTGTTTTCATGTCTTTGTACTGTGTTTGGAATGCATTGCCTCCTCACCTCCAACTCTTTGGATCTCTAGTTTAATTCAAGGCTTAGTTTAATGATGCCTTGTACAAGAGGTTTATGTGTCCCCCCACACACACACACCTGATTACCTTGTAGTAATATTGACTTTTGTCCCCAACCCTTAGGGCATCTTCCAAATTACTTTGTGTATATGTGTGCGTATGTATGTACGTATGTGTGTGGGTATAAATAATGAGGTCCGATCTGGCCTCAGGCACTTAACACACACAAACAAAAACCTAGCCGTGTGACCTTGGGCAAGTTACTTAATCCCAATTGCCCTCCAAAAAAAAAAAGAAATCATCAGGTTCAGTTCCCTTCTTTTGACAAAGAAGGAAACTGAGTCTCAGAGAGTTTAAGCCACTCATCTGAGGTCTTGCAGCTGGTGCTGAACCTAGGTCTTCTAATGCCAAGTTCAGGACTCTCTCTACTATTCTAGGATGGTATATAGGTATATAGGATGGCTATATACAAAGATATACATACATACACAGAGGTAATTTCCTCTAATATAATGGAAACAAACCTCTAGGTCAAGGACTGCTTCATTTTGCCCTGGAATTCATTGCCTAGAGCGGTGCCTGGCATATATTGGGCATTTAGTCAATGTTTGTTGATTGTGTGATAAGCAAATATCATCTGTCTTAAGCTTTCCATTTTCACTTAGGTGTGGAATCCCTAAGAACCAGTCTCCCTTATATCCTACTACAACTTGTTCAATTAAATTCATCAAGCATTTATTAAGCTCCTACTATGTGCTGGGCATCACGTTAGGCACTGGGTGTACAAATACAAAACTAAAAATAATTCCTGCTCTCAAAAAGCATATAGTCTTCTGGGGGAAAATAATATACACACAAATAAGAAAATATAAAATGGAGACAAACGCATGAAATGTATGCAATATATTATGTATGTAACATATAAAATATATGATACAAATAATACATGCTACAATATGCAATATTGTGTGTATATATTATATATATGAATAAAATTGCAGACAGTTGCCAACTATATTTGATACGTATTAATGGTTTTCAAAAAACTCCAACCTAAATGTAATATACAGCTCTTAAGATTATGTTGAGCACATTAATCTTTGTTTGAGGATTCAGAAGGACTGCTCCATCATCTTAGAATACCATCCTAGAATAGTAGAAAGAGTCCTGAACTTAGCATTAGAAGACCTAGGTTCAGCACCAGCTGCAAGACTTCAGATGAGTGGCTTAAACTCTCTGAGACTCAGTTTCCTTCTTTGTCAAAAGAAGGGGACTGAACCTGATGATTTCTTTTTTTTTGGAGGGCAATTGGGATTAAGTAACTTGCCCAAGGTCACACGGCTAGGTTTTTGTTTGTGTGTGTTAAGTGTCTGAGGCCAGATCAGACCTCAGGTCCTTCTGACTCCAGGGCCGACGCTCTACTCACTGCGCCACCTAGCCGCCCCCACCTGATGATCTCTAAGAGGCCTTCTAGCTTTGAGACTAGAATCCAGTTGTACTCACTCAGAAGAGTCACTTGCTCTTTCTGAGACCCATTTTCCTTACCTGTAAAATGAGGCCATTGGACTAGATGCTTCCTAAAATCTATGATCCTCTTATTTTGTCTCCGCTTCTTGCTACCTATATAACCAGGTAAGATATTTCACTTGTCTGAGTGTCATCTGAAAAGAGGGATAAGGTAGGCATGGACCACTTCCAGTTCCTCCTTTAGAGATGCAAAGCTATCTCAGGAGGAACAAGTCCCATAGTCAAATAGCCAATCAATTGGCATTTATGTGCCAGTACTGAGGTCAGACTCATTCACATCCATGACATATTGGAAATGAAAGGCAGCGGTGGTGCAGTGGATAGAAGGCCAGCCCTGGAGTCAGGAGGAATTCAAATTTGGCTTCAGATATTTATTAGCTGTGTGACCCTGGGCAAGTCACTTAGGCCTGTTTGCCTCAGTTTCTTCATCTATAAAATGAGCCAGAGAAGGAAATGGCAAACCACTCCAGTATCTCTGCCAAGAAAACCCCAAATGCAGGCACAGAGAGTTGGACCCCACTGAAATAATCAATAACAAAAATAACAGATCAGGCAAATGATCAGTGAATCTTCATTTGAAATGATGAAAGGCATTCTTATTCTTCCTCCTTTGTCCTGTCTTATAGTAATAGTAGGTTGTCCCAATCCAGGATGTTTACATAGATACATTTTCTGTTCTGCAAGTGGACTCTATGGATGTATGTTTTTGTGTATATATACATGGGTGTATACATGCAGACCAATATATGTATTTCTCACACATACATGATCTATACCTTGCATATGATTACTTAGATATGCTGTATGTAGTTTCCATAAGGCCATTATAGGCTCTCTTTGTGCATGCGTGCACAAACACACACACACACACACACACACAGGCACACACACATCCTGCTGCTCTGCAGTGGTACAATGTATTGATTTGTGGGTCTACTTGAACATAGAGAATGGATAGGGAAGATGCATCTGTCAGGATCTAGGGATTGCTGAATGTGCCAGCTACAGGTTTAACAAGCATTTAGCACATGGGCAGTGACTCAGGCTTCGGGCTCCATGAAGGCTGACCAAGAGCTCTTGTAATAGCATTGAACGTGTTCCTCTCACCTCCTCCAGTTACTCTGTGTGCATTTGTATCAATTTCTCTGGGCCCCAGTAAAATGTTAAGTTCCTTAAGATCAGAGACTTTTGTCTTTGCATCCCCAGGACTTGGCACAATCCCTGACACATAGTTGACATTGAATAAAGGCTTGTTAAATTGAGAATTGAAATGAATTGCAACAACTCCCTCCTCAGATACTTAGTAATTATGCGATCCTGGAAAAGTCACTTAACTCTCTGGGTCTCAGTTTCCTCATCTGTAAAATAATGATGTTGTACTCAATGGCTTCCAAGATGTCTTCCATCTCAAAATCTATAGTGTCATAATCCTAAAGGGAAAATAAATGGTCTGGACTGATGGATGATTCTCTTGTGTCCATTACTGGCACCAGAGAGACAAAAAAAAGACATGGGAAACCAAGGGAAGTCAAGCTTCAGTATGGAGCAGTGTCCTGAACGTAGCCAGGTACAAATGACATCATAGAACTTGCAGGAAGATGAGTTCTGTTGGCAGCTATGTTCTAGGAGGCTATGGATTGCTATTGATCTGTTGCTCTTCTTGTTCAGTCTTTCAGTCATGTCTAATTCTCTCTGTGACCCCATTTGGGTTGTTGTTATTGTTGTTGTTTTTAGCAAAGATACTGGTGTGGTGCCCCATTTTCTTCTTCAGTTCATTTTACAGATGAGGAAACTGAGACAAACAAGGTTAAGTGATTTTCCCAGGGTCACACAGCCAGTAAGTGCCTGAAGTCAGATTTGAACAGGTAACAAAGGTAACTCTCAAGTGTATGTAAGAATGAGGGATGATTGAGTCACCATCATTATGCCACCTTATCTCTCTTAAAGCAACAAACAAGATACTCTAGTCCTGGTACTTTTACCAGGTGAAAACATCTCTACTTAACAAATATAAATCTGGAGAATAAATTAGATGTAACCAAGTCCTGGATTAAATATACCACCCCCACTAAAAAGTGCCTACCTTGACTAGATAAGAACACTTCTATTGAATCAAAATCAAGGGCATTAGATTAAATGTGAGAAGTCCTTGAAAACTATTGGAGCACTTCTGTCTTTCCTCTCCTCCCTGACCAGAAGGTAACTTTCTGAATTTTGGACAGTGGTAGGACTTAATCTTTTCGTTGGCACCCTAGCAGGAACGGGTGGCAGTGTCTCCAACAAATGCTGAGGAAGAAGATGTATTGAGGAAAATCAGCTTGAGGACTCTGGAAGGAGCCCAGCAGAAATTTATACCAGAGAAAAGGGGGATATTTTGAGGATTCCAACAGAAATATTTCTAGGAACTATGAATTATTCCCTTTGCCATGTATGCTCTAAGTTTGTACCCACTTTCCCTTGGACTCCATATATACTTATAGAAAAACATGTCACATAATTCTGGGGACATCTTTGTACTAACTGTCCTTACTCTGCCACCTAAGTAAATACCCATTTCTGAAAGTCTAATTAAGTCTGGCTGACTAGTGAAGATAAACCAATAATCACTATCAGAAATACATATTTTGTTGTTGTTGTTTCATCATGTCCAACTCTTCATGACCCCATTTGGGGTTTTCTTGGCAAAGATACTGGAGGGGTTTGTCATTCCCCTCTCCAGCTCATTTTATAGATGAGGAAAATGAGGCAAACAGGGTTGCAAAGGGTCACACAGCTAGTAAGGCTTATGAGCTATAACTTTAGAGACACTTCCCCAATCCCTCAGAATCCTAAGGGGATATGTAATAGCCACCCTTTCTAGTTCAAGTGGGAGATGGGATTGCAGCTTCAGAGTCCATGCTACACATTATAATTATATGAAACTCTGTGACAGGTATGATTGAGATCATAACTTTAATGAGTCAATGAATATTGACATTGATGAATATATGCAATGGAGGTATCTATTAGTATTAAGTAGATTTCCTTTGAAGAATCCATATGAAAATGTTCTTCCTTCTTGGTGAAATTGAACAAATGTCCTTATTTATAGATGATAGTATATTGGGACCCAAAACACTAAAAAATCTGTTTAGTCAAATCCATTGCATGATGAAATAAATTGTCTATCAATACAGCAAAATCAAAGTGGATAAAAAAATTGTACATTGTTGTGACTATGATGATATGCAGCTAGACAGGCAGCACAAAATAGGGGTGAACAATAAGATGGACCCAGCCTGTAGTAACAAAGAAGAATGATTGGTCTGTGTTATATGTCAGTCAGTCAATAAACATTTATTAAGCACCTACTATGTACCAGGCATTGAGCTAGGCAATGGAGATTAAAAAACAGTCCCTAATTTCAAGGAATTCAAAGTCCAAAGGGAAAGACAAGATGGAAACAAGTATGTACAAACAAGCCATATTACAGGATAAATTGGAAATGATCCACAGAGGGGAGGCACTAGAATTAAGGAAAATGAGCAGTATTTTCACTGATCCCAAATTACTTGCTATTGCAAAAATCCATTTCATTAACACCAACATCTTCTTAGTCATTCCATGTAACTATGAATCATGATACACCCAAATCTCAGAAGCCTCAAAATGATGTGTCAGGGCAATGGAAAGGTTCGTGGTGAGGAGTAGGGTGGAGTGCCAGCAGTGAAGACTTAATTCTAGAACTTGTTTGACTTGACCTCATTGGGATATATATGACCAGAATAGGAGATCAGCTAGCATTCTTAGTAACAGGTAGATGGCCCAAATACAACATGGTACCCCCTCCCCAATTATTAAGGGAAACATGTACTGGCCTCCAGAATGTTAAATGCTGAAATAGAAATAAGAATTATACAGACTGAGAGGGGATTGTGAAGGCTGAGATCTGCACCAGCAGGAAAATAAAAAGTATGAATGCTGAGGATATCACTCTTCCATAAAGTAAAATAACAGAATCTTTCTTACTGTGTCCTTGCTATTCTGCTGAAAGTCCATTTGCTTTTGGAAACTATCTCTCAACTGCCTTAGCTACACAGCTACAAAAAATACATGGAGTGTTTGAGCTGTCCTTTTTTTTTCATGGTGTTGAAGATCTTGTTGGAAATGTCTGACACGAAACCTCAAACCCTCTGAATGCTCACCTTGTATTTGCACCTTGGGATAAACTTACCTCTGGTGGTGTTATAAGCAAACTGTTAAAATATCACCTTCTAAGACCTGAAATTGGAATATCTCAGAAGGGCAGCAGGAAACCTGAAGGACTGGGAACAATAATGAGTTTTTCTCAGATTACAATTTGGCTGACAAAGAGGTGATTAATCTTTCCTTTTCATCCTTGTCTATAAAACTTAAGAGGCATCTGGCCAGGTGCTATAGTGGATAGCGTCAGGTATGGAGTCAGGAAGACTTATCTTCCTGACTTCAAATCTGGCCATAGACAGTAGCTGTGTGACTCTGGGCAAGTCACTTAACCCTGTTTGCCTCAGTTTCCTCATCTGTAAAATGACCTGGAAAAGGAAATAGCAAACCACTCCAGTATCTTTGACAAGAAAACCCTAAGTGAGGTCACAAAGAACCTGGCACAACTGAAAATGACTTAATATAAAATTCAAAACTCTGATCATTTGTATATGAAAGTGACACTACAGACATACTCCACTGGATATTATTAATTGTTGCCATTAAAATATTCCACATAAGGGAAACCAGATGACAAGGGGCAGTTATTTCCATACCAAAGAAATTACAAATGAAAGCATTACCATACTGATTGCTATACCCATTCCCAAACTTCTCTCAACTGAGAGAAGGGATTATAGGAAAATGGCTAGAATGCAGAGGAGCCCAGATACCCTGAAATAATGCAGAGGGGCTTAGAAATGTACCACTCTGGAAGAAAGAAAGGAATCACCTTTGTGTTCTCCTACCCAGCCCAGGAATCTATAGAGGGACCCCCAGAATCCTGCAGAGACCTTGCTTTAAAAAAACTAGGTGGGTCAAGGGTGAGCATGAAAGGCAGATCACGGGCAGAACATGGAGGCTTTGTACAGGTCTGGCACTCTCTGAATGAACCTCACCTGAAACTTGTAGCTTCTGGAACTCAGAAAGAATAGTCTTAAGGCATTCAAGGTAAATCCAGTAAGGCTCTAGTGGTCCTAGCCCAGCATTGGGAGAAAGACCTTAGGCAAAATACATGACAGGTCCCAGAAGTTGTTAGGAATGTAGCCCCTGAGCTCAACAGGAAGGAAGCCTTCCTTCCTCTGGGTAGAGGAAAGAACCCAGGCAAAGACTAGAGCAGGGGGGCATCCTAGAGCCCTGTGGCAAGGCGTCCCCAGGTAGAGGGGCCCCAGAGCAACCCCAGAGTCCTTCAGAGTTGGGGCTTATTGAGGGCTATCATACTCATGCAGACCTTGTCCATACCAACCAGGTACAGAACTTCACCCAAGTAAAGGCTCCCCTCCCACCAGCCTAGATACCTAGTTTAGGTGAACAAACCAAAGAAAATAATGCATATCCAATGAGAAGATATCTTGGTTTGGTACACAGCCTGAGAATAAATCTTGAAAAGGATAGTGACCCCAGAATAAGTCCAGGACAAAACCTCAGAGAGAAAAAAATGTCTTGCCCATAGGGATTGAAGGAGTACCTGGAAGATATTAAATAAGAGAAGGATAATGGAAAGTCTAGGGAGAAAAGAATGTCAAGAAGGATACTTCAGATAAAAGAGTAGAAAACCTTACCCAAGAATTGAATGGCCTGAAGATTAGAATGGTCCAAATTAAAAAAAAAAAAAACCAACTCAATAAGACAACAAAAGGCATTAAAACAAAACTAAAAGAGTTGAGAAAAAAAGAAAGTATGGGAAACATAATATCCAAAATAACTGAACTGTAAAATAGTTCAAACGCATATAGTCTAAGAATTATTATATCTAAAAAGCAAGGTTAAAAAAAAACCTTGGATACCATATTTCAAGAAAATATAGAACTGCCAAGAACTCTTAAACTCAGAGGAAAAGGTAACAATAGAAATAAATTACTAGTCATCTTCAGAAAGAAACCCCCAAATTGAAACTCCCAGGAATCTTATAGATAAAATCCAGAGCTTCCAGGTTAAAATATATACTACAAGCAGTCTAAAAGGAGTTTAAATTCCAAGGAGCCACAGTAAAAATAACACAAGACCTACCAGTTATCAATAAAGGAAATATGATCTTTAAAAGGGCAAAAGATAAAGGTTTAAAATCAAAGAGAATTTATCTAGAAAAGCAAAGTATAATTCTATTGGAGAGAAAATGTACCTTTAATGGAATGGAGGGTTTCCAAGCATTGATGATGAAAATGCCCAAACTAAGTATAAAATTTGAAATAGAAGTACAGCTGCCAAAAGCAATATAGAGAAGTATGCATGTCTTTTTTTAAATTTCATGTTTAATTTTTAGTTTACAACATTCATTTCCACAAGATTTTGAGTTACAAATTTTCTCCCCATCTTTCCCCTACCCACCACCCCCCAAATAGCAATCCCACTGAATACCCCCTCCCCCAATCTGCTTTCTCCAATTTATCCCTTCTACCCCCTCCAGCTTTCCAGTAGGGCAAGATGGATCTCCATACCCCAGTGCCTGTATATCTTATTTCCCAGTTCATGTAAAATAATAATAATAATAATAATAATATTTTTAAACATTTGATTTTAAAACTTTGAATTCCAGATTCTTTCCCTTCGTCCCTTGTCCCCACTCTTGCTGGGAAGATAAGCAATTCAATATAGGTTGTACATGTGTAGTTAAACAAAACATTTCTGTAGTGGATATATTGTGAAAGACTGACTATATTTCCCTCCATTCTATCCTGCCCTCACTTGTTCTATTTTCTACTTTGACCCTGTCCCTTTTCAAAAGCATGTGCTTCTAACTACCCTTCCCCAGATCTGCCCTCCCTTCAATCATCCCCCCTCTTATCCCCTTCTCCCCTACTTTCCTATAGGGTAAGATACCCAATTTCGTGTGTATGTTATTCCCTTCTTAAGCCAAATTCAATGAGAGTAAGGTCGACCCATTCCTTTTTGCCTTCCTATTCTTCCCCTCCATTGTAACAGTTTTCCTTTGCTTCTTTTATATGAGATAATTTACCCTATTCTGTCTCTCCCTATCTCCTCTCATTATATTCCTCTCTCACCTCTTAATTTTATTTTAAAAATATCATCCCTTCCTATTCAATTGATCTGTGCCCTCTGTCTATGTATACCTGCACACACACAAACACACACACACACCCATATATATTCACACTCACATATGTATTCATACACACATATACCTTCCTATATGGACATATATATGTACTTATACATACACACACACACACACACACACACATATATATATACATACATTTTATATATACATTTATATTCCCTTCAACTATCCTCATACTGAGAAAAGTTTCATAAATTACAATTATTGTTTTTCCATGTAGGAATGCAAATAGTTCAACTTTGATAAGTTCCTTATGATTTTTTTCTTCTGTTTACCTTCTCATACTTCTCTTGCTTCTTGTGTCTTAATGTTAAATTTTCTATTCAACTCTAGTTTTTTCATCAAGAATGCTTGAAAATCATTTATTTCATTGAATGACCATATTTTCCCCTGAAATATTATACTCAGTTTTGCTGGGTAGGTGATTCTTGGTTTTAATCCTAGCTCCTTTGACCTCCAGAATATCATATTCCAAGTCCTTTGATCCCTTAATGTAGAAGCTGCTAGATCTTGTATTATCCTAATTGTGTTTCCACAATATTCAAATCATTTCTTCTTGGCTGCTTGTAATATTTTCCCCTTGATCTGGGAACTCTGAAACCTGGCTATAATATTCCTAGGAGTTTTCTTTTTGGTGTCTTTTTCAAGAGGCTATTGCTGAATTCTTTCAATTTCTATTTTGCCCTTTGGTTCTAAAACATCAGGGCAGTTTTCCTTGAGAATTTCTTGGTTCTTTTTTTGATCATTGCTTTCAGGTAGTCCAATAATTTAAAATTATCTCTCCTGGATTATTTTCCAGGTCAGTAGTTTTTCTAATGAGATAGTTCACATTGTCTTCTATTTTTTCATTTCTTTGGATCTGTTTAATAGTATCTTGATTTCTCATAAAGTCACTAGCTTCCATTTGCTCCAATCTAATTCTGAAGGAATGATTCTCTTCAGTGAGCTTTTGAGATTCTTTTTCCATCTGGCAAAGTCAGCTTTTTAAGGCATTCTTCTCCTCATTGCCTTTTTGAGCCTTTTTTGACACTTGAGTTAGTCTATTTTTTAAGGTGTTATTTTCTTCAGTCAGTTTGTTGACTTGCTTTTCATGATTTTCTTGCATCATTCTCATTTCTCTTCCCAATTTTTCCTCTATGTCTCTTACTTGATTTTCAAAATCCTTCTTGAGATCCTCCATGGTCTGTAACCAGTTCATATTTTCCTTGGAAGCTTTTGGTGCAGGAGTTCTGACTTTGTTGTTTTCCTCCCATTCCATACTTTGATCCTTTTTGTCCCCCCAAAAAAGGAATCTCAGGTTTGACTACCGTGCTTGCTTTGCTTCCTTTGCTTGCTCATATTGCCACTCAATTATTTGACTTTTGAGCTTTTTGCAAGAGTAGAACTCTGCTTCCAGAGGGGAGAGCTTTGTCCCAAATCACTGGGGTTTTCACAGCTGCCAGAGCTATTAGTTGGCTGCCCTCTCAGAAGCTCCCACAAGCTCTGGCACCTTGTCACACAACCCAGGACCTCCACCCAAGATAGGTATCCAGATCCAAGCAGGTTAAAGCAAGAGCCATTACCCTCTGAATGGTTGCTTGGTCCCCCTATAATCGGCAGGCCAGGAGCTCTGAAGTAGCCATGCAGCAGGAGCTGCAGGGCTGCCCTGCCTTCATCACTTCTTGCCCCAGGGGGTAGGGGCCGGACCTTTTCCTCCCCCCAATACCAACAGAGTTCCGCACTGACCTTTTACTTTGTTTTTGGCATTTATGGGTCAATAATTCTGGAAACTGCCACAGCTGCTGGTGATCCATTATCCTGTTCCAGCCACTGCTGGTCAGGGCCACCCTGAGGCTAAAACCATGGGCTTATGCAGGCCTGGGCTCAGCCCTCAGTGTGCTGCAATAGACCCTTCCTGTAGGCATTCTGGGCTGCATTCAGTGGGAGATTTGTTTTTTTCTGTCGCTTTGTGGGTTTTGTAGCTCTAGAGTTTGTTTAGAGTCATATTTCATAAGTATTTGAGGTGGTTATAGGGGGAGCTCATGGAGTTGTCCTGCTTCTACACTGCCGTATTGGCTCTGCCCCACCACACACACACACACACACACACACACACACACACACACACACACACACACACACATATATATATATATATATATTTTTTTTTTTTTTGGAGGGCAATTGGGATTAAGTAACTTGCCCAACGTCACACGGCTAGGTTTTTGTTTGTGTGTGTGTGTGCTAAGTGTCTGAGGCCAGATCCAAACTCAGGTCCTTCTGACTCCAGGGCCAGCACTCTACTCACTGTGCCACTTAGCCACCCCCGCATATATTTTTTAAAAGAATGCCTGTATCCATAGTCATAAAAAATGTTCCAAATCACTATTGATTAGAGAAATGCAAATTAAAACAACTCTGAGATATCACTTCACACCTATCAGATTGGCTAATTTGACAGAAAAGGAAAATAATAAATGTTGGAGGGGATGTGGAAAAATTGGGATACTAATATACTTTTGGTGGAGTTGTGAACTGATCCAACTATTCTGGAGAGCATTTTGGAACTATGCCTAAAGAGCTCTAAAATTGTACATACCCTTTGATCCAGCAAAACCACTACCTGGTTTGCATCCCAAAGAGATTAAAAAAGGTCTGGGGAGGAACTATTTGTACAAAAATATGTAGTGGCAAAAAATTGGAAATTGAGGTGATGTTCATCAGTTGGGGAATGGCTGAACAAGTTGTGGTATATGATTTTACTAGAATATTATTGTGTTAGCAGGATGATTTTAGAAAAAGCCTGGAAATACTTATATGAACTGATACAAAATGAAATGAGCAGAACTAGGACAACATTGTGTACAGTAAAAGCAATACTGTACAGTGATCAACTATGAATGACTTAGCTATTCTCAGTAATACAATGAATACCAAAGGACTCATGATGAAAAATGCTATCCACCTCCAGAGAAACAACTGATGGCATCTGAATGCAGATTAAAGCATGCTGTTCTTCACTTTCTGTATTTGTGGGGGAGGGGGATTGAGGGAGAGTTTATGTCTTCTTTTACAACATGATTTAATATAATAATATGTTTTGCAAGACCGAACGTCTATAATAATCTTTGTCAAATTGCTTAATGTCTTAGGAAGGTGAGAGTTGAGAGAGGGAGAGAGGAAATTTGGAGCTCAAATTAAAAAAATGTTTAAAATTCTCTTTATCTTTATCTGAGGGGAGAAATAAAATATTATTTTAAAAAAGAAATAAAATACATGGGGAGGAATTCTTGGCATCTTAATATGGTGATCAAAAGCAAATGTCTTCTCAGAACTCTAAAATGATTAAGGGTCATAGAAAAAGAGAAAAAACAACAAAGGGTGTGTGGGTGGTTTAGATTTGTTTTAATTGTCTTAGAAGAAGAAAAATAGGGGATTAGGTGACTATACTAAAGAATAAAGAATGAAGAGGCAGAGAAAAATCACTATTGCATAAAGAGGTACATAAAATGAAGATGAAAGTCATTGAAGAAATGGGAGAGGCAGACAGTCTGTGAACCTGAATTTCATCTGAACTAGATAAAGGAATATTGAACACAATTACACATACATACATATAAATTTTGATATAGAAATATATTGAACTCAAAAGGGAAAGAGGAAGGGAAAGGAAGAGGGGAGGGAGTAAAGAGGTGTCTGAGGAAAGAAAAGATAGATAAAGAAATAGTCATGAGCAAAATGAACTCAAATGTTGGAGGGAGAAACATGAAAGATGGACTAACAGGAAAGGAGGAGAGAGTACAAAACTGGTATCATATGTGTGGTAAAAGTGAAAGTAGAGCTGCAACAGTGAGGAAATTGGCTATTTCATTTATAAGTTTACAAGTGTCAAGCAAAATCCCTCACTCCTACCACCTTTTTCTTATTTGTAAAGAGGAAAGTGGGAGCAAAGAGAGGGAAAAATACAAGCAAATAGAATAGAGGGAAATGAACAATTAATAATCACAACTGTGAATGTAAATGGAATGACTTTACCCATAAAATGGAAGAAAATAGAAGAATGGAGTAGAAAGCAGAATCTAACAATATGTTTTAATGTTTTATTAAAGCTTAAAATTTATTTATTTATATTAAAATATTTATATTAAAATATCATTTATATTAAAATAAAAATTATTTTATTTATATTAAAGCTTAAAATTTCACTAAGACTTTTTGGACACTATCTGGACATGATAAAAAGAGATAAGCAGGGAAATTACATTACGCTTAAAGCCACCAAAGATAATAAATCAATATCATGAGTATATATACATATTTGTATCTAATAGCATACCTTATGAATATTTAAATGAATGTTATTAGAATTGGGAGAAATAAACAACAAAACTATAATAGTGGAGGAACTTAATGTATCCTAGACAAATTTAACCAAAAGATAAACAAAGTATCTGAGTACAGTTTTAGAAAAATAGAGATGATAGATCTCTGGAAATTACTAAATGGGAATTTAAAAGAATTTACATATTTCTTAGCTCTGTATAGCACCTTTATAAAAACCAACCACGTACTGGGGCATAAAGACCTCACTAAAAATAGAGAAAAACAGAAACACTTAATACATCATTACTGATTATAATTCAACAAAATTATATCCAGTAAAGAATCTATAAAAAAAAAGAATTAGGGGCGGCTAGGTGGCGCAGTGAGTAGAGCGCTGGCCCTGGAGTCAAAAGGACCTGAGTTCGGATCTGGCCTCAGACACTTAACGCACACACAAACAAAAACCTAGCCGTGTGACCTTGGGCAAGTTACTTAATCCCAATTGCCCTCCAAAAAGCAAAAAAAAAAAAAGAATTAAAAAGTAATCGGGAACTAAAGAATATAATTCTAAAGGATTGGTGGGTTAGAGAGGAAATGATAGAAGCAACAGAGTACTTCTTCAAAGATAATTACAATAATGAAACAATATGCAAAAACTTAAGATGTAACTAAAGTAAATTTAAGGGGAAATTTTATATCTCCAAATAAATTCATTAACAATAGAGAGAAAGAACAAATCAATGAATTGGACATATAATTAAAAAGAAATAAACTATCTACAACTAAATAAAAAAATAGACATCATGAACATTAAAGAAGAAATTAATAAAATTAAAAGTAAAATGACGATTGGATTGATAAATAAAACTAAAAGTTGTTTTTTTAGGGGAAAACCAATAAAATAAACAATTAGTTAATCTGATTTTTTTAAAGATAGAGGAAAACCAAATTGTTCATATGGAAAATAAAAAAGAACTTAAACAGTTGAAAAGGAAATAAAGAGAATAATCAAAAACTATTTTATCCAATTATATGTTAATAGAAGTAAACATTTATACAAATATAAAATGCCTAGATTAACAAAATAAAAAAACAGAATAGTTAAATAACCTAATATCAGAAAAGACAATTGAAGAAGTCATAAATGAGCCCTTTTCTTTTCCTCCCCCCCAAAAAAACCCAGATGGATTTATCAGGGAAAGTCAATTCTATCAAATACTCAAATAACAATTAATATCAATGCAACATAAACTATCTACAATAATAAGAAAAGTAGGTACTTTTCCATTATCTTTCTATAATACAAATAAGGTCTTGAAATATAAGCCATGGAGAGACAAAGCAGAGAAGAAAAACAAAATACTAATAATATCCATTACGAACATTAATGCAAATTTTTGTGTATATATATGTATATATAATACCAGGTTAGGTTTATACTAGGAATGCAGGTTTGGTTCAACACAATGAAGACTATAAACCTAATAAACTATGTTAACAACATAAATAATAAAAATCATAGGTTTATATCAATGGATGATGAATAGTATTTTGATAAAATTCAACACTTATTTCTGTTAAAAACTCTAAAAAGCAAAGGAATAAATGTATTTTCTTAATATGACGAGTCATTCATAGTTCATCATTGTATAGTATTGCTGTTACTGTAAATAATGTTGTCCTAGTTCTGCTTACTTCACTTTGTATCAGTTCATATAAGTCTTTCCTGGCTTTTTCTGAAATCATCCTGCAAGCACAATAATACCATTAAAATCATATTTTCTTAATATGATATTGGCATACCTGGAATCAATAATTAATATTTACCAAGCTCCTACTATATGCCAGGCAAGGTGCTAAATGCTGGGCACAATTCCAAACATTATATGTAAAGGAGAAAAGTTAGAGGTCTTTCCACTAAGATTTGGTGTAAAGCATGGATACCCATTTTCACCACTACTACATAATATAGTGCTAGACATGCTAGCTATAGTGATAATAAAGAAATAAGGAATTGAGGAAATAAACATAGGCAAAGAGGAAACAAAAATATCACCTTTTAAGATGAAATGATGATGTACTTTGAGAACACAAGGGAGTGAAGTAAACATTAATTGAAATAATAATCTTAGCAAGTCACAGCATGAAAAGAAATCCATACAAATAATCAGCATTCCTATATGTAATCAATAAGATCCAGCAAGAAGATCTGGATTTGGAAGAATTCCATCAGAATAACTATTTTACCAAGATTTAACCAGGGCCTGTAGGAATCCATTTATAAAACACTCTTTGCAGAATTAAATCAGATAAATAAGCCAGATAAATAAAGAAACTTTAGCTGCTCATATCAAGCCAGTACAATACAATGTCACTCTTACCTAAATTAATTTACTTATTCAATGCTATGCCAGTCAAAATGTCAAAGGGATATTTTATAGAGCTAGAAAAATGAAAATAAAATTCATATGTTGAACAAAAGGCCAAGAATCTCAAGGGGGAATCCCATCACTTGCATTTTTCAAACTACTTACTCTACAAAGCAGTGATCATTAAAATTATTAGGTACTGGTTAAAAGAGAGAGAGGCCAATCAGAGGAACAAAGTAGGTTCACAACATACACTGTAGCATAGTGTTTGATGATAGGGGCAGGATTCATCATATGACAAAAAATTCTAGGAAAACAGCACTGGAATCTGATAGAAATTGTATTTAGACCACAACGTGCCAAGATAAGCTTCAAATATATAGCTTAGATGTAAAAAGTTAGGTAATAAACAAATTAGAGGAGCAAGAAAGAAATTACCTTTGGGGAAAGGTCTAATGACTAAGTGAGAGAGACTACAGAAGATAAAATGGACAATTTTGATTACCTGAAAATACAAAAAAAAGTTTTGCAGAAGGAAATCTAACAGAGCAAACATTAGAAGGGAAATAGTTAAGGAGAAAAAAATCTTTGCAGCAAATCTTTCTGGAAAGAGTCTCATTTCAAAGATATATGAGGAACTGATTCAAATTTATGACTAAGAACCATTTCCCAAATGATAAATGATCAAAGGATATGAAATGCAAATTAAAGCAGCTTTGGCTTTATGCCTACTATGGTAAGCACTGTGAATATAAAAACAATAAAGTCCCTGCCTTCAAGGAGCTTACAGTATAAGAATTTACAAATTACTTACAATCGAGTTGGTCCTTCATTCTTCAAGAAGACCATGAAGTCAGGAAGGTGATGTCATGACATGTAAGTGAATTGCATTTAAGGGAGGGAGGGCTGTGCAAGGTCACCAGCCTCACTCTTTCCTCAGGAGCCATCTGGGTCCAGGGGCGAGATACAGATCCTGATGATTAGAGATGGCCTCCACTTACAACCTAAATCAAAGAAAGAGGGATAGGATCTATATGTGCAAAAATATTTCTACAGAAGCTGTTTTTGGACAAACTAAACTTATTGGGGGAATGTTGTACGTGGATATAACAGAATATTATTATTCCATTAAAAAATGATGAAATAGGGGCTGCTACATGGCACAGCCCTGGAGTCAGGAGGACCTGAGTTCAAATCTGGCCTCAGACACTCAAAGTAGATATCATTTGTATTTTTAAAACAATGTGTTGCTAAGGTCTATTGCTGTGTAACAAAAAACAAAAACAAAACAAAAACAAGACCCACCTTCGATATTGGCATATTTGAATGATTCTCTGCTACTGTCAGGCAGATGCCCAAGAATACTGGGAACAGCAGGCCCCTCTCTAGTCTGTCTATTACTCAGCTGTCACATTAATTTTCCTGAACTTATGACCAAATAATAGAGAACACTATAACATGCAAAATGGATAATTTCAATTACATTAATCTGAAAAGGTTTTACATAAAGCCAATACAACCAAGATTAGAAGGGAAGCAGAAAACTGGGGAACAATTTTGCAGCTAGTGTTTCAGATAAAGGTTTTATTTCTAAAATATATAGAGAACAGAATCAAATTTATGAGAATTTAAGTCATTCTCCAAGTGATAAATGGTCAAAGGATGTGAACAGACAATTTTCAGATAAAGCTATCTATAGCCATATGAAAAAACGCTCTAAATCACTATTGATTAGAGAAATACAAATTAAAAGAACTCTGAGGTATAATATTACACCTATCAGATTGGTTAACATGCAAAACAGAAAAAGGATAAATATTGGAGATGTGGGAAAATTGGACCACTAATACATTATTGGTGGAGTTGGGAACTGATTCAATCATTCTGGAGAGCGATTTGGAACTATGCCTAAAGGGCTACTGGTAGGTCTGCATCCCAAAGAGACCAGAAAAAGGAAAAAGGACAAACATTTACAAAAATATTTCCAGTAGCTCTTTTTGTGGTGGCCAAGAATTGGAAATTGAGGGGATGCCCATCAATTGGGGAATGAATGAACAAGTTGTGGTATATGGATGTGATGGAATACTATTGTTCCATAAGAAATGATGAGCAGGCAAACTTTAGAAAAACTTACATGAACTGATGCTGAGTGAAGTAAGCAAAACCAGGAAAACATTGTATACAGTAACAGCAGCATTGTATAATGAGCAACTTTGATAGACTTAGCTCTTCTCAGCAATGCAAGGATCTAAGACAATTCCAAAAAACTCATGATGGAAAATGCCATCCACATCCAGAGAAAGACCATGGAATCTGAATGTAGACTGAAGCAATACTATTTTTCCTTAGATTTTTTTTCTTTTTGGTTTTTTTCTTTCTTGTGGTTTTCCCCTTTGGTCTATTTCTTCTTTACAACATGACTAATGCAGAAATACATTTTATGTGATTGTATATATGTATGGCCTATATCAGATTGCATGCCATCTTGGGGAGGAGGGGAAGGAAAGGACGGGGATAAATTTAAAAAATCAAAATATTACAAAAGTGAATGCTCAAAACTAAAAATAATTAATTTTTAAAAAATTGATCTTCCTTAAACATAGGTCTGATTGTGTCAGCCCTCTACTCAATAAACTCCAATGGCTCCTTATGACCTCCAGGATCAAGGGCTTTTAATGCCCTTCATAATCTGTCTTTTCCCTACCTTCCTACTCTTCTTGTACTTTGCTGCCCCCCATATACTCTGGGATCTTCCCTGTTCCTCTCACACCATGGTCCATGGTCCATGTCCTGACTGAGCATTTTCACTGGCTGTCCCCCAAGTATGGAACTCATTCCCTCTTCATCTCTGGCTTCTGATTTCCCTGCCTACTTCAAGTCTCAGCCAATGCCTTACCTTCTGCAAGAAGCTTTTCCTAGTCCTCCCCGATATTAGTGCCTTCCTTCTGAGATGATCCCCAATATATCCTGCATATGGTTTGTTTGCACATAGTCATTTGCATTTTGTCTCCCTCCCATTAGACTAGAGGGTAGACATTGAAGGTAGGAAATGTCTTTTGCCTTTTTTTGTATCCTTAGCACAGTACTTGGCATATTGTGTACTTAATAAATTCTTGGGCAGCTAGGTGAGGCAGTGGATAAAGCACCAGGCCTACAGTCAGGAAGACCAGAATTCAAATCCTGCCTCAGACTTTTACTAGCTGTGTGACCCTGGGCAAGTCACTCAACCTTGTTTGCCTCAATTTCCTCATTTGTAAAATAATCTGGAGAAGGAAATGGCAGCCTCTCCATTATCTCTGTCAGAAAAACTCCAAATGGGGTCACAAATAATCATACACACCTGAACAACAATAAATGCTTATTGACTAACAAACAAGAACTAGGTTTTATGATTTTATGACACAAAGATAAAATGTGATTCTCACATTAATAATATTAGTGTCAAACTATGTTCTTTGTGTCTAATGTTACATGAGGTATTCTTACACAGAGTTATTTTTGTAGAGTAGATAGTTACAGGTGTTTTTTTAGTTAGCAGTGGTGGGTTTGCCCTATTTCATTCATAGCTAGCCTTCAGATTTCCCTTGTGGCCAATAATACATATTTTTTAAAAAAAGATTGAAGTTCTGCTGGCCATGGATTGGGGGGGAAACACCAAATAATTGAGCTATGGTGGGACCAACACATCAGTCTGAATTTGTCTTTAGCAACAAATCATTTCCCAGGAAGATATGGAGTCACTACCAGAGTTTGGCAGCCTGGGAAGCCTACACAATGAGGATGAATGAGGTCATCTCACAATACCTCTGTAATCCCTGGAAACTCAGAGCACTCTGGGCTCTAGAATGACAAAAGTAAAGTTTTATTAGGTTCAGTCCCTTTCAAGCCACAGGGCAGATGGAGCCAATTCTACTTAACACATCATCAGCTATATATGAAATCTACTATAAATTCCAGTTAAATTACAAAAACTGCAGAAGAATCAAAAGTGAGTCTTGCTCATGAGATTGGACATGATGGCAGTTAGGGGAGGAAAACCACTTGATTCATAAAGTGGGAGAAATCAAAAGAAGTCCCAGCAGAAGGCATAGGGCTAGAACTAACTCTGCTGATGCTCAGTTTCCTCAATTTATAAAATGTGACTGGGAGTAGATGATGTCAAAGATTGTCACTAATTCTAAATGCTAATGTCTTATGATCCACAGCCCATAGGAAGTAGTGAAGCACCTGTCTGGGTCATTCAGGCTGCCAGCCCACTTCTGCTTTCTCATTTTCCTCCTGACCCCTTTGAAATTTGAGAATGAGTGGTCTTGGTCCAATGCTTTCTATTCCTTCCTTCTTGTTGACAGGAAGATCTGCTTATTCTGAATTATCCAGGGAGGCAAGCTTTTGATCTGCATTCTTTAAAAATAATTGTCGGTTTGGTCATGGGTTCGGGGTTGGCTTCATCACTGGAAGATGTGAGCAACAGCTTGCTTGTTATTGTAACCTGAGTACTGCCCTTTGATATTATACCCCTGCCAAGGAGGTGAAAACAGAGTCTGGCTGGCTGGCTTATTCCTCAGTGTAAACACCTCCTTGGAATGGATATGATAACAAAGGGTAATACCCCAGTTTTATTGTGATTTTAGGAGTATAGGGAAGACCCTTATGCCCCGATACAATACTTCACCTACTTACTGAGAGAATGGCTAAAATTCTTTAACTGGGAACAAAGCCTTTCATTCTCCAATCAGATAAGAAATCAGTCAATCAATTCAATGTTTATTAAACATCTGCTACTTGTGCTAGGCACTGTTGTAGGGTGCTCTGGATAAAGATCCAATCAAGGAAATCATCTCTATTCCCAGGGAACTTACATTCTAATGGAGGGAGACAATACATGTCTGTCTCTGTATGTGCATAGATATGCAAATATATGTATGTATACATATATTCTCTTTATATTTTTTCTACATATACTGAGTATCTTTTTATCATACTTATATAAGTATATACTTAGAATTATGGGCTTCTAAGTATAAAATATATTATTATACTTATCTATAAAAACTATGTGGAATAGATACATATGTATACTCTATATGTATATACATATGTATAAACAGAATGCGTGTGTGTGTGTGTGTGTGTGTATAAAATGATGCTGTCTGTACCTTGAAGGGAGTCAGGGATTCTATGAAGTGAAGGTGATGAAACATTGCATTTTGGGCATGGGGCCCAGCCAGTGCAAAGGCATGGAGATAGGAGATGGATTTTCCTGTGGGACAAATAGAGAAGGCCAGTTTGACTGAACTGAAAACTAGAGCAGGGAGATTGGGTTGGGGAACAGTTTTGAAGGGCTTTCAATGCTACACAGAGGTGTTTATTTTGGATTCTAGAGTCAATAGGGAGTCACTGGTAGTTACTGAATAAAGGAGTCACATGGTCAGATCTGCATTATAGGAAAATCACTTTGGCAACAGTTTGGAGGAAGAGTTGAAGGAGAGAGAGAGATTTGAGTTAGGAAGACCAATTAGAAGACTGCTGCAGTAATCCAGGCAAGAGATGATGAAGGCCTAACCTGTGGCTAGCAGCTGAGTGATTAGAGAGAAGGGGTCAGAGGAGAGAGACATTATAGAAGTAGAAATGGCAAAATTGCATAATTGTTTGGATGGGGAGATGGGAGAGAATGAGATATTGAGGATAACACTCAGGTTAGGAATCTTGAAGGCTGGAATACTAGTGATGCCTTCAACAGAAGAGGGGTGCACTTGGGGGAAAGATTAACTAGTCCTGGTTTGGACATGTTAAGTTTGAGATGACTCTAGGACATGTAGTTTGGAATGTCCAGTAGACAATTGATGCAGATTGGAAGCTCAGGGGAGATGCTATAGGCAGATATATAGACTCAGGAGGTATTGGCATAAAGATGAGAGTTCCAGCTTTGGCAGCTGATGAGGTCACCAAGAAATAGTGTAAAGAGAGAAGGGTAGGGGACCTTGGACAGAGACTTAAGGAACACCTACAGTTGAGAAGCAAGATCCAAATGCTGAACCAGCAAAGGAGATTGGGGCAGAGAAGTTCAACAGATAGGAGAACCAGGAAAGAGCAATTTTGGGAGAGAGAGAAGGAGAGGGAGAGGGAGAGGGAGAGGGAGGGGGGGGGAGAGAGAGAGAGAGAGAGAGAGAGAGAGAGAGAGAGAGAGAGAGAGAGAGAGAGAGAGAGAGAGAGAGAATTAAGGTTGCAATTTACTGCTGGCACAGGCTGAGAAGGATGAGGACTGAAAAGGGGCTATCAGAATTGATAATTAAGAGATCCCTGGTAACTTAAAAGAGAGCAATTTCAGTTGAGTGAAATTAGAAGCCAGATAACAAAGGTTGAAAAGTAAATGAGAGAAGATATAGTGAAGACAGAGAATATACACAGCTTTTTTTAGAGGTTTGACTGAGAAAAGAGAAAGATATAGAAAAATAGCTTGAGGGCTGGCAGGATCTAGTGAAGGTTTTTGTTTTTTTTTTAAATATAATGAAGGAGATTCGTTTGAATTGTTTAAAGGTAGTAGGAGAAAGAGAGGAGAGGAGGGAGAGAAGAAAGGAGAGAGAGGAGAGAAGAGAGGATGGATTAAGATTGCAATTTACTGCTGGCACAATGGGACAGGACGGGATCAAGTATACATTTAGAGGAGCTGGCCTGGGCAAAGAAGGGGGAGAGAAGGAGAAGTTAGGGAACAACATCAAGGGGCTTCTAGATGAGGAGGAAAGGAAAGTTACTAAATGGACTGAATGTTCTCAGTTTAGCAGGTGAGGTCAACTCTGAGAAAGGGAGTAGATAGAAGTGTGGTAGGCTTAAGGAGAAGAGAAGGTTTGGAAAAGTGCTTGTGGGGAGTGAAATGGAGAATCAATTAAGAAGAAATAAATGCATTGTCTTGCTGCAGTGAGGGCCCACTTGCTGTCAGATAATATTGATTTATAAAGTACCCAGTTAGTATAGTTGTGTGAGTTTCTCCAGCTCTGTTCAGAAGCATGTGAGTAGGTGCTGAGGAAGTGGATAGTGAGAAATAAACCAAGGCTGAAGTTTGTCAAAAGGGATGATTATGGATAGGACAAGGGATGGATGGATTTGAGAGCAGAAGACTTTATAGAATTGAATTACCTAACTATTAAAGTCAAAAGAAGTCAGAGTAGGGCAGATGGATTGAGAAAGTACTGAGGGGTAGAATGATTGGAGTTTTTAATGAGGGTCAAGACTAGGTTTAGGAGAGGGAAGGCATAGGGAGAAATAGAAGGGTAGAAGGTTGTGGTCAGATAGGGGAACATCAGATTTTTTAATTAGGAAAGTGAGTAAAGGTGAGATATAATGTGTGACCATCTCTATGTGTAACTGAGGAAAGGGGAATAAGCAGGTCATGGTATTGAAGGCGATTGAGGAATTGGAACTCAGGTTGTTTAAGGGACCATCAACATGAATGTTAAAGGCTCCTAGTTTGGGGGCAGGATTTGGAGAAGAGAGGAAGATATTAGGTCAGCTGCAAAACTCCTTGAGAAAGGAAGGAGAATCACAGAGGGCCTAGTATGGAACAGACAGCATAATCTGAACTGGATGGAAAATGTTGATTGAATGGGACTTCAAAGGAGGAGAAAGCATTAAGTGATGGTGGTAAAGGGGGAGCAGTCTGGAAATGTCAATGGGAGCAAAAAGTATTCTGACTTTCCCTCCAGGATTAGTATGTGAGTGAGTGTGAGTGAAGGTATAGCCAGTGTAGAGAAGAGGTCTAGGGATATAGCATCATCAGGGCAGAGCTGTGCCTTGGGGACATCCAGGAGTGTGAGAGAATGATCCAAAACAAAGGGAAATTCCTCTACTGGGAATTTCAGAGGGCACAGTGGAAGGGGTGGGAAGGGTTGGCATGGGACATAGGTAGAGTGGTATTGAAGAGGAAGAGGATGAGAGAACAGGAGTTAGGGGTTGGGAATAGTTCGCTGCTAAGTGGCTGGTAGTTAACTAATATAAGGACAAAGAGAGAAACAGGTAGTAGGAAATAGTTAACCACAGCAACAGTAGTGAGTGGCAGTTGAAATAGAAAGTTCTGCCTCCCTTGCTGGGCAAGGGCTAGGGTTGTGGTCACTCTTCTCTACTCTCCCTCCCCCCTGATGGGGAGGGGCGGGGGAGAGACAGTGCTGCACCTGAATCCCAAAAGACTAGCATAGGGTGCTGGATCTGACTTGGCTCTGGATGGGGAGGGGGTAGGTCCTGCCCAGCCGCCCCCCCCCACTTCCAGGCTAGCAGAGTACCTGGCCTGGGTCTTTGGTCAGCTTAGCCTGATGGTGCTGCTACTTAAGTCCTTAAGACTTAAAATTCAGATATCTGTGAAGCAGCATGTTAAAGTCAAAGGACCTATGGAGTCCAAGGACCTATATTCAAATACTGCCTTTGATGCCCATGACCTACGTGATTTTGGGTAAGACGTGTAACCTGCCCTGGTTTTCAGTTTCCTCATCTATAAAATAACAAGGATGGATTTAGATGGTCTGAGGACCCATTCTGCTCTAGATTTATTGATCTTTGGGAGAGATCTTGAATTCATTCACATTAAGGTACAAGTGATTGATTTATTAGCTTTTCCTAAGAGTAGATTTTGATAGGTGGTGTAGACTGAAAAAGCAAACTCTTAAACTCTTACCATGTGCCAAGTTCTGTGCTAGCTCTGAGAGAAGAAATAGAAAAAGCAAGACAACATGTAAAATAAATTTCAGCATCAGGAGGAAAGAAAGAAAAGGAAGTCCTAAGGGGGCTATTGCCACACAGATGAGAAGGCCCATGGGTTCTTAGGTTACAATAGGCTGTCAGATGGTTGTTGGGGGAGGAAAGTTTGGCACGGTGTAGAGACAGGCCAGCAGTGCCTTAGGAAACAGTAGGGTAGAGGCAAAGCCTAGTGTTCCTCTATCTCCCTGGAAGGAATAGAGTTAGTAATTCCCATTTCTTCAAAGTGGTGTGAGCAGTCAAGCTGCTCTAAGAGGGACATATATAAAGGGAAGGAGAACGGGAGAATTCATCTGATAATGGGTAGAGGGATCAGGAAAATAGAAGTCAAGTCAACAAGCATTTATGAAGTGCTCGCTCCATATTAGGCATCGTGCTAAGTGCTAGCCATACAACTACAAGCTCCTTCAAGGAGCTGACATTCTAAGAGGGGGAGACACTTACCAAAAAAGGGAGCTAAAAAAGCAAAGTGGAGGTGGGGAAGGTAACCAAGCATGGGGATGATGGTGAAATCCTGAGGATGAAAGATGATCTTTCTGGGTCCTTCCTCAAAATGGAAGAACCATATAATGCTGAAGTCCAGAGGACAGTGGATATCAAAAGAGGAGAGAAGAAAGGGCACAGAACAGGAAGGTGGCTCCTTTACAGTTTTGCCTGGGTCTGGCCCTGGGTGGATATCAGTTATCAGGGCTCAGTCTTCAGTCTGAAATCTCCTGTCACCCAGCAGTCTTTTGATCAGATGAGACCCAGGTGCCCTGGGGCCGTAGGTGGAAGAAGGCTTTCGGTAATTGCGAGTATCAGTTCCACTTGAGAAGAACATTTGGGAGCCAAATTGATTGCTGCTTCTGTTCAAACAAGAGTATACATTTATTTAATCTACTTAGCCACAACTGTTTCCAGGATACCTTAATCAGGTTTTGTTTTTCTTCTGAGCCCTAGAGAACTATCTGGTTCCACGAGAAAACTATGGCATTTGTTAGTGTTTCTGAATGAACATTTTTAGATGGGTTTTTAATAACTTTGGACAGTTGGAAAAGTGAGATACTTTGCCTCAGTGATGGGAAACAATTTGCTTCATTACACCCAGTTTCTATGTTTCTAGTTGGAAGGTTTATAACTTCCTGGTCAGTTTCAGCAGGGTTTTGTGTACTGCTATAGACTTCATTGTGGGACAGGGTTTTGGGGGTTTTTGTTTGTTTTTAACTGGGGGTGGGATAGGTGGAACAACAGAACTTGTTTTGTAAGTTGATGCTAAGGAATAAAGTACAACCATCACTAAGATGAGTTTAATAATCTGGGGTGTTTGGTGTTTTTTGTTTTGAGTAAATTCTTTGCTTCCAGGGCTCCAGCTTTTGTCTCTATGTTAGTTTTTGTGTTAGTGACACGTTATATTGTTACCCTCCTTGTAGCTTTATACTTGAGGTGAGTCCTTGCTGAAGGATTGTGTTATTAGAGAAATGAAGTTAGTACTATACATTGAGAGGCAGAAGGGGCCGTGTGGTCCCAGCCCTCTCATTTTACAGGTAAGGAAGCTAAGAACCAGAGAGGTTAATTGACTTGCTCAAATCCGGCTCCTCTGACTTTAAATCCAAGGATTTCCAGTAATTATACACTTATGGCTGAATCCCAAGATGGATCGGGGTATATCAAATTCTTCACTATTATGAAGTTAAAAGAAAAAAAAAGGTCCCTTCCCATCTTTTAATTTATAATACAAAGCCCAAACCCCAGCCATTCTTTGTTCTTAAAGTGTTTCTTCATTTGTAAAGTCGGGGTACAAATCAACAAGTTAGGAAGCCCTTCAGTCCAAGAAACTGATTGGTATTATAAGTGGAGGCATGAATTTCGATTAATCCTGGCTTTGGAATTTACTACCTGGGTCATTCTGGGAAAGTCTCTTAACTGGCCAAGTTTACTATCCTCAGGATAAAGGGGAGGCTGTATCTGATAACCTCTAATCTCCCTTTCAACTATAAATTCTATGATCCTTTTTTATTTTCTAATACACATATCAATTGTGACTAAAGATAGAGAAGCTAGATAATGTCTGACTCAAGGTAGAGCAATAAATAAATTAACTCATTGGGGCTTTATAAAGAATGTCATATCCAAAGGTAATCCATGCTTTGGAAAGTTATATTATGACTTGCATCTTATATACCACATAAATTCCCAATTGGCCATATTCCCACAGAGCTCTCTCACAGCAAAGAGAATGAAGCACAAACAATAGAAACTGACTAGATATAATAGCATGTTCAACATTCCACACCCATAGTCCTCCACCTACTCCACCTCCACCAATAATAGTTGGCATTTGTACAGCTCTGTAAAGTTTGTGAAACACTTTACAAATATTATCTTTTTTGATTCACACAACAGCCCCTGGGAAATAGATGCTACCATTATCCCAATTTTACAAATGAGAAAAACTGAGGCAGGGGAAATACTAATAAATGTAGGAGGCTGGATTTGAACTCAGGTCTTTCTGATTCAGGAGCTAGAGTTCTCTCTCTCTCTCTCGAGGCTTGAGTTTTAGGGGTGCTCAAGACCCCCAAATACCAACATGTTGTGTCCTGCTGAATGAATTCGACTCAAGCCTTCTCAAAGTAAAATAAAGTTTATTCAAGATTCACTATAATGGGGAGATTCTTAAGGAGTCTAAGTATTTGTGATGCTTAGTGGGCCAGAACAATCTGACACAGACTGAGTCTGTGCTAGATTAATCTCAGCACCTTCATGGAGACAATATGGATCTTACATACAGAAAGACTGTGGGAGGGATCTAGGGGTGGTCTAGAGGAGTGGTTTGGGGAAGGTCTTAAGGAGGAGTCTAAGGATGATCATGACTACTGAGGTTAGACTCCAGTAATGAGATTAAGGGTGGGAAATAGCTGAAGGCTACCTGGAGATGACGGACAGTGGAGGGTGAGGCTATTTTAAGGGTAACCAATTTGAGTATAGATATTTTGATAGGATCAAGGGTGGGAAGTAGCTGGACAATGGAGGGCTAGGCTAGGTTAAGAGTAACAGAGATTTAGACCTAGCTTTAATGAAAGGCTTATGGCCTCAGGCAAATGCCTCATCTAGTGGGTTCCCATAGCCTAACCCCCATCATCTCTACTAAGACATAGGTAAATGGGTTTCATCATTTTCACTCTTTCACCAGTTGTTTTAAGTGAGATATTCTGCCTTCATTAAAGCCATAAGTAGTCTTGAGTAAATAAAGAAGTATTTAAATTGCTTCAAATACTTTTGAATTTCACTGTCTTACATTCACAATAGGGTCCCATAGTCCCATTGTTACATGCTGACACCAGTAATAACATAAGGTCTTAATTAAAATGGCAAATTAGTACCTTTCACAAAAGAAGTACTAATGTAATCCTGACTCATGAATTTCTTAATTACTTTATCCAGCTAAGGACAGTAGCAAATATCTGGACTTTGCTCCTCCCATACACATGCAAAGATATACATATGCATATATTTATATTCTACCCTAGGACATTTAAAAATTTATCAGCATGATTTCCATTTCATTTCAACCAGAAGGCCTTGGAAAGCAGACATTCCCTCCTCCTGCCTCTGCCTTAGTCTTTTGAAGACTGGCGATTCTAAATATGGGAGGCTTTCAGATTCTCCCTGGCCAGATGCAGGCATCAAAGTAAATGGTCATTCTAAGGAAATTTGGGGGATCTGACCTGGACTAGGTAGACACAGACATGCAAGGGGCTGGACCATAGGATCCTTTGCAGCTCCCGAGGATTAGGTGATGCCAGTCTGTGACCCTCATTTTAACCTGGTAGTGGAGTGGAAACCTTAGTTATTGGGACAGCTCCTTCATCAAATGATGCACAAAGCTGGTTCCTATGAGTGAACAAATAGTGGTGAAATAAAGAGAATCTCATGGATCCAGGAGACACCCAGCTGTGGTGTCCGTTTTACAGAAGAAGGATGAGACTGGCCAACCAGTTTAGCACTGAGGCCCCGAGGAGCACAAACTTTAGGTACTCTCCTGGTGGCACAGTTATAAGGGGATTTTGTCTCTCCAGGGATCAAAGTGGTATGCAAGAGTGTGCCCCTACCCCCAGGGGAAATGTTTACACAACTGTTCTTACTGTATCTTTGATGTAAATACATATATATATATATATATATATGAATTTTTCTTTTTTAAAATTTAATTTATTTTTAGTTTCAATATTCACTTCCATAAGTTTTAAATTTCCCTCTCCCTCCTCTAAAGATGGCATGAAATCTGATATAGACTCTACATATACAATCATAAGAAAGAAAACAAAACAAAACAAGAGAACAAAGAGTATGTATGCTTTGATTGGCATTCAGACTCCATGGTTCTTTCTCTGGATGTGGATGGCATTTTCCATCATGAGCCTTTTGGAGTTGTCTTTAGGTCCTTGCATTGCTGAGAAGAGCTAAGTTTATTAAAGTCAGTCACTGAACAATGTAGCTATTACAGTTTACAATGTTCTCCTGGTTCTGTTCACTTCACTCAGCATCAGTTCATATAAGTCTTTCCAGATTTTTCTGAAGTCCTCCTGCTCATCATGCATTCCATTATATCCATATACCAAAACTTGTTCAGTCATTCCCCAATTGATGGGCATCCCCTCAGTTTCCACCTCAGTGGCCACCACAAAGAGAGCTGCTATAAATATTTTTGTACATGGGCGTCCTTTGGTGTAAATATATTTTTGTAAAATCAAATCAATGTTAATTGGTTAAATAGAACTGGGGTATTAATTATTGGTTGCTTCCAGTTCAGAAGACCTTGGAAAGGAACTTGAGCTGACAGTGTTGAAGTCACATATGAAGCCCTCTGGGCTACCCCTAGAACCCAGAGGGGGAGATGTAACCAACCTTGCTTTGGGAGAGTGAATCTAGAGTTATCACTACATGAGGGATAAAGAAGGTCACTGGGAGTCAGTGCCACTCTTGCATTGGTCAATGTAAGCAAGCCAGTGATTATTCCTAAGTCCTTTGTGCCTGGATTTGTAGCTGTGGGTGCACCCTCTTTCTTAACTACCAATTTGCATTGGCAACGGGGGGTTTTCTGAATGAATTCTGGCTCATTATTAACATACCTGCCATGTCTAGAAGAGAGCTCACATGTGATCAGAGAATCATGGTTCACTTTAAGGTAGAGAAAAAACAAACAAATGGTATTTATTTTATTCTAAACATAAGAAATAAAACAAGTATTTCCATAACATGGTAGAGTAGAAGAAACTGCAACTCTGTTATGTACAACTTGCTATTCTTTTTAAATAAATATATAATAAAGCTATAATGTAACTTCCTTTTTTCCCCCTCTCCCCATCCTGCCCTACAGATGGCTGACATTAGATACAAATATGTATGTGTGTTTGTGGATATGTATGCATGTATATGTAGAGATATACATACATACACACATATGTATGTACTATATGTGTGTACATGTATGTGGTAACAAAAATGTTTGAGAGACATAATTTCTGGGTAATTTAATCATTTTATTGATAAAGCCAGCATGTTAAAGGATGGTGATTTGGCCATGTCTCTTAGATCAAAGACATTTATGGTTGTGGGCTCACAGTTTATATGCCCTTCAAAGAGTAGATGTTCCTGAGGTGGGTGGTAATCAACTCTGATTGGATAACCCAATAGGAGGTGAGCTACACTAAAATAAGGGACTGAGAGTAACATCATGTCACCCTTGGACAGAAAAACTATCTCTCTACTCAGACCTGTCCTAGCTTTGGGCTATATAGTCAAAGGATGTATATCCCACCTAAGCCTGAGCAGATCACAATAGCTTGGGAGTGGGGGTGGGTTGGAGGGAAGTGAACTGAACAAGAAAGTTCACTTTATCAGCAAGGTCCTTTAAGAGACTGAACTTTTAAAATCAGGACTTTAGAAGAATGAGAGAACTCTGGATCTCCCCAAGATATTTTTCTCAATATGTAAAATAATTCTATACACACTTCTATTTATCAGTTCTTTCTCTCTGGGTGCTAATGAGCCTTGCTGCACCTGGGTTCCATTTTGGCAATAGCTGTTTTCTAGCATATTTTTCCGAGAGCCTCCTTTGAGGTAAGTAGTAAAAGCATTCCCACTTTATGGTGAGGAAACTGAGGTACGGGGAGATGAAGTTTCTTGTCCCTGCTGTCACCTAGCTAATGGGTGGGGGAGGCTAGATTTGAACTAGGCTCTTGTATGGAGAGCAGGGATCCTTTCAAAGCTGTCTCTCTTTTTTTTTCTTTTTGGAGGGGGGAAGGCAGGGCAATTAGGGTTAAGTGACCTGCCCAAGTTCACACAGCTAGTAAGTGTTAAGTGTCTGAGGTCAGATTTCAACTCAGGTTCTCCTGACTCCAGGACCAGTGCTCTATTCACTGAACCACCTAGCTGCCCCATGAGCTGTCTCTTTTTTGTCGCTACCATGGCAACATATTTTGAGCAGTCAAGACTTCTGAGGTTTCTGTTTTTGTTCTGCACCGGTTGCTTCAGTTTCTTGAGTAACTGGAACTCCAGGATTTTACTTCAAATCTGCATCAGCACTTGTGATGTTAGCTTTGTTTTTGTTGCTGTTGTTCAGTCACTTTTCAGTTGTGTCTGATTCTTCATGACTCCATTTGGGATTTCTTGGCAAAGAGACTGCAGTTGTTTGCCATTTCACTCTCTGGCTCATTTTACAGATGAGAAAACGGGGGCAAGTGACTTTCCCAGGATCACACAGCTAGGAAATATCTGAGGCCAGATTTGAACTCTGGGGGTTTAGTCTTCCTGACTCCAGACCAGGCACTCTATCCTCTGTACCACCTAACTGTCCATTCGCTTTGTTTACCCCCAGGCAAATCAGCCTGGTGGTTTGTCCATCTGAATTGGCAGGGGGAACATTAGGCTCTGGTCTAGGATCTGATCTATTTTGGCTGTCTTGGTAAGAACCCATGGAATCTCTTGACAAATTTCAGCTGTGAGAGTTGACCTCCTGGGAGTAAGATGGGATGGGATGGGATGGGATGGGATGGGACAGGATGGGATGGGATGAAAATATTCAAGAGATTTTATAAAGTAATTTCCAGACAGAACTTTGAGGGAAATTCATTAGCTGTGGAGTATGGTATCAGAGGGTACAATGGAAGAGGGATAGGGAAGAGAGGCATAGATAGGGCTGACCAGGATAGGTAGAGAGAACAGAGTGGTGGCCAGGGAAGAGAGCTTTCAGCCCAAGAAGCCTATAATTCAGAATGATTCTGAGTGGAGCTATAGGGCAGGAGATCAGCATCTCCTTCACAGAAGCATGAGATCCTAGGTAAGTAATTAGCCTAAGTCATACAGTTAACAAGTTGTAGAGTGAACATTTGAAAGCTACTCTTTGTACCAAGATGTCTTGCCCATTAGACCACACCACACAGCAATCCATTTTTTTATCTGCTAACCCCAAGGAAGAGATAGCTCTAAGATGGTTTAAGCATAGCCCTTGCGGATTCAAAAGGAAGGACTAAATGTTATAGGGTATAGTGGAAAGAAGCTAGACCTAGAGTGAGGAGACCTGGACTTAAGTCCTACCACAGATGCCCACTTGCTGTGACCTTGGAAAAGTCACTTAACAATAATCATTGACATTTATATAGGGATTTAAAAATTACAAAGCATTTTACAAACATTATATCTTTTGAGTCTTACAGCTACCCTGTGAAGATGCTTAGTACATGAGAAAGAACACTGGGTTGCTAGCTTTGGAGTAAAAGGACAAGGCTTTAAATCCTGCTCTACCACTTATTAGCTGTGTGACCCTGGGTAAGTCACTTAACTTCTCAGTTTCTTTATCTGTAAAGTTAGGGGTTTGCAGTAGTAAAGTTTGAGGCTCAGTTTCTTTTTTTTTTAAATGCTTTATTAACTTCTGGTTTACATCATTCATTTCCATCAGATTTTGAGTTACAATTTTTCTCCCATTTTTCCCCACCCACCATCCCAGAATAGCAGTCCCACAGGATATCCCCTCATACAATCTGCTCTCTACCATACCCCCTTCAACTTTACCATTACGGCAAGGTGAATCTCTGTGCCTGCACATCTTATCTCCCAATTATATGTAAAATAGTATTAATAATAATATTTATATATTTTTAAAACATTTGATTTTAAAACTTCGAATTTCAGATTCATTACCTTCCTCCCTTGTCACCCACCCTTACTGGGAAGATAAGTAATTCAGTATATGTTGTACATGTGTAGCCATCCAAAACATTACCAAAGTAGATATATTGTAAAAGACTGACTATATTTCCCTCCCTCCTATCCCACCTCCCACCTGGTCCACTCCCCACTTTGATCCTGTCCCTTTTCAAAAGTGGGTGCTTCCAACTTCCCTCCCCCCTAGCCTGCTCTCCCTTTCATCATCTCCCCCAACCCCGTCTCCCCATTCTCCTGTAGGGTGAGACATCCCATTTAGTATGTATGTCGTTCTCTCCCTGAGCCAAATTCAATGAGAATATGGTTTTGCCTTTTTGCTTTTCTGTTCTCTTCCCTGCAACCATTTTTCCTTGCCTCTTCTGCATGAGAAGTTTACCCCATTCTGTCTCTCCCTATCTCCTCACGTTATGTTCCTCTCTCATCTCTCAATTTCATCCCTTAAGTATCATCCCTTCCCATTAAATTCGACCTGTGCCCTCTATCTATGTATACCTATAAACATATATACACTCATTCACATATGTATTCATATGCCCATATACCCTTCTTCAGCTATTTTCATACTGAGAAAGGTTTCATCAGTTACAGTTATTGTTTTTCCATATAGGAATGTAAATAGCTCAACTTTGATAAGTTCCTTATGATTTATTTTCCCTGTTTACTTTCTCAAGCATCTCTTGCTTCTTGTGTCTGAATGTCAAATTTTCTATTCAGCTCTGGTTTTTTCCTCAAGAATGCTTGAAAGTCCTCTATGTCACTGAATGACCATATTTTCCCCTGAAACATGATACTCAGTTTTGCTGGGTAGGTGATTCTTGGTTTTAATCCGAGCTCCTTTGCCCTCTGGAATATCATACCCCATGCCCTTCAATCCCTCAGTGTAGAAGCTGCCAGATCCTGCACTATTCTGATTGTATTTCCACAATTTTGAAATTGTTTCTTCCTGGCTGCTTGTAATATTCTCTCCTTGATCTGGGAATTCGGGAACCTGGCTACAATATTCCTAGGAGTTTTCTTTTTGGAATATTTTTCAGGAGGTAATTTGTGGTTTCTTTCAACCTCTCTTTTGCCCTCTGGTTCTAAAACATCAGGGCAATTTTCCTTGAGAATTTCTTGAAGGATGATTTCTAGATCTTTCTTTGATCATGACTTTCAGGTAGTCCAATAATTTTTAGATTATCTCTCCTGGATCTATTTTCCAGATCAGTGGTTTTTCCCATGAGATATTTCACGTTGCCTTCTATTCTTTCATTTGTTTGGATCTGCTTAATAGCATCTTGATTTCTCATAAAGTCACTAGCTTCCATTTGCTCCAGGCTAATTCTGAAGGAATGATTCTCCTCAGTGAGCTTTTGAGATTCTTTTTCCATCTGGCAAAGTCAGCTTTTTAAGGCATTCTTCTTCTCATTGCCTTTTTGAGGCTCTTTTGCCATTTGAGTTAGTCTATTTTTTAAGGTGTTATTTTCCTCAGTCAAGCTATTGACTGTCATTTCATACTTTTCTTGCATCTTTCTCATTTCTCTTCCCAATTTTCCCCCCACTTCTCTTATCTGCTTCTTAAGGTCCTCTATGGCCTGTAACCAGCTTGTATTTTCATTTGGGGCTTTTGGTGCAGGATTTCTGACCTCACAGTCCTCCTCCTGTTCCATGCTTTGATCCTCTTTGCCCCCAAAATGGGAGTCTAATGTTAAATTATTATGTTTATTTTGTTTCCTTTGCCTAGGCATGTTGCCACTCACTTACTTGACTTTTGGGCTTGTTGCCACAGTAGGACTCTTCCACCAGCCAAGGGAGCTTCCCTCCCAAACACTGGGGTTTACTCAAATGCCAGAAGTATTAGTTGGGTGGCCTCTCTGAAGCCTCCACACACTCTGGCAAGCTGATCACACACCCCAAGACCTCCACCCCAGACCACAATCCAGATCTAAGAAGGGTAAAGCAACAGTGATTACCCCCCCACCAAGACTGATCACCGGATCCCTCTACAGTTTGCAGGCCAGGAGATGAAGCTGCAATGTGGCAATGTGGAGCAAGTTGCACTGGCTCCTCAGCAGCTTCTTGCCCCCAGGAGAAGAAGCTGACATGCTCTCCCAACCAGTCCCAAAGTCCATAGGGCACTGACCTCTCACTTTGTCCTAGGCCTTTATGTGTTGATAATTCTGGAAACGCCACAGCTGCTGGTGTTCTGCGGCCCCTCCAGCCAGCTGCTGGTCCAGCTGCCCTGGGGCTAAAACCTCTGACTCACAGGAGCCTGGGCTCGGCTCCCAGAGTGCTGTGCTGGCTACTCCCTGTGGGCTGTCAAGCTGTCCTCTGTGGGAGGTTAGCTTCTCTGTGTCATTTTGTGGGTTCTGGAGCTCCAGAAGTCGTTCATAGTCCCCCTTTTACATAATTTTGAAGTGGTCTGGGCCGGATCCCCGAGGAAGTGCTGTTTTTACTCCACCATCTTGACTCTGTCCACTGAGGCTCAGTTTCTTTATCTATAAAGTTAGGGGTTTGCAGTAGACACCACCTTCCAAATCTAAATCTCTGATTCGAGGTATATACTGCAGACATTATTATTCCCATTTTACAGGCGAAGAAATTGGCCATGGTCACCCAGACAGTAAGCATCATAGAAGGGATTCTTAAGCTTGTGTCATGGACTCTTGGGGAAGTCTGGTAGAACTGTGAGCCTCCTTCCCAGAATAAGTTTTTAAATGCATAAAGTAAAATATATAGGATTACAAAGGAAACAATAGTTATAAAAATAATTTTTAAAAAAACAAACAACAGGTTCGTGGAATCCTTGTCAGTTTTGAACACTATTCTTGGCTTCAAGATCAGCACTTCACTCCATTACATCCAGGTGCTTCTCACTTCACCTCCTAAACCCTCAGTTTCTTCATCATAGGGATCATAATTTTTAGGTATGAGCAGGGGTCCTCCTCCCTCCAACTGAATCTAGAAAATTTGGGTCCTCTATCTAGAAAATTTGGGTTCTCTATGCATGTATCACTCCCACAACAATTAGTGTAACTAACAAGATGTTATATGTCCTGATGTATTCATTAGTTAAGGAGTCCTTTTTGAGTTATAGAATATCTGAAGGTTTAAGATAGGTGTGAACAAAATAGGTACAGGCATAAAGTAAGTGAGAGAAAAATCCTTAATTAGCTCAGAAGGAATGGAATTCTCAAAGCCCAGAAGTGTATTGGGATTGGGTGAAGAGAATCACTCTTACTTCAGGGCTTGGCTAAAAATTGCAAGTTCATCTGAATCCATTTTCCCAATAACAGCCTAGTCTGATTAGGACAGGTCTAGCTAAGCCCTTGAGAGGGAATTGCTATGGGGAAGGGAAAGAGAAAGTCTCTGTCTCCTTCCCTGAGCCCCTGGACAGAGGAAAATCTTGTCACCTACAAAGGGTAGGAATATTTGAATTTTCCATCAGCTGAAATAGCAATTTCCCAGGAACAGAACTGGCTCAAGGATGTACAAGACCCAATGAAGAGAAACAGCCTCAAGACTCAGTGAGCCTTCTGATGTTCAGAACCCAGCAAAAAGTTTTTAGATCTTCAAGAGGACCCCATTAAGGGAGAGAAGGGCTTCCGTCCAACCAGGAGCTCTCTAAGCTTGACCTCACTTTCCCAGGCTCTTCATATGTTTGTGGAAGATTTTTGGAGAAGTTTTTGTACTTTGATCTTTACTATGTCTTATTTAACCTGAAATGTATATGGGGTGACAAGAGTGCTCCTTGTCCCCTTTAGAATGTCACTTCTATTTCTATCTCTGGGTGCAGGAAAGCATTTCCTCAATTAAGATCTGATCTACTTGACCCCCAAAACATTTAGATTAGTGGTATCAAGCTCAAATAGAAATGGGGGCTACTAAATGATACATGAGGGTCCCTGCAGACTATATGTTGTCTTAGAAAACTACACATTTATATAGTTTTTTTTAAAATTAATATACCAGCACATTAAAATCAGATAGGAACTACATTCTAATCTGATTTGGCCATGCTTGTGACTGTTGTAGAGTCATGTGTTTGATGCCTCTGATTTAGATGACCAGAGCTCCTAAACTTGATTTGTGTTCCAGTCTTGCCTGGCTCAGGTTGCCAGTTCTGTCTACTTTTCCATCTTACCTTTGACGTTGTTGTTGTCCAGTCATGTTCGACTCTTTGTGACCTCATAGACCGTAGTACACCAGGTCCTTCTATCCTTCACTATCTCTCAGTCTATCCAGGTTCATGTTCATTGTTTCCATGACACTATCTATCCATCTTATCCTCTGCCATCCCCTTTTCCTTTTGCCTGCAATCTTTCCAAACATCAGGGTCTTTTCCAATAAATCCCATCTTCTAGTTGTATGGCCAAAATATTTAAGCTTCAGCTTCAGTATTCGACCTTCCAGTGAATAGCTTGAATTAATTTTTTAAAATATTGATTAATTTGATCTCCTTGCTGTCCAAGGGACACTCAAAAGTCTTCTCCAGCATCACAATTCCCAAGTGTTGATTCTATAGCACTCAATTTTCCTTACAATTCAACTCTCACAGCCATATATTGCCACATCCCAAGATACCCTCCTCTTCCACCAACCCCAATTGAATGATCCGAAATCCTATAATTTCATATTTAAAAATGCTCATTTCACTCACAACTCCTCTTTTTGGATTTCTCCTTTTTGCCATCTTCCTACATTGGAGAAACCTCCATTCTGTAGCCTTAATTTTCTGATTGGTTACTTCCTTATCTATAGCATTGTTTTAGGAAGGACCCTAGCTATGCTTTATCTAACTTATGCCTTGACTTTAAAATGGGCTTCTCCTTTTTACCAGCTGCTTTTCAATCAGATAGCAGTCTTCCTTCTCCCTTCTTTTCAGCTCCCACTTATATGTTGTTTTTCCCCATTAGAATGTAAGCTCCTTGAAGGCAGGGACTGTCTTACTGTCTTATATGCTTGTGTGTGCATCCTTATCACTTGGCACAGTATCTGACACAGAAGAAGCACTTAATAAATGTCCTCCCTCCCTCTCTTCCTTCCTTCCCTCCTCCCTTCTTTTCTCCTTCCCTTCCTTCCTTTCACTCTTCCTCCTTCCCTTCCTCCCTATCTCTTTTCTTTCCTTCCTTCCTATCTATCTATCAATCAATCTATCATATCTCTATACTTTTTTGTACAAACCTTGGATTTCATTCCAGCAGGGAACTCTGTCCTCTGCTACATTTCAGCAACTTGTCATTGACTTCTATTCTAAGGGCTGTATGGAGCATGAAAGGGTAAGTGGCTGCCCTTGGCCACAGTGCCAAGATTTGTCAGAGACAGGACTGAGTCCTGATTCAGTGTCCTCCTGACTTCTAAGTTGGCCTTCTCTCCACTGTTCCTCCTCCTGCTTCTTTTTCCAACTATAATGCAACAATAATTTACAGCCTCAAGGATAAATATATTCATAGAAGGCATTCAATAAACATTCATAGTTATTGAATAAATAATGGCTTCTATCTGGCTAGGACTTCCAGTGCAGAAGCAGCATGGGATTTAAAAATAATCATAGCTAACAATGATGTAGTACCTTAAAGTTTACAAAGCACTTAAGGGTATTACATTATTTGATCCTTATAACAACCTATGTTAGAAATGAGGAAAGTGAGGCTGAGAGGGGTTGAGGGTGGTGGAAAGAGGGGCTGGTATGGGAGTTAGGAAGTCATTAGGGTTCAAATTCTGCCTGATCCACATATTACCTGGGTGACCATAGATAAGTCACTTAACCTCCTACTACCCTGAGAAGTTCTCTAAAATTATCCATTACAGACTGGTTGCTGATCATCTTATTAGAAGGAGTTTCTACCGTTGAACTCCCTCCTCATTAGAAATGGGGAGCTCTCCAGATTTGGAGGCATCATCGTTGCCTACTAAAGGAATTAGTAGGAGTCATAGTTGACTTTTCAACTAAATTAACTTTAAAAAGGGCTAGAGATAGAGAGATAGTAAGTGACTTACATCAGTCACCCTGGCAGCCAATAACCAAACAGCTCAGATTCTGGAGCCAGTACTCTATACCGTGAGGATTTGGATCTCTGTCTCTAAGATACTGTCTGCATGATTAGGATCCCTTTCAAGCCTCTTGAATCCCATTGAGTTATTCCTTTAACAGAGGAAGAAGTATGTTACAAGAGAAAGAACCTTGGTTTTAGAATTAGAGAACCTGGGCTCAAACCATGCCTTCTGTCCCTACCTGGGTGGCCTTGGGGCATGCCATCCACTGTCTCTCAGTCTTGTTTGTCTCATTTGTAGAACAAGGGGGTTTGGCTAGATTGTCTTTTATTTCCCTTTCATCTCAAAATCTATTCTTTTCTGCTCCCTAGAGCCTAAAGGGACCCTAGAGGGGAAGGCATGAAGAGGAATTTTGGAAATTTAGGGGAACTGCAAGATTTTCTGAATCCTATTTGTAAAGCTGATGTACAAAACACATATAATGTACATGTACATAATAACCACACAAGTTTTTACCACATAAAAAAGAACTTAAAGCCATGCTAAATCCTGTTCCCATATGCTTGTGTGCAAAAGGCCCTCATTGACAATTCACTTGGCACTGTCTAGCAAGTATAAAATGTGGTCTATAAATAGCAATAGAGTCAATGCTATTGGGAGCTCCTCTCCATGTGGGCAAAGATGGCAGTGTTTTGTTTTTCCTTCAGAATTCAGGATGCTAAATGCAGCAGCTAGCTCTCCTCCTGTGTGGGAAGAAGGAAGGAGTTTGAGAAGCAGGGTGTTCTGGGGAAAATGGGAACCTGTTTGGAGACTTTGGAGATCTGCAGTACTGAGAGGGATCCATCAGTGGCTTTGGTTTGGCTAGCTTCATAAACATAACAGAAACTAGTTCTACTAGTTTGATAATTCCAGGCAATTTGGTCTGTGTGTATTGATTGTTGATCAGGGCACACACACACACACACACACACACACACACACACTCTCTCTCTCTCCCTAATGAAGCCCAATGGTTTTAGGATGAGCATTATTCAAAGACTGTTGGCTATAGAGAGTGGTGGGGGAGGGGGGAACTAGCTGGTGATCTGAATAACCAGTGTCCAGGAAGCATCCTATGCCTCTCTAGAGAGAGACAGTGCATGACAGAGTCAGGAGACCAGGATACCAAAGCCTGGCTCTGGTACTTACTAACATGTGACCTTGTATAAATGACCTAACTTCTCTGGACCTCAGTTTCCTCATATATAAAATGAGAGCCTCTGAAACGTCTTCCAACCTGAGCTCTGTAACTCTATGAAAGCACTAGACGAACCTTTAAGGGCTAATGACGAGCTATTATTCTTCAACAAGTATAAAGCACCCACACAGTACAATCATCATGTGCTGGGCTGGGGGTGGGAAGTGAAAGTTGCATATTAAAAAGTAGACCCAGTCTCTCAAGATGACAAGCTTACCATCTAATAAAACAGTTTGTACTTTAACAGGAAGCGATGTTCCCCTTGTTACCTGATTTTTCCTGATGCTTCTGGTTTTTGTATGATTAGGATTCAGTTGAGATTGTAATAAGAGTAGAATCATAAGTAGCACTTTTTGTGCCTCCAGTCATTTGTCAGCTGTGTTCGACTTTTCGTGACTCCCTCCAGAGGTTTTCTTGGCAAAGATACTGGAGTGGTTTGTCATTTCCTTTTCCAGCTCATTTTGCAGATGAGGAAACTGAGGCAGACAGGGTTAAAGGACTTGGACAGGGTCACACAGCTACTAAGTGTCTGAGGCTGGATTTGAATTTAAGTATTCCTGACTCCAGACCCAGTGTTCTATCCACTGTTTTTGCCTGGGGCAGTACAAATTGACCTCCTCCCAGCCTGCATCAAGAAAAAGGACCCTTGGCCTTGAGGGTAGGAATGTGGTGATGAGGGTGGAGCAGAGGGGAACTGGACAGTTTGCCTAAGACTGTCAGGGAGAAAGTTGGCCATGTGTCAGCTTGCTGTGTTAACTAATTTTCTTTCTAGTGATAGATTACATTCTGTTGTTTGTATGCTGCTGAGACAAAGCTCTGGTCACCCTTCCTTAGTTACATCTTTAGTTATGCGAGGCACTGTTTTGCAGAGTGCAGCCTAAAGCCTTCTGCATGTTCTGCTTATTAACTGTGACCTTGGACATTAATATTCCAAAGAGGAGTGGGACACTGAATTAAGCTCAATCACTTACAATATTAAAAAAAAATTTTTGCCATGGGTTCAGCAAACATTTTGTGGATCCCCATGATTTTTTTCTGCCCCCAAAAGATTTCCCTTATGTGATTTAAAGGGAATGTAGAGATTGTCTGGGCCAACCTTCTTAATTTACAAATGAGATTTTTTTAAAGTCCCAAAGTTCAATGAGTTGCCCAAGGTCACATGGTAAACAGCAGCTCCAGAATTTGAATGTTCTTTAACTGCAGATCCAGTGGTATAAAGTCCCTGGCCTGGAGTCAAGAAGACCTGAATTCAAAGGAGGCCTCAGGTACTTCCTAGGAGTGTGACCTTAGACAAGTCACTTAACCACTGTTTGCCTCAGTTTTCTCATCTGGAGAATGTGGATAATAATAGCACTTACCTCCCAGGATTGTTGTAAAGATCAAAAGAGATGATACTTGTAAAATGCTTGGCACATCATCAGGGCCATGTCACTGTTACTGTTGTTGTTCTCACTATTACTGTTATTTCTGACACAGTGTTCTTCCGTGCTCACCCTACTGAGGGAACTGTATTCTCCATGGCCTGTGGAAGAGGTTTCTCTTATTATTTAAGTTCATTCGAAATACAAGGCCAACATTAGTGTTTTGCTTTCATAAGGCAGTGTGGCCCTTGACTGCCTCCATGAGAGATTCTTTAAGATAAAGGAAACCCTTTCCATGGCCCCTGTTCCCTTTTTTAGGTGTATCTGTGCACCTGTCAACTCTACCAGACACACACACACACACACACACACACACACACACATACACACACATACACACACACACACACGCACACATGCACACACATACACATGTGTGTCTCAATTCCCTTTTGTGATTGACAGCAACAGGAGTCTGCTCTGGGCAGGGAAAAAGAAAAGTCAGTCTGATGTTTTATTAATAGTATGTCTTAGATTTCTTCAGGAACATTTTGCAGCCTGAGATTCTTTCATTATTTTTCTCCCAATTCCAGTTTCTCATCTCCACCTTCTGCATGAAGGTCTGAGGCTTGGAGGCAAATGTGGAAAAGCCAGAGAGGAAATCACATGAGATGTTGGATGACTTCTTCTCTGACTCTCTACCTCTGCCTCTGAGCCCAAGGACAGCCTGCAGAACGTGGAAAGTGCCTCTGTTTATGGTGAGGGATGGGAGTAGCTTCATCTGCATTCCTTGTCACAGAGATTATGGACCTCAGGAAATGGTAGAATAAGTCAAATCTGAATTTGGGATCCTTCTCCATCTGTTTCAGGTTGTGGAATCAGATTTAGATCTGGAAGGCAGTTTGGAATCCATCTAGTTTAGTATTCCATTTTACAGATAAGGAAACTGAACTCTAGAAAGGTTTAGTGACTTACCTAAGGTCACCCACTAAATAGTGGCAGAGTCAGGATTTTAATTCAAGCCCTCTGCCTCCACATATATCACTCTTTCCTCTAGGAGGCAGCTAGGTGTCACTGTAGATAAAGCAGCAGGTCTGGACTCAAGAAGACCTAAGTTCAAATTTAGTCTCAGACACTTTCTAGCTGTGTGACCCTGGGCAAGTCACTTAACTTCTGTTTGCATCAATCCATTGGAGAAGGAAATGGGAAACCACTACAGTATCTTTGTCAAGAAAACCCCATAGACAGTAGGGTCTACAGGGTTATGAAGAGTTGGACATGACTGAACAACACTACCTCTCTTGGGGTAGGGGCAGGGTCTTTGAATTTGCCCAGGGTTTATTATTTTTATTAGCCCATCTAATAAGAGTCTGATGCAGGATATGAACTCAGGTCTTCCTATCCCAAGGTCAGCCTCTGTTTCCTCAATAGCCACAGATACTAAAGACTAAAAAAACAAAATTCTCACCACCAAACTCAGTGTTGGAAATATAATTTTAAGAATGGAAACAATTCTAAAAAGATTGTTAACATCTGCCTTCCTGCTACATCCCAAGGACCACTTCCTGGTACCTGAGCCTCTTATACGTCTTGTCTCCCCTTATTAGAATGTGAACTCCCCAACATTAGGGACTGTTAGTATTTTTCTATTTGAACCCAGTGACTTGGAGAGGTTTGCATATCATAAATGCTTTTTCATTCATTCATTCCCTATTAATCAGGCATCATCATTTCTACATACTACAATGAAGGCAGTGTGGCATACATAGTGTACAGAATAGTGAACTAAAATCAGCAAAACAAGGATTCAAATCCCTTCTCTGAGCCTTAGCAGGTCTCTCCTTCTATGAAAAGACTTTCCTGATTGCCCTTAATGGCAGTCTCTTCCTGTATATATCTTATTTGTACATAATTGTTTGCATGTTGTCTCCTTCATTAGTTGTAAGTTCCTTAAGAACAACCTTTTGCATTTCTTTGTATGCTCAGGGTTTAGCACAATGCCTGTCCTATAGTAGACATTTGAGTACTTATTAATTGACTAACTGACTTACTCTCTCTGAGTCTCAATCCCTTTAAGACTATAAAGACTATAATTAGAGGAGTATGTAGACCTAGTTGACCAGATGTGACAATACAGTTGGGATTCAAGGGATTTTCCTCTTTAGAATATCCTCCAGACTCCCAAGGGTCTACTATAGCCTACTAAAGATGGGGACTTTTTGACTGGGAGGTGGGAATAGCAAAGGGAACAATAATTTACATTTGTAGCCTAAGAGTATAGTGAGGTATTGCTCTGGAAACTGAGGATAATTTTGGCACTACAGGAAGACCTTGTGGTTCTTAAGAGTCAAGAGAGAAGAGAAGCCAGTAAAAGAGAGAAAGGGAGGGTGCTCGAAGAAGTTTTACTTTACACATAAGCTGAGCTTTGGGGGAACTTAAAGGTTCTGAGAGGCAATGGGCATTTGGAAGAGCAGAGAGGCAGGAGGTGACTCGTTATGTCTGGAGATCAGTTTGTCAAGAATGCAGAAAGTGTCAGGCAGGGATCAGTGTGTGATTACCAGTCTGTGAAAGGTTTTAAATATCCAATTGGAAAAGTTTGTACTTGGACCTAAAAGCAAAATGATGTCACTAGAGTTTCTTAAACAAGGAAGTAACATGTTCATTAAAGAATATCAGTTCAGCAACTACATAGATGATGCATGGGAGAGGGAAGCTACTAAATACAAGGAGATGAGGACAGATGGGTTCTGCAGTAGATAGAGCACTGGTCTTAAGTCAGGAAGACCTGAGTTCAAATCTGATATAGACACTCACTAGCTATGTGACCCTGGGCAAGTCATTTAACCCTGATTGTCTCCAAATTAATGAATAATGAGTAAGTACAGGGAGAAGAGCTAGGAGGTTATAGCAATATTCTAAGCAAGAGGTGGAGGTGATCAGAACCTTACCTGGAGTGGCAGCCATGTTAGGAGAGAGGAGAGAAGGGGCACAAATGAAACAGATGTTGGGAAAGGGGAATCAGCAAGACTCAGTAACTTCTTGGATATATAGGATAAGGAAAAGTGAAGAACCAAGGGTGATTCTGGAGCCATGAATTTGGATGACTGGAAAAGATGGTTGTATCCGTACAGAAGTAGAGAATTTGGGATGTGGAGAAAGGAGAAGATAACAAATGCTGTTGTAGACATCTTGAGTCTGAGATGTCTGTGTGAAAGCCAGTTACAGATTCCTAAGTGGTTAGACATTTAAAATTTCTTCCAGCTTTCTTCCTGTGGTGCCTCCAGGTATCTCAGTGCTCTATACCCAGCAGTCTCCTTTTGAAGCTGAAACCCAACAGTGAGCTAAAGCTACCCACAAATCAGGCAAATTGTAGTAAATAAAATCCAATCTTTCGATTTTCCTCATAGATTGTTCTATAATAGTATCTATTGGGCTGGGGGAGGGGGAGCTAGGAAATAGGTGACAAACACTATTCCCAGGCATACTCCATGCTGCCCATGGGGGAAAGACCTAAGGACTGAAGGAACCTAGGCATTATGAATGAACCAGTCAAGACACTCTAGAAACACATTCACAGCAATCAATGCCTCTGTTTCCTCCCACTTATCCTCTTTGAAGCTGAATGAATTCATGCACTTAGGACACACTCCAGCCACAACCGTCACCTCTCCTACTGTCCTTGCAGTGCTAGCCTCAAGTCACCTTAAAGCCATATATCCTTATGCTCTGGTTATCTCCTGATATCCCTAATGACTTCCCAAAGATCTACAACCAAATATGCCCTCAGAATGGTAAGATATTAGAAAGGAAATCTCCCCAGGCAGGAAAGAATGCCCTGGACCTCTTTTCTTCCACCAGCCCCATAGCTCCTCAAGCTCCTGAGGTATAAAAGTCTGGCTGGGTTACCTACTCTTGCCCTCTTGCCCTCATACCCTCCTCCATCAAAACTTCACCATCCTTTTTCCCATTCCCCCAGTAGCTTATCTCCCACTAAGTGCTAATGGGTCTGGTCTGGTGGTTCTCAGACTTTGTTTTGTTCACGTTATAGTGTTATTCTTTGTTGTGAGAGATCATAGAAAGCTAGAGGAGATTCCAAGTTTCATGCAAGTACATGCAATTGCAAATGCTAGTTCTTTACGCTTTGGGAAGACAGCTACATTTACAATGTGAATACACATTGAATTTCATACAGTTTTTGGTGCATACGACCCCAGCACACACTTTAAGAACCACTGGTCTTGTCCCCAAGAGTGTGAGGAATACCATATTAAAGTAATTACATTATTTTTTAAAAATTATTTTTATTATCTTATTTTTAATATTTGTTTTAATTTAATTTTTAAATTTAATTTAAATAAAATAAATATTTTAAAATATTTATTTTATTTTTATTATTTATTAATTCCTTCCAGTCCAATGTTCTTCTGACAAAAGCAGCAAGGGATAGTCATACTCATTCATATGTCACAAGTGAGTATAACTATTATCCCTGATGTCAAATTTTTAACTAAATGGACTTTTATTGGTAACTGTGTTTTTGTATCCCTTTTCCTCCCACCTAGCTAGGAGGCACAGATGATAGAGAATGCTAGAGTCAGAAAGACTTGAGTTCAAATCCAGCCTCAGATACTTACTAGATGTTACCTTGAGCAAATCACTTAGTCTCCCTATGCCATGGTTTCTCCAACTATAAAGTGAGGGTAATAAAAGTACCTACCTCCCAGGGTTGTTGGATGGGTCAAATAAGATAATATTTATAATAATATTTAATAATACTAACACAATATTTAACACAGTGCCTGGTATATAGTAGGTGCTTAATAAATGCTTATTTCCTTCTTTCCTCCCAGAATGTCAGCCTTTATAACAAATTTTTTAAAGAGGAAAAAGAAAAAAGTAAAAAAACATATAAATGCACAAAAATCCCTCAGATGCTGAATGTTCCACACACATGGATCTTCCCACCTCTGCAGAAATCTATTCTTTGGGGGCCAAGTTTCTTTTTTATAATCTCATAGCATTCATCTTTGGTAGTTTCACGGTTATTGTTCTACTACCATTACTACTAGTAAGAACTATGGCACTTTACTGTGTGCTAAGTGCTTTGCATGTGTTATCTCATTTGATCCTAGGATATAGATTCTCTTGTTATTCCCCTTTTATAGATAAGGTCATTGAGGTTGAGAGAGGCTGTGACTTCTCCATGGTCACACACAAGTTAGTATGAAGCAGGATTAGAATTCAGCTCTTCCTGACTCCAGGTCTAGCACTTCTTCAATGTGCTCACTCCCTCTCCATTGATATTGATGTAGTTAATGTGTATATTGCCTCCTTTGCTCTAGTTACTTACCTTTGAACCTTATGTCAAACTTCCATGGTGAGGTTGTAAATTTGGTCCATGAACTTAGCAATGATTGGAATGTCATGAAACTCTTCATGTTTTTTGTCTCTAACATCTCTGCGCTAAATTTGCTTTTTACTTACCCTAACCTTATGACTTTAAATTTTCAGCCTTAGTTCTGGTATTTTGGGATTAAAAGGACAAGTTCCAGGTCTACAGTCTTTGCTGCTGGTGGACAGCTCCCAAGAGCACTCAGATTCCTGGGTGAGCAACACTGCAGACTCATAGAATGTTGTATTGGTGTGTCTGGGTGAGGAGATGATTCCCCTTTGGGCCATTATGTGTAATGGTGTGTTTGGGGTGTCTATAAAGGAGATTATGTTCTCAGTTTTGAGACTGCAAGAGCTCATCTGTCTTTGAGGCAGACACTGTTGGATTTCTCATAAACTGTGCTTTGGTCTTAAGGGGAAATAGGTTTTATGGGGCCATTTCATCCAATGTATTGCATACAGAATAACAGAGGCTCTGGGCTTTTATAGTCTTAAATGCAAAGTTAATCCAACTGCAAACACATGTGTGATGTGTTCAACAACTGTGGTGGTCTCCCCTCTGCCTTACTTAGTGGGTGGCACTGAAATTTTGCATGGGGCAGCAGTATAGATTAGATATTTAGACCAATAATGTCTCTCTTTTTTTCCACAGTGGGAGGACTAGATGATGAACAGGGTTGGTTTTTATTTTTTGTCAGTTGAGGTTCATAATTGTTGCATTAAGGTTGATTGACTGCCAAGAAAGTGGCTACTGGGTCTCCCTAGCATGTTGGTTGCCAGTCAAATTATTTTAATAAGTTACTGTGTTAAAAAGAAAAAGAAAGTCAGGGGGAAGGGGCTGAAATGACCCATTTAGTGGCTCCTACAAGGAAGATTCTAGTGGAAAAGAGAGGCCATTGACATCCCCATGTATATGGGATAGGAGGGTAAAACAATGTCTCTGTGACTGCCCTTGATGCCTGCCTCTCTGTGTTCCATTGTAGCTGTCTTCTGTGCTCTTTTTTGCAGCCAATTTATGCATATCTGGGATAAGGAATGGTTTCATTTTGCTGGAGACTGCTGGGCCCATCTGCTTTTATTCTCATGCAAATAGACTATCTTCTATGAATGGAAGAAACAAAACAAAACATTTCTTTTTCTTTCTTCCAACTTATGGCTATTTCATATTTGAAAGAAAAAGGGGTTGAGCTCATTAATTAGTTGTTCTTATTCTTCGAGTGAAGGGATAGGTTCCTGAAGTATTAGCAGATTCAGTCCTTGAGACAAAAAAATTGGACCTGCCTCTCACCTTCAAAATGGCTCCTGCCTTCCTTGAAGGATAGCAATTCATCTTGTAAGGGGAGACCTACAAAAATAAGAGGCAGGGATGCTTGGAGAGGAAATCGGAAATAGGGGGCATGTAAGAGAAACTTATGTGTTGTGACTTCCCCTTTCCTTTTGCAATCTTCTGACTTCTGTCAGACCACATCTCAAGCAGTAGAGAAGGGAACGGAATGGGTAGTTGAATGAGCCACAATATGTAATGTTCAGGACACTGAACTTGAGGACAGGAAGATACAGGTTAAAAGTTGATCCCAAATACTAGCTGTGAGACTTGGGTTAAATCACCTAATTTCTCTGGGTCTCAGCTTCCTTCTTAATAAAATGAAGGATTGGACCCACTATCCATTAAGGTCCCTTCCAGTTCTAAATCTATGATCCCAGTGGGTTTGTTTCACTTTAGGAAAGATATTGACAAGAGGAGAATGTTCAAAGGAGGGTGACCAGGATGGTGAAAGGTCTTGAGTCTCTGACAGATGTCGATTGGTTTAAGGAACTGGGGCTATTTTATTTGAGGAATGGAAAACCTAGCCGAAAGCTGTTCAAGTATTTGAAGAACAATAGCTGCACATTGTAAAGTGACCAATTTAGGCTTGAGGTCAGGAAAACCATCCTAAGGATTCAAGGCATCTATAGGTGGAATGGGCTGTCTTGGGAGATAGTGCTCAAGCATAGACTGGATAGCTGCTTTTTAGCTGGCTATATTGTAGTGAGGATTGGAGTGAGGTGGGGTGGATATGGATTGGGCCTGGTGGCCATCAGTGCTCAAATTCTGTGATTTCATTTTTCTGTGATTCTCCCACCTGTTCATACTCTTCTCCCTAATCTCCCACATCAGACACCAGGATCCTTCATCCTTCATTTTGTCCCCTGAACTCCCTGAGCCTCTCAGAACCCATGGCCGCCCTTTCTCGGCACATTTCCTTGCTCTCAGAGTACTTTCTCTACAGGCCTAATCAAAATTCCTGTTCCTCAGGACACATCTAAATTAGCTCAAGGAAGAGAGGAGACTGATAGTTCTAAGGACTTGATTAACTATTGTTAATGACTGATAGCCTCTCTCCCATAGGATTTTCATAGAATGTAAGATGTTCATGGAAATTCAGAGTAGAATGAGATTATGAGGTTACCTGGTCCATTATTTCCCTTCTACAGCATCCTCTTCTTTGATTCTATTTCATCTAAAGAAAAGAGGCAGCCTGGGGTGGTGGGGGGAGAGAGAGAGCTTTTGAGTGAGGAAAAGCTGGATTCTAGTCTGTCACAGTCTGTCACACATTAGCTGTGACTTTGGCAAAGTAACCTCTCAGTACTCCAAGCCCCATCTAAAACTATAAATGGCAGTAAATGTGAATGATCTATTGGTTTTTTTAAGTTTATATTTTTATGATTCATTAATTCTCTAACCTTCATTGATGGTAGTGGTGGTGGTTCCTTACTGAGAGGTCCTAGTACCAAATGAAATTAAAAGTCTGGCATCTTTGAAAACAAACATCCCCCAGTTCACAGTAAAGCACTTTGCAGATCTTAAAGCATTTCTAAATTTAGCCATCACTATCATTACAAACAATGACAACAATGGTAGCAACCCCAATAATAAATGGATCCTCATAGGACAGTCATTCAAAAATCACCTCTTCCTTAATAGATCTCCCTCTTTGTAGAACACTCCAGTTTTCCAATGTCCTTTTTACTATGTGATACCCAAAATTAGATGCAGTAGTCATATAGAAGCATTGATTTAGAGCTGGAAAGCACCTTTGAGTCACCTAACCCAACCTTGCATTTTATAGATGAGAAATCAAATCCCCTATGACTTGTCCAAGGCCACCTAAGTTAAATGTCAGAGTTGGGATTCAAATCTAGGTCCCTCAAGTCCCAGTGGGTCATGCAGTAGCCTGATCAATGAAGTATAATGGACATTATTACCTCCCTTTTTCCTTTTTAAAAGGGGATCTGGAGAGGATGATTCCTTAACTCAGAGGAATGAATTTAATAATTTAACAAAGTACTGGATTTTAGCCATTATGGTGGGTGGGGAAAGTGTCAGGGACATTGATTCTAGTGAAGGAAATTGCTATAAGAAACGAAAACTGAAAAGGGCTTTCCCAATCCTCACTCCTCCTTGATCTAACAAAATTTTGGTAGATAAGTTTTTGTGAGATAATGGAAAATATATTTTGTGTACCCTGTCTCAGTGACAGATGGGACTTTCATTCTATTCAGTCTTGGAAAAGAGCCATGACTTTCCAACCTGAGAGAAGACATATAATAAATTAGCAGCCTCCCCCCCCCCCCAAAATGAAACCCGATACATAATAAGATTGATCAAATGAGATCCAACTGTTCTGGAAAACTATTTGGGATCATTCAATAAATCAAACAATAAGCAATGATTAGGTTCTTACTATATGCTAGGTACTGGACCAAGCACTGGAGATACATAGAAAGAGAAAGAACAGTGCTTGCCCCCAAGGAGCTCACACGCTAATGGGAGAGAGGACATATAAATCAGAACATATAAGATAAGTACAGTGTAGATGGGAAGCAACCATAGAGGGGAAGGCGCTACCAGCTTGGGAGACTGGAAAAAGCCTTCTGTAGAAGGTGGCACTTGATCTGATTCTTAAAGGAAGCCACATATGAAAAGATTTGGAAGCTGGGAGCGGGGAACAGTGTAGGGAGTGGCTAGAACAAGATACAGATATAGGAGATGGAGCTTCATATACAAGGAATCGTAAGTAAGACAGTATGACTGGCTCATAGAGGGAGCAGAGGGCAGTAGAATGTGAGAAAACTGAAAAGGTAGGAAGAAAGCAGTTTGTGAAGAGGCTTAAATAAAGGATTTTATGTCGATTCTGGAAGTAATAGGGAGCCAATGGAGCTTATTGTTTAGGGAAGTGACATGGTCAGACCTATGCTTTTGGAAAATCACTTTAGCAACTATCTGAAGGATAGATTGGAGTGGTAAAAGTATTGAAGCAGGGAGACCAATTAGAAGGCAATTGTAATAGTCCAGGTAAGAAGCACTAAGGAATTGAACCACAGTAATGGATGGGTAAGTAGAAAAAAAACTACACATGCAAGAGATATTGTGAAGGTCGAAAGGATAATATGTGGCAACTGGTTAGGCATAGAGGATGAGCTGAGTAAAGAGTAAAGGATTACACAGAAATGATGAGAGTATAACCTAGAGTGGTAATTACACATACATAAAATAAAAGTAACAAAACTAATTCAAAAATAAATTCTAAAAAACTGACCAATGACTCTCAATGATGCATAGGTGGGGATGGAAACTTTAGGATCTGATCTTTTATTTCTTTCAGATGCTTCCAAATTCATCAGCAAAGAACAAGGCTTTTTTTTTTTGTTTGTTTAAAAAGGAGATGCCAACTTCATTCGAAGGCAGAGATTCTTCACCTAGGTTCACAGAGTTGAAAAAGGCCATGAATTTTAGATGAGAAAAAAAATTACAATTTTATTTTCTCTAAGTTATTGAAATTTAGCATTTCCTTCAATTATGAATTAAAAAAAACAAACCAACTCTGATTCTGAGAAGGGATTGACAGGCTTCACCAGATTACCAAAGGGGTCTATGACACACAAAAAGCTTAAGAACCCTTAGTCTAGGGAAAATATTTCACAAGTCAGTGAAACTGCCTTTTGTAATTGAATAAAGGAATTAGGTGAATTAAAGGGTCTTTATCTAGGGAGTCATTCAAAAGGTAATTCAGCTAATTGAGGTTAATTGGTTAAATGGTTCTGGGGTACTAGTTACAGACAGCTCAAAATGGCAGTAGGGAATTTCTAGCCCCTCACTGGTACCCCTAGAACCTTGAGAGAGAGAGATACCAGCCTGACTAGTGAGTCCAGAGAGCGTACTTGCTACACACAGATTCACAGAACTTTAGAGGCGAATGAGGGGAGGAGGGGAGAAAAGGAAAGGAGTATTAATTAAACACCTATTACATGCCAAGCATTATCGCAACAGCCATGTGAGCTTGGTGTTATTATTACTCCCATTTTACAGATAAAGAAATGGAAGCAAAGGTTAAATGACTTGTCTAGGGTCACATAGTTATAAGTATCTGAGGTAAGATTTGAACTCAGGTCTTTTTGTCTCCAGGCCTGGTGCTCTATCCACTGGCTGCCTGTGGTATTTAAAGCCCTTCACAATCTGGCTCTGGTCACCCTTTCTAGGCTTATTCTCTCTAGGCAATACTCTCCTCCATACACTCTACAATCAACAGATTGGGCTATTTCCTGTTCCTTACTCCATCTCCTACCTCCATACCTTTGCAGAGGCTGTTTCCCACTCCTGGGACACACTCCTTCCTGACCTCTGCCTCTAGGTATCTCTAGAGTTCGACAAGGCTTAACTCAAACATCAGCTCCTATGCAAACCTTTGCTTGATCCCTTACTTTCTTAGTCTTCTCCACTTCCTGAAATGATTTAGTATTTCCTTACCTGTATCTATGATGTATCTCTCCATGACGTTAGCACCTTGATGGCAGAAACTGTCATCATTTGTGGCCGTTTGCACAGCCTCTAGGACAGGGACACTAGCACAGAACAGTTAGTAAATATTGGCTAGATTGAAGTTTGTTGAGTTGTATGCAACTGTTTGCAGAAATTAAGAACATTTGCAAGACCTGGCTGGAATGCATTATTAAGAATGTTTTTCCCAAAAGGTGATTACAGGCTCATAGATTCTGAGGCAGTTTTCTGCAAGGAGTTTCTATTAAAAATAGATATGGTCATGAAGTCCTACCCATACTACACAACCAGCATTCAAATCAATTCAAACAACATGTATTAAATGTTAACATGCAAGGCCCTGTACTGAGTTGGGAATAGAGAGGTGAAACAAAAGCAAGCCTGATACATGGGTGTGGGCAAGCCAGTCAATGGTGGTGAAGTGGATGGGTTTGGAATCAGAGAAGCTGGGCGACCATACTGCTGACTACCTGTGTGGCTGTGATCCAGATACTTAACCTCTCAGTGCCTCAGTTTCCCCATTTGTGAAGAGGAATGGGAACCAGGTTATAGCAAACAAGGAGGAGGGTTGGACTGGATTAACTCTGAGGTCTCTCCCAATTCTACATCTGTGATCTCAAGACACCATCCATGTCCTCAAGGAAATGACCTCTCTCTTGATAAAAACAAAACAAAATAATCAGTCAGTCAATCCACAAGCATTTATATGGCACCTTCCAGGCTCTGTGCTTACAGTGATACAAAGTTAAAAATGAAACCACATTTGATCTCAAGGAAATTACATTCTATAAGAAGAGATTTAAGGTACAGTTTTAAGATAAATGCAAGGTAACTGGGGGAGGGGTAGCCAGGGGAAAGAGATCAGGAGGTGGTGCTTGAGCTTTGAAGAAAAGCAGAGGTTCTCAGAGACAGAGACAATAAGGAATGATATTCTAGGCATGGGGTACAGCCTATGCAAAGGCATGGAGAGGGGAAACAAAATGTGTAAGAAGAACAGCAATGTGGCTAGACCCCTGACTATGGAGCAAAGTTCTCTCCCAGAGTAGTTTAAGCCTTACAGACTTCCACAAACTACCAATTCACTTCCTGAAAATAAGAAGCTATTTGCGGCTTCACTCTGCTCAGAGTAATGAAATACTCTGACTGCTTGCCCCATTGTGATCTATTAGCCTCTTCATGACTTCCGGAGTTCCCCAAGCTCAGAATGGGTGTATTTTAAGCAACAAAGAGGTTCTTCTCTCCTCCCCCTCCCTGTTAGATGAGTCATGAGATGTCTGCCAAAACGTGCAGAAAATTAAACTGAAATCTAATGAAGCTTGCCAGTATTAAACATTATTTGAGAATGGCAGTAATTAAATGCTTTTTACATAGGCAATGCTTTGTTTATAAGATGGGTTACATGCCACCAGCAGAAGCAACAAGGGTCCTAAAGTAGAAAGAATGCTCTGTTTGGGGTGAGAAATCAATCGAGACTGTGCAGGGACAGTGAAAGACCCTGGACTGGCTTGGTAATGTTTGGAGAAGCTTCTCTCTCTCTCTCTCTCTCTCTCTCTCTCTCTCTCTCTCTCTCTCTCTCTCTCTCTCTCTCTCTCTCTCTCCCCCCCCCTTTCCCTCTCCCTCTCTTCCCCTTCCTCTCTCTCTCCCTGCCATCTCTGTCTCCCTCTGTCTCTCTCTCTGTCTGTCTCTCTCCTTCAAGGCCATTACTGTCTCCTACTGTCCCATTTGCCCTCACCTCTCACAAAGCCTTAGGCTGGGCTCCTGCCTACAAACAGGCAACAATAAGTCTGTGCTCTCACCCTCCCACCCAAACACAGCTGCTGGGCTAAGTGGTAGCTCTGGCCATCTGGAGTAAAGAGAAAGGGCCCTCCCCACCCCCACCTTCCCCCCATCTTCCTCCCTCCCTCCCTTGATTTCTTACTGACTGATGAAGGGTGACTGGGGATTCTTGGCTTTCTACCATTTTAGTGAGACTAAATTGAGGGAAGAAACAAGACTGCATAGTGCAAGATATGCCCTTCTAACTTGAGCTGCGGGTAAAAAAAATGGGAGTCTCCACTGGAAAATATTCCCATGAGTTCCACCCAAATCAGGAAATTTGCTTCTAACTGTGCAGAGAAAGATCTCAAGGCTCCCTTCTTAGGAGTCTAAAAACCCCTTTAGCTAGTGCTAGAACCTCCCTATTTAAATATAAGCCCTAGATAATTGAAATAATTTGCTGTGGAGTCACCCAGTCAGAATTCATTGTAATATTATTATATTATTAATAATAATTACATATAATGATTAATTATAATATTCAATAAACATTTATTAAGCACCTACTATGAGTCAGGCCTTATGCTAAGCACAGAAGATACAAAGAAAGACAAAACATCATCCCAGCCTTTAAGGAATGTGCTTTGTAATCAGGAAGACAACATACAAGATACATACAGAGTAGATGGAAGGCAACCTTAGAGTGAAGGTACTGCTGCTGCTGCTGCTGCTGCTGCTGCTACTACTACTACTACTAGCTAGCTAGCTAGCTAACATTTACATAGCTTCTACTATGCCCCAGGCACTGTGCTAAGTGCTTTACAATTATCATCTCATTTGATCCTAGGAGAATCAAACAACCTGAGAGGTAACTGCTATTATTATCTCTATTTTATAGTTGAGCAAACTGGGGCAAACAGAGGTTGAATGACTTGCCCAAGGTAACACAGCTAATAAGTGTCTAAGGCTGGATTTAAACTCAGGTCTCCTTGACTCCAGTCCCAACATTCTATCCATTGTACCACCCAACTACCTGGGGAAACTAGAAAGTCCTCTTTCAGAACACAGTCATCTAAGCCAGACTTTGAATCTAGTTTTCTGACTTCAAAACCAGCATTCTCTTCACTGGTAATGCTACCTTCCATACTCACCAGTTTTCCATGATTTCTTTCCCAGAGTTGGCAGAAGGGGAGAGGGAAGATGAAGCATACAAAATTAAAAGACTTAAATTCTTTTAACACATCAAAATGCATAGCATTTCCTTTTTTTCCTCCCTAAATTACCAGTCTTTATATAATTATATTTTAATCACCTACTTAATGATTCTTTTTTCACACCTCAAATTTCAAAGTTACTGTTCAAAATAACTCTGGACATGCCTATTCTTGGCTTGTCCTTTTTCTCCAGTTTCTCTGATCTCATATTACTTCCTGTTCTCCTCCCCAGACTTACACCCTGCCCCTACCCCCATGCCAGCAAGGATTATTTTGAAGCTGCTTCCATATTTTATCCTTTAATAATAACCTTCTTATTTCTGAACCTCACTATTACTCTTGCCCCATGATACACAAGTTATTAGGGCACTAGTAGAGATGATTAGCAAACCCTATTCTTCATTCTTCCTTTTTTTATATAATTCTAGAATCAGATTCATGGAATGAGGGAACTTGAATGAGATTACCTTCACTCTACTCTGGAGAGGTTAATTGGAAAGCCCACTAGCTCTGGAGTTAGAGAACTTGGATTCTCCATTTTTGTGACCTTGGGTAAGTCATTCCCCTAGAGGAATCATTTCCCTCTATAAAATGAGGAAGTTAGTGGTCTCTAAGGTTTCTTCCAGCACTAAATCTATACTCCTATGATTTGGTTCAGCAATTTAGAGATAAGTAAGCCAGCTTCTAAAGAGACCTAAGCCCTATTATATCCTTCACAAATATCTGTGAATGAGCTTGGTACTATGGAAAGAACATTGTACTTGAAGTCAAGAGGACCTTGGAGTGAAACCCAGCTCTGCCATTTACAACCTATTCCACCTTGGACATATCACTTAACCTTTCATGGCCTCGATTTTCTCATCTGTGAAATGGGAGGTTTGCATTAGAGATGATCCCTAAGGTCATGATTAATTCTATGTATAATACTGCCCTGGCACAGTAAATAGAACACTGGGCTTAGAACCAGGAAGACTCATCTTCATGAATTCAAATACGGCCTAAGACATTTACTAGCTGTATGATACTGGGGAAGTCACTTAACCATGTTTGCCTCAGTTTCCTCATCTATAAGATGAGTGGGAGAAGGAAATGGCAAACTACTCTAGTACCTCTGCCAAGAAAACCCCAAATTGGGTCACAAAAAGTCAGACGTGACTGAAACAACTGATGAGATGCTTGTGTGCTTGCTAGGGATTTCTCCCTAAAACCTCACCAAGCATTGAATTATTGTTGCCTTTTAAAGTCTCTTCATCTCCTCTGTGAACTTCTAATAGTATTTTATTTTTTCCCCAATTACATGTCAAGACAATTTTTAGCATTCATTTTTACAAGATTTTGAGCTCCAAATTTTTCTCCCTCTCTCCCTCTTCTGAAAATGGTAGGCAATTTGATATGGGCTAGACATGTGCTATCATGTAAAACATGTTTCCATATTAGTCACAGTTGTGAAAGAAGAAACAGTTCAAAAGGAAAAAAAAATCCTCTGAACTTTTAGCATGTCTCCCTCTCTGGGAAGCCACACATTTGGCTTGAACGACAGGGCTGGCCACATCATTTCCCTTGTCTTGCCTGGAAATCACACATTCTAGAACTTTCTTAGGATCACTTCCCATATCCTTCACATTTTACTTTGTTCTCTTGCTCAAGAATTCAGCATATGGTCTTTTCAAAGAAAATGTTGGCATTCAACTCCCTCTCTGCAATTCCCCGCTCACCTGACTTTTAAATCTCTCTTTTATGGTGTACCCTTTGCCAAGGCTTATATTTTTACTTTAGAAGTGGTCTGCCCCCTTCCCATCACGAATTCTTCTTCTGTCTATTTCTTCTAATATATAAATGCTCCATTCTCTAAGGAAGCATAAAATTCATTCTGACTTCTCCTTCCCCACCCCATTTTTCATTGGGAAGGCAATTTTCTAACTGCTTTTCAGTTATAGTGACAAGATTACTCTACATTTCATACCTTTGAGCAATAACAATTAATATGAGATACCACCATCTAGATGTTGGTAATGAAATAGAACACATCACCTCAGAGTTGGAAGGAATCCCAGGGACAGTCTAGTCCAACAAAGAATGCCCTTTTAGAAATATTACAAGTAAGTGAGTATCCAGCAAGCAGCTTCTGTTTAGAAACCACCAGTAAAGGCAAGACCACTTTCCCCTGAGACACTCATTCTTCTTGTGGAATACTTAGGAAATTCCTAACGCCAATACCAATACTAATACCAGATACCAAGCTTAAGTTTGGCTCTCAGAAACCACTACCCAACTCTCCTAGTTCTTTCTATTCTCGGAGACCAGAGAGAACAAATATAATCCCTCTTCCACTGGACAGCCTGTGAAACGTTCAAAGACATCTTATCCTCCCCTCTCCCTGAGTCCCTTTCTTCTCCAGGCTAAATAGTCTAAGTTCCTTCAACTGAACCCCAAAGGGTACTTTCTCTAGTCGTTGCAGACCTGGTCATGTTCTTCTAAGTGTGCCCTAGGTTGGTAATTGCTTTCCTAAAATGTAATATCCTGAGTTGAACATGGTACTCCAGATGTGGTCTGACCAGGGTACAGAACAGTCAGACCATCACTCCCTTTTATGTAGATATCTCATTGTAGCCTAGGATAGTACTAATTTCTTGGCTATTGATTTGTTAACTAATCTTGAGCTTATAGCCCTTGAAAATTCCCATTGCCCCCACCCCTTTTTTAAAAAGATGAACTCCTGGGGGCAGCTAGGTGGTGCAGTGAATAGAGCACCAGACCTGGAGTCAGAAGAACCTGAGTTCAGATCTCCTCAGACACTTAAGGCACACACAAACAAAAAAACCTAGCCATGTGACCTTGGGCGAGTTACTTAACCTCAATTACCCTCCAAAAAGCAAAATAAATAAATAAACAAATAAATAGATAGATAAATAAAGTGTGAACTCCTTGAGAGTAAGGATTGGGTTTTTTTCTTTCTTTTTTATCCCCAGGGCTTACAGCAGATGTTTAATAAATGCTAATAGACTCACTAACTAGCCAGACCTTACCCATCTTAGACTCTTGAACCCAAATGTTAGATTTCACATGTTTCATATTATCTAATTTATTTGAATATTCAAAATCTATCAACATCCCTTTGAATCCTGAGGATGAAATTTAATCAATCAACAAGTATTTATTGAGCACTTACTATATGAGGGTACTCTATTAAGTACCAAAGATAGAAAGAAGTCCTTGACCTCAAGAGCTTACACTCTATTGAAGGAAGCGCAGATGTGTATGCATAAGCATAGAACAGTACGTCCATCTAAGGAGATAGCACACACATGCATATGTTCAGAATAGATGCATGCTAACCTTAGGGGGAAAGGATTGTTAAAGCCTTTATTTGGGATCAGGTGATGTGGATTCAAATCCTGGCCCTGTCTGCTGGTCACTGTTGCCTGTGTGACCTTTTGTAGTCATACAACCTCTCTGAGCCTCAGTATTTGTCATCTCTAAGATGAGGTGATTGGATTAGATGATTCTTCTAACTCTTGTTCCACAGATGGAATAGAAACAGTCTGTTAGCAGACCCCATGTGTATTGTTATTGGTTTTCTTCTTCCTCCCTCTGAAGAAAGAAACAATAAGCAGCCCAGCAGTGTGTTTTATCTCAATCTTCTAGGCACACCCATGCATTGGAAGGGACCTCAGATGTCATGTAATCCAAACCCTTCATTCTACAGATGAGGAAAACTGAAACTTGAATAATTGCTTTAATCAAGCTAAAGTTATTTGACATTTGAGGATGGGGCATCCCTAGAAAAGAGAGAGAGAGCTAGATGTAACACCAATGTGTTTTGCCGAAGTGCTGTCTCAGACTGGGGGCTTATAGCTACAAAAGATAGAGAGAATGACAAATCATTTGATACAACTTCCCAGAGCAGAGAAGGAGCATTTATACTGGGAAACCCATGTTGGATTTCTTGCCTGATTCCAGTGAATCAATGGTAGAGTGAGTGAGGGGAAAAAAAGGTGGTTGAACAATCCTGCTTACCATGCCATCCAACAAATGATACACATGCACATACATAAATACATACATATATGTACATACATATACTCCCAGGGAGTGTTCAAGTTTGGGAGGATGGAAGAGAGAAAGTATTCCATGATTTTATTTCATTTCATCTGAACCTGTGATTTTATAATCATGGGTAGCCCACTAGTGAGGTAACTTCCTTTGCTAGAACAAATCAGCAATGATGATGCAACTTACAGTCTTATGGAATTAACTGAGACACTGAAAGGTTAAGTGCCAGGGTCACATAGCCTATATGCATCAGGAGCAGGACTTGAACCTGGAGCACCATGACCCTGAGGCTACCTGTCTTCCAGAGATACCTGTGATATAAAACAGAAAGCATCAACAAAATTTATTTTTAAAAAATCAAGAATAAAATGAATAGGGATAGGGAGAACAATCTCCACAAAACTGTCCCACAGATTAGGGTGACATTGCTGAATGAATAATAGTATAAGAGACAATGCATTTTGAGACTCCTCCTCCTTCAGTAACCCCAGCCCAGATCACCCTTCCTCTGTAAGAAAGAAGTATAGTTAGGGGGCGGCTAGGTGGCGCAGTGAGTAGAGCACCGGCCCTGGAGTCAGAAGGACCTGAGTTCGGATCTGGCCTCAGATACTTACCCCACACAAATAAAAGAACCTAGCCGTGTAACCTTGGGCAAATTACTTAACCCCAATTGCCCTCCAAAAAAAAAAAAAAAAGCAAAAAAAAAAAAGAAAGAAGTATAGTTAAATAAAGTAAGCCAACGTAATGACCAGGTCCAACAATAAATGCTTCACACCTTACCTCTAGCCCCCTCTCTCTCTGCCTAGAGGAAGGAAGTATGTTTTACCATTTGATTATTAAAGTTAAGATTGGTCACTTCATTAGTTAGAGTTCTGATGTCTTTCAAAGTTGTTAAATCTCTGTGTTCCCAGAAGTCTCTGTGACTCATGTGACATGATCCACTCAGTTCTGCCCTTGAGACCCAGAGCTTCATAAGAAATGTACTCTATTGCCTCTGATGTGCCTGTGTGATACATCCATTCAGTGCTAGAATACTAGCCAGGAAAGACCTTCATTTGAATCCCACCTCTGAGATTTAATAGCTCAGTGAGCATAGGCAAAGTCACTTAATCTTTCCAAGACTGAGTTTTCTCATCTATAAAATAAATGGAATGCTACTTATAATACATTATAGGGTTGCAACAGACTCAAATAAAATATTGTGTGTAAAACACATTACAAACCTCAGAACACTCTCTCATTGATGGGTGTAATTACTTTCAGTTACATTACTTTTATTATTGATATTAATTTTATTGTCATTAAATAATTAGAAGCATTATCCTATAGCTTACAACAAATCTAGATCACACAAGTGCCCTTTTCCCATTAGGGCAAGTCACTCTGAGGGCTCCAGCAAGACCAATTTCACCTAACTAGAAATGAAAGCAACAAGGAGAATAAAGCAAATTTGAGGAAACGGTACTCAACAATTGGGTGGTTGGTTGGCTAGTTGGTAGTTGGACCAAAATGTCATCACTATGTTGGGGGCAAGGTACAGTGTGTCCAATTGTGGCTGATCAGACCAATATCAGCTTGGAAGGCTCTACCATAGGTCAGACACAAAGTCCATATAACAACAACAATTGCAGCAGCAACAACTCCCTACTTTTTTGTTTCCTTCTCAATAATGTTCAAAATCACTGAGAAGCGGCTGGAGAGGAGAGGTTATCTCCCCAGAAATTACAGAATTGGAAGGTAAGGGGTCTGGACCCATGTCCCTACAACCTCCCTTTTTGTGTATTTTCCCCCAGCCTCAATGTGCTCAGCTGCAAATTGACCAAAACCATGAGACCAAGGGGTGAGTCCTAGCATTTCTGCAAATGGAATTAACTCACCATTATGACTGAGCCCTCTGATACCTTTGAGGGTCTCAAACTCTCATTTCATTTCAAGTCACTCTCTCCCTACAATTACGCAAGCCTTGCAGATAGAATTCTTTTTAAATGATAAGCTTATAATGATCCCATGAACTATAACTAAACATTATCATGAGGATCAATAAAATGCCAGGGTTGGACTCCACTCACAGTATCTGATCCTATGGTCCTTTATCTAGCTAAGGTTGCTCCCAGATCTCCAAACCTATAATCTTATGGGCTTATGATAATATCAAGAAGAGTAAGGGCTATATTCTTCATTTTCTCTACAATTCAAAATTCAAACTTAAAACTCAACACACGAGCACACACACACACAGCAGTATAGCACTTCAAGAATTTTAGGATAGGCAGTATGGTATATTGGAAAGACTTAGATCTTAGTCTTGGCTCTTCCAAAAACTAGACATGAGACTTCAGACAAATTATTTTACTTTCCTACTGTGGTTTGGTTTATTAATTTGTAAAATAAAGTAATAGACTCATAGTTTAACAGAAAGAAAATTAGTGATATTAGAGTCAGAAGACCTGGGTTCAGATCCTGATTCTGCCATCTGTGCTAATCTCACTCTGTTTTAATTTTCTCATCTGTGAAATGGGAAAACTGGATGAGAGTCTCCAAGGTCACTTTTACTTCTAAAGCAGTAATCCTATGGTCCCTTATTTTACAAATGAGGAAACTCAGGCCCAGGAAGTGAAATGATTTTCTTCCAGATCACATTGATAGGAAGTGAAAAAGCTAAAATTTGATCTTATACTCTCAGATTCAAATAAATGATTTTATCAAAGTTGGAACTAGAAAATTTTGTATAAGGATTAAGTACCTCAAACCCTGCCCAGGATCAGCACAGTCCGGTACACTCTCAGGTGAAGGTCAGGAAGCAAGGTTGTTTGGTCAGGGACAAGTTCACCTCAATCCACCATCTGGCAGCCTCCTGTTTTAACTAATTCTTGCTAATTATGTGCTCAAGTACTGAAAGAGTGCAAGTCTTGTTAAACGCCTCTGAAGTTAGCTTGATGGAGCAAAGCCAGGTCAGCTGGCTCCTGTATGCTATGTAAGCAAAACTGAATTTGGTCAGCCTAACTAGGCTGCTGCTTTCACCAAATGCAGCAAACAATAGTGAGTTGTGTGTGCCTATAAAATACAAACTGGTAGACACTTACATGAATGTTGCTAAATATTCATCTCATTTCTTTTGTTAAAAAAAATTAATTTGACAGTAATGTGCCAGCAAGAGGACAAATGGAAGGGATTGGATAGGAAGTCCATTCCTGGGGGATTGCAAAGCTTCCAGAATAGTAGGAAGATCTGTGTGAACAAAACATGCTAAAATATACATCATTTTCTAAAGACTTAGCAGGGGCCAATCTGTCCACCTGACAACAGCCATCTGAGTACCCTCTTTAACTTTTGACATCAGGCCATATTCAAGGGAAAGGAAGTCAGTTTTTCTTCCTTATCAGTCAACCTACAAGATCTTCCATCTCCTCCCCATGAGATTTTTCAGGACTTGTGTGGGCATCCGCAGTGTGGAAAGCAGATGGAGGTTTGTATTGAATCTGCCTGTTCCATTTCAACACCCAACTTTGAAAAAATAAAGCTCTCCTGTACAGCATGTCACAGGCAGAGATGGAGCAAGAAAATGGTGCAGTCTGGGAATTTGCTTCTCTTCTCTACTGAGTAAATAGGATCCTAGGATCTAGAGACAGGAGGGACCTTAGAAGTCAACTAGTCCAAGTCCCTCATTTTACAGATGAGAAAACTGAAACCCTGAGAGGTTGTGACTTGACCAAGGTCACCCAGTTTGTGAATAGTATAACCAAGTGTCAAACTCAGGTCCCATGATGCCAAGTGAATGCCCTTTCCATTGCATCTTTACAGGATTGATCAGATAATTTATTGTTTGCTTTGCTCATTTGCTCACTGTTGACTTTGTCCAATTCTCCCATTCTGTAGCATACATTGGCTTCTTATCTTCTTCAGTTTAATATTTCAGATCACATGTTACAAGACTAGACTGCAATCCTGAGCTCTCTTCTCATGCACATGAGGGAGGTGATGTGACTTGGTTAAAGTCACACAGGTAGCTAGGGGCAAGATTGGGATTCAAATGCAGACCTTCTGGCTCGGGATCCAGCATGCATTCCATTGTACTTTGTGCTTTAGGAGGACCCCCTCCTAGAATCCATATCTCTTGTGGTCCCCTGGCATACCCCCACCTCATAGAATAAGGAAGGAATGAAAAAATGTCAAAGATAAAGATCCTTGTCACACAGAATCATACCTACCCAGTCCTGAGGTTTGAAGTGTCTAAGACCTCAGGCAACTTACAGCTCAGCCCAAAGCTCACACAACTGTCCTAGAACATAGACATAAACATGCAGGAAAAGCCCTTTCCTCCAACACCAGAATCACAATTCTTTGCAGCAACAAGGTCTCACTTGGCTCTGGCTCCTGTCAACATTCACAATTATGCAACTTCAGAATAGATTAGGCTAGCCTTAAAACCAACGCAGGGGGCTTAGGGTATCCTTACTTTTATGTGCTACCTATGGGCAAACTCAGAGCAGGAGAAAGGTCGATGCCTTGCTAGAGCTATTGGTAATAGCAACTCTCCTTTTGACCCAGAGATTGGCTGCTCTGCTTACCTGATTGTAATAGCTGCAGTAACTCTGGCAAATAGCAAAGAAAGGAAGGTGATTTCAGAAGATGTTGGGAAGATAAACAAACAAATCGTTTTAAAGCTCCTGAGGCATACAGTATGTATGTAGAGGGCAATGTGACAGTGTAAAGAGACCCAGCCAGTTTTGGAGTCAGGGAAACTGGGATTCATGTACCACCTTTGACACCTACTGGATATGTGACCCTGACCAAGTTGCGTAATATCATTCTCAGTGCCCCTAGGCAGTTCTCTGGGACTATAAATTACCCACAATGTAAATCTGCATTGGAAAAAGGAGTTTATCTACATTTTACATATATATGTATATAGATATTCATATTCATCTAGGTTTTGGCCAGTATCTTGCAACATGTGTCCTAAACAAAATCAAAACAGATGAATTTCCTCTTGATGGTAAGGTTCTCCAAATGTTTTATTCCTGAATAACTCTGTGCTAATTTATTCACCAAGACCCCAAATCTCAGTGAGATCCAAAACAATGAGACAGAAATTAGTTTAATCATATATATTGGAAAAACAATATGGATGAAAAATGCATATTGCCTAGACTATGACATGGTGCTAGTTGGGCTGTCTGTTGAATTAATCCATTGATACATATATGCATGCATGTATACATTGTGAAAAATTATTCCCACTATTCCAGGGAAGGATCAAAGCCTCAGGACACGGGGCTTCGATTTTTACATACAAGGGTTTTGATTTTTAATTGGCTTTGGGCAAACAAAAATGCCTCATATTTTCCTATACTATGTGGCTTGGGGTTACACAAAAATTAAATAAAAATCTGTTCTTATCCTCAGGAAGCTCAGAATCTAGTAACCAATAGGTTTGCTTAAAGGCAGGAGAATGAGGTCTTTATAGCAGTAGAGCTCTATGTGATGGAAGAAAGAGTGCTGACCAGGGCTTGGCTCTCAGATTTGCCACAGCAACTGTGTGTGGTCATGGGCAAATTACTTAACCTTCCTATCTGTAAAATGGAGGTCATGGAGCTGGCACTCCAAGCCTCAGCAGGTTTGTGGTAAAGGACTTTGTAAATCTGAACTCAAATATAAGATATGCTGCAGAGCTGGAAAGGACCTTTGGAGCCATTTCATCTTATAATTATCTGATGCCCTCATCCTACAAATGAGGAAACAAAGTCCAGAGAGGACTCGACAAACGTCACCCAGGCAGAGAGTGGTCGAACTGTTTGAACCCAGGTCTTCTGACTGAATCCAGATGTCTTTCTAAATGAGTACAATTGAGATGAGGACTGTGGGAATGCCTGTTTTCATCTGTGAATCATAAAGCATATACACAAGGCAATCATTTTGTGCAAGCTTTTTTGCTGAACTTAATCCCGGTGAAGGCTATGTGGTTTGTATTTCATTCTCAAAGAGGACCATGACTTCAAGAAGATGATGCCATGACTTGCAAGTCAATTGGCTTTAAGTGAGGGAGGGCTGTGCAAAATCACTAGCCTTGAACCGTCTGGGTCCAGTAGTCAGATATAGATCATGACAACTAGAGATGGCCCAGAATGCAGTGGGAGACATTGGCCTTTTTTAAACTAAGGTCTTTCTGAGTTCTTCCTTTGACTCAGTTTTACCATGTTTGACTCAGGCAAGGTCTACAGGCCAGTAGTGCAATGGATAATGTGTCTGAGTACAGATCAAAGGATTCCAGGTTCAACTCCTGGCTGGCTCATTTGAAATGGTTCTCATAGAAGGACATGTGCCTTAGAGCAGAGGTCCTTATCAACCTGGGATCTATAAACTTGAAACTTTTAATATTTTGATCATTGAATTTCAATAGAACTTGTTTCCTTTGTAATCCCATGTATTTCATTTTATGCATTTAAAAACATTCTCAGAAGGGGCCACTGCAAATCTGACCTCAGACACTTAACACTTACTAGCCACATGACCTTGGGTAAGTCACATAACCCCAATTGCCCTGCCTTCCCCCCTCCTAAAAGCAAAAAAAAAGGGGGGGGGGTTCACCAGACTGACAAAGGGGAAACATAACACAAAAAGAGATTATAAAGCCCTTATCTAGAATGCTATTTAAGCCATAGATGGGCAGAAGATAAGCCCACAGCAGGCTGAGGGTAGTGAGCCAGCTGGAGCCACTGGGAGACTCCATGCTGCTGAAGAAAGTCTTGCTCCAAACAGGGAAAATGAAAGCCGGAGAAGAAAAAGATGGTGCTCCATCTAGTGTCAGATGAGAGCAAGACGGAAATAAACAGGACGCTCAGTCCAGTGTGTGTCTGCATAATTACTGGCTCACCCTCTCCCATTGAGAAGACTGAGGAGTGTGAGTAATCAGGCCTCGGAGGGGTCCGTGTGTCCTGAAGATCCAAACTAGTCGAGTTGGGATTATTCAGGGAAATGCATCCACGGGAATCTGCCAATGGCAAGAAAAGCATCGCGTGCTCTTTTCTGGCCAAAATGTCTTGGGGGTAGAGGATGATCGCCTCATTCTGTTGGCTAAAACCCCAGATAAGTGATGTTTATATCATGTGTTAGGTTTGCAAAGTGCTTAATGCCTGTTGTCTCACTTATATGCCCGAGAGGATGCTGGGAGCTGGGCACTGCTGGTATTACGATCTTCATTTTATAGATGAGGAAACAGGCTATGAGAGATCAGGTCAGGGAGATAGATGGAACCTTCAGCTTTCTACTGTGAAGTTTGGATTCAGTCAAAGGGCTGCTCTTGAGGACCCAGAGGGCCACACATGGCCTAAAGGCTTCAGGTGCCCCACCCCGGATTAGGTACACGAAGCCAGTGTTAGCAAGTGAATGTGATCCCAAGGCTTCTCCTGAGGCCAAGCTTTCCAATATACCATGCTGTCTTTTCACACGTAAAAATATTCGGGACTTCTCCTCACTCAACTCTCTAGACATTTCTACATTTCCTACACGCTCCCCCCAATGCCACCTCTTTTATGTGTTGTCTCCCCCCATTAGAATGTAAATTCCTTTAGAGTAAAGAATGCCTTGGACGGGGCGGCGGGGGGTGGCACAGCGTTGATCACATTTTAGGTGCTTTATAAAGTACTTGCTTATTAAAAGTGATTGGGTCCCAATTGATAAATGGTCAAAGGTTATGAAAAGGCAGTTTTAAGAGGATGAAATTAAAGATATCTATAAGATTATGAAAAAATGCTTTGAATTATTATTGATTAGAGAAATGCAAATCAAAACCACTCTGAGGTACCACATCTTAACCTATCAGATTTACTAACATGACAAAACAGGAAAATGATCAATGTTGGAGAAGATGGTGGGAAAATTGGAACACTAATGCATTGTTGGAGTTTTGAACTGATCCAACCATTCTGGATGGCAATTTGGAACTATACCCAAAGGGCTATAAAAATGTGCATACCCTTTGACCCAGCAATACCACTTCTAGGGCTGTATCTCAGAGAGATCATACAAATGGAAAAAGAACCTGTATGTACAAAAATATTTATAGCAGCTCTTTTTGTAGTGGCAAAGAATTAGAAATCAAGGGGATGCCCATCAACTGGGGAATGGCTAAACAAGTTGTGGTTTATAAATGTAATGGAATACTATTGTGCTATAAGAAATGAGGAGCAGGGGCAGCTAGGTGGCACAGCAAATAGAGCACCAGCCCTGGAGTCTGGAGTTCCTGAGTTCAAATCCGGCCTCAGACACTTGACATACTTACTAGCCATGTGACTTTGGGCAAGTCACTTAACCCCAATTGCCCTCCACAAAAAACAAAAAGAAAAAGAAAGGAAAAGAAATGAGGAGCAGATGGACTTCATAATAATGTGGAGAGATTTAAATAAACTGATGCTGAGTGAGGAGAGCAGAACCAGGAGAACTTTATACACAATTACAGACACATTGTATCTGTGATGACTAACTTTGATAGATTGGTGACTAACTTTAATGACTAACTTTGATAGACCACAACCTCTCAGCAATGCAAGGTTATAAGACAACTCCAAGGAACTCATAATGGAAAGGGCTATCCACAGCCAGAGAAAGAATTATGGAGTCTGAATGCAGATTGAAGCAAGCTACTTGCTCTCTCTTTTCTGTTTTGTTTCTTCTTCTTTCTCATTATTTATCCCGTTGCTTATAATTCTTCTTTACAATTTGACTAATGTTTAATGTGAAAGTATTTGTAGAACCTATATCGGATTGCATGTCGCTATGGGGGGGAGAAGAAGGAGGTGTAGAAAACTTGGAACTCAAAAGCTTGTGGAACTGAATGTCATAAACTAAAGGTAAATAAATAATTTTTTTAAAGTGACTGGGGCCACTTTAGAGCAAAATTATTGAATATTTCCTAGTGAAACCAACTCTGGCTTCAGAAGTTTAATACTTGATCATCTTGAGAACTGAGTTTCAGAATCCAGCTTCACAGTTGAAATCCACACAGGTTCCACTTTGTCCCCTTTCCTTAGACATTTGTCTCTCAATACTCTAGCCCAGAGGCAGTGGAAAGAATGAACTCCGATAGGAGCTAGAATCAGGGAACCTTGAGCCATGTAAGTCTTCTGGGTCTCAGTTTCCTACTTCATAAAATTAGGAGGTAGAACCACATAATCTGTAAGATCTTGTGACTAACCAGGAGTGGGGAATCTATGAGCTGTTCTCATCTTTGCTGCTAGGTTATGTGCTATCTGGTTTTCTAGTGGATGAAATTTTTAATTTCTATTAATGTACTAGAGCATTATTTGTTACAACAGAAAATTGGGTTTTTACTCTATCTCTAGGCATATGTAGCTAATAGTTAAAAAAAAAAAAGCTACAATCCCCCCAAAATGAAAAAGAAAATAAAATTAAAAGAATACTCTTAGTTTTAAAAAATCCTTTACTTTATTTCCTTTGGTTGCTCTTCTGTATTATTTAGGGAAAACTTTTGCTTAGATACAGATGACAGCTCAGATTCAGTCATTACTAATCCTGTTTATTATTGATGTAGGGCTTTACATCTGCATGCTAATAAGTTTGGGTAGGATAAATGCCAGACTCCCCTGCCAAAATCGTGTATCTTCAGGGCATGTCCTCACACAATATACCACATATCCTGGTTTTACAGCCAACTCTTCATTACCTGTTTTCTATCTTGATCATCTAACTTGATCATCATAGAAATGGGAAACAGGGAGAACATGGATTATTGCACTGAAAGCCAGACCCAGCCAAAGGCCACTTTTTAGCCACCAGGCAGTCATAACCTGGTTCCCCCGGGATGCCATTTTAACAAGAGCTGCCTGGACAAGGAACCAAATTAGTGGGTTCAAATTTTATTTATAACATTGGTTAACCTGTGCAGAGGCCTTAAAACAGTGAAAGGAAACAAAAACCAAGGAGACCAAAGGGAAAAGGAGAGAATTCCAGATCCTAGGCAGGACATGGATTCTTTCTGGAAAAGGTGGATTTTTAATGGTTCTTTCATCGATAAGAATGGATCCTAGATTCTTTTACTATGTAGATACTTAATAGGTTATTGATTGAGAGTGATGGGGGCCACATTAGTATAAAATTATTGATATTGATATTGATTAGTATAAAATTATGGCCCATCTGTTCACTCTAGGTTCTCACATACTTTAGCATCATAGCCAACAGCTATCAGTATGGTTTTGTATCTGTCATTTTTCTAGCACCCTGGAGCTGGAAGGGACCTTAGGAATCATTTCTAGTCACTGCTTCCATACCTTGGAGGTGTGCTTGTACGTGAAGATAAATACGTTTTGGTGAAAATAAATAGGGAGGAACAAGGGAGTGTTATAGATATACACAGTCACAGTGAACACTTGAAGACAGAATTAAATATGAAGGCAGTTGAAATCAGTAGCAGAAAAGGGGCATTTGGGCCTGTCAAGCTCATTTGAAAGATGAGGAGGCACAACTCTGGCCCCTGTATCAAGTAAACAAACACCACATTTTTTGTTTCTGCCCAGTAGGGAGTTGTGTTTGTTGAGATTTATTCAAAAGTATTTCATGATCACCAAAAATAACTTGACAATGGATGTTTGCCACAAAATCTTACCAGGAAAACATGTTGTCCTTATTTCAATGATGTAATTGCTACCTTTCTATGCTTCCTTTTATCACCAACTGAACAGAATAAAATGTGTTTATTTTCAAAAGCTTTGTGATGCTTCAGTGACATGATACTTCCAAAAGGGATAATTTAAAAATATAGACAGTATTCAATCTTCCAAAACCTTGAAACCTTATAGAATGTCATTGGGTAAGAGGTCTTGGACCCCATTCCTGGAATGCTTCTTATTGAAATAGCAAGATGACTGCATTATATGGCAATCTTACTTTTAAAGTTATCCAATGGTAGCAGTTATATTAGTGAGAGGCTTGAGGTTGCTAACCTGGGGTCTCTAAGCATGTTTTTTTTAAAAATATGACAAGTGATTTTCAATTTAATTGATTTACTTTGTAATATTATGTGTTTTATTTTATGCATTTAAAACATTATTCTAACAAGGGGTCCATAGGAGTCAACAGACTGCCAAAGTGCTTGTGTATGAAGAGGTATATGTTGTGGCCAAAATAAAAGGGGAGGGACCAGGGCAGGTTATTTCTATACACACTCGTGGTGACTATTTGGAGGAAGATATGGATGTGAAGACCATTGAAATCAATGGCAGAAAAGGGGCATTTGGGCTGGGTGAGCTCACTTGAGAGACAAGGAGGCTATGTTATTTCTTCCCCCCAACCAACAAACAACATCACATTTTCTGTTTCTTTTCATGAGGGAGCTGTGTTTGTTGAGATATATTTAAAAGTTTTTGATAATCATCAAAAATAATTTGACAATACCCAAAAAGTTAAAAATCCATGCTCTAGTTCATTTGTCTGTGTGTATTTTAAATGATAATTATCTCCTGATTCTTTTTGAAATTAGGACAAAATTTTGCTCATCATGCCTTAAAGAGGATTAGAGATCAGTGTGATGTCTCAAAAGCATTGCCAAAAAGCAGTTCCCCCTTTTCTGTTGGTGTTGGTGGTGGTGGTCCTTTGTTCTCAAAGAGGAACAATGAGATCACAAGGGTGATGTCTTGACTTGCTTGTAAATTGGATTTAAGTGAGGCAGAGCTGCACAAAGTCATTTTGTTCACCCATGGCATCCCTCTATTCTAGTACAGTCTGGGAAAGAGGCAGCTTTGGGGACCAAAGTACAGAACCAATTGTTGGCGGGCTGACTAATAGATGATGAGTTCTTTGACCATACCAAATCAGAAATGGACAATATTTTAGAGATAATTCTTCATCCAAAGATCTCAAAATCCTTTGATTCCAGGTGAAATGTATTATTATTCACCTCTATAGTATGTATGTTGGGGTGGGGAAGAACTATATTGAAAGCCAGAGTTCTTTTTAATATTGACAATGAATATGAATGTCATTCATTAGCCACTGTTACCTTGGGTAAATTATTTAATGCCAGTAAGTCTCACACTTTCCTTATTTGCAAAAGAAAGAAGTTATATTAAATTGTCTCCAAGGTCCCGGCTTCTTAACTAGGGATCCCTAACCTTTTTGAGATGGTGATTTACGTTAGCATTATCCCAAAGCCTTGGAACCTGGTTGTGTCTGAGAGCTATAAAAGAGATGGTGAAATATGAGTGGGTAAGGAAAGAAGATGCTGGTACCTGCTTCCCCAAGGTCACCAAGGTGGGTTACATAATTGCCCAGTCAGTCATCAACTAATTGGCAGTTCCTGTTCTTTTTCCACTCATTTAATCACCAATATAATTGCTGAGACTCTTTTATATATATACAGTTTAAGCTCCTTCAGTGACAATGCAGGACATTATTTAAGGAAGTCTGGCTTGGTATAAGGAGAAAATATCTAGTGTTCCGTGGATATCACAGGGTTTCATTGACAATGTATACAATTTATATTAGAATTTTTAAGTTATCAGAGATCAGTCAGGGCCATAAAAGAACGTGAAGAAAACAAAAGAAGTTTTAAAGGCATTATTTCTGTGAGAAACTAATCAGTTAAATCTAATTTAATGATGTGACTTTTAAATGCAGAGGAAAAAGATGAATCAAGTTATTTTTACACCATAATAAAAATAACAGTATTTCTTAAACTGTGACTTTCATGATTATTTTATTTTTGCTTTTTTCAGAGGGGAAAGGTAGAGCAATTGGGCTTAAATGACTTGCCCAAGGTCACATGGCTAGTTTTTTGTGTTAAATGTCTGGAGGCCAAATCTGAACTCACATCCTCCTAACTCCAGGGCTGGTTCGCTATTCACTGCACCACCTAGTCACTCCAACCGTGACTTTCCTTTTAATTAATCTTGAAGAATGCAAACTCAGATTACATTCGTATTTCTGCAGAATCTGTATTTTCATATATACCTGAATAGAAATCTCTGCCATGACTGACCAGTACCGTAGTTAGAGCTGTATGTCTTATCACTGCTGTTAGAGATTTATGTTTGAATTCTGTCACCTCAATTCCTTTAAAAAAAAAAAGTATACACAGAGAAATTCTAACATCCAGACCGAATACCCTTTCCCTTCTCTTCCAAATGCCCACATGATCCACTTCTTCATGTGTTAATTCACTGAACATGAATTTATTAAGAGCCCGATAAATGCCAGGCTCTGTGCCTGGTACTGTTGAATACAAAGACAAAATAACATACAAAATGCCAGGAAGCTAGTATTCTACTAGAGGAGAACAACCTGAAAATACATAAATAAATCCAGATCAGTACAAACTCTTCCCCTCCCAAGACCCTCAAGCAGAACAGGAGTTGTTTGGTCACTTTTTATTTTTTAATTTTGCCCATGAATGGGGTCAATTTTTGCTGGGAACTGTGGGCAGAGAAAGGAGGGGGCCAAGAAGGCTTTACAAATATAAAGTGTCCTAAATCTGTTCCCTAGAAGATGGGTGGTCAAATGATATAACGTTATCTTTAAAGTTTTTTTTAATTTTTAAAAACAATTTTAATTCACTAAATAAATTACTTGCATGTGTGTGCATGCATATATGTATGTGTGTATATGTGTGTGTGTGTTTGTATCCAGAAAAAAGAGCACCACACACGAAACTGTCTGTCTCTATTATGTGCAGCCTGCTTTTAGGTATTTAAGTTTAACGTGCAGTTTTTAAAGCTGCCCTGCTCGTCTATGTTTCTTTCTGGCCTTCCTTCTGTTTTCTCCTGGGCATTTTCTTTTAAAAGATGCCCCAATAACACTCTTTGCTTTCTTTCATCTCCTCCTACCTTACCCTTATCCTCCTTTGCCCTACCCCCCCAGCAAATAAGAGGAGTTAAGTAAACAATACCCACGTTGGGTGTGTCCAAAAATATTTCTTCCGAGTTTGTATCTTGAGCCTGTCACCTCTCTGTCAGGAGCTGGTTGGCATGTTTTAGAATTAATCCTCTGGAATTTTATACACACATATATGTTATACATATGTTATAATAACATGCTATATACATATATACACAAACATACATATATAATCAATTCTCTGGCACTCCTAAATCTTTGAAAGCTATTTTTCTTCATAATATTATTATTATTATTATTATTATTATTATTATTTTGCTTTTTGGAGGGCAATCGGGCTTAATTAACTTGCCCAAGGTCACACGGCTAGGTTTTTTTTTTTGTTTGTTTGTTTGTGTGTGTGTTAAGTGTCTGAGGCTGGATCTGAACTCAGGTCCTTCTGACTCCAGGGCCGACGCTCTACTCACTGCGCCACCTAGCCGCCCCTCTTCATAATATTATTGCTAACAAAGAATCTCTTGGCTATAAAAAACTGATGAATTGTGAAATATTGGCTTATTAGACAACTGCATGGAAAAATGATCCAAATCACTAAAAACAAGAAAAATTCAACAAACATTTATTAAGGGTCTACTATATTGCAAGTACTGTACTAAGCCCTGAGGCTACAAAGAAAGGGGGGAGGGGACTCTACACCAAGAAAATCGGTAAATATTATAAAAGTCACAAATAGTTAATGTTGGGATAGCTATAGCAAGACAGATACACTCTTACATTGTTGGTGTAGCTGGAAACTTGTTCAACTGTTCCATAGAACCATTTGATGAGAAGTAGGCTCTTTGAAGGCAGGTACTGTTTCACTTTTGTCTTTGTATCCTCAGTGACTCAAAAGTGATTCAAAAATGTTTGTCAGTTGATTGGTTATAGAAACAATTTGAAACTATTCTAAAAAAGTAACTAAACACTTCATTTCCTGATCTTCTTAATGGGCATTTACTCCAAGGATGTCAGAGATACATGTAAAGATCCCAAACATTCACAAATATTTATATTTTGTAGTACTTTTTGTGATGACAGGAAAACTGGATACAAAGTGGGTACCCATTGGTAGCATAATGCCTGAACAAGCTGTTAAGATGAAAATGATGGAATTTATTGTTCTATGAAATGATGAATATGAAAAAAAAACCTAGAAAACATATAAACCAATGCAAAGAGGAATAGTAGAAACAAAAAACACATATACACAAAGACCACAGTTTCACAAAGGAAAACTACACTAAAAGATGTCAGAACTCAGATCAATGCAATGACCTATTTTGATTCTTTGATCTTTGACGAAACAAACTTTTTTTTTCTTCCTCTCTGTGGAGAAGTGGAAGACTACAGGAACAGAGAAGGGCATGCATGCACGCAAATGACAGATGGGATCAGAAATGGTTTGTTTTGCTTAGCTGCCCTTTTTGCTATAAGAGGGGGACTCTGTGATGGAAGGTGACTAGCAGAAAATGACGAATAAAAAACCCTATATTTTTAAATGAACAATTAAATACCCCATACCATAATACTCATTCTAATTTGCTAAGAAATAAAGTTTCTGACTTTTTTATATATGTCAAACAAGGTAAAAAGCTCATTCTAAAAACACTGACGATGTGCATAAAACCAAAACAAAAATATGCCTGTAAAAGCCCTCCCAAGTTCTGAAACATGTGACATGGCCTAAATGTTAATGAAGTCATTGCAAACCCAGGATTGACATCAAAAGGAAAACTTTTTGTGACACAGCTGTCCACAATTAAACTTTAACAGATTCTGTTACTATTAGGAAGCAACTAGAAATACATGGAATTGTGGGAGTTGTCACTAAAAACAAAACAATAAAACATTCTAAATATTAAAGGATGGACACATCTCGTGTGGTCAGAGAATGGTGGGGGTAGAGAGAACTGGGGAGGGAAGAAGAGAGGGAGTGGGGGAGAGTAATGATCCAGTTAGCTAAGAGCTGTACAGCTGACATAAATCTTTTGGATTTTTTTCAATATCACTGTCAATTCCCAGGGACTCTCTTCCTCTATCATATAAAAGTTAGATTATTTGCAAGAGAGTAGAGGTAAGTAAAACAAAGGAAGATATTGGTCACAACTGATTATGTGTGAGTCATTTCACACTTATTATCTGACTCTGCCAATAACTAGCATTTAGAAAGAACTATAAAGTTTGCAAAGCACTTTTATTTTCTCCTCACAACAACCCTTTGAAGTAGGTACTATTATCATCCCCATTTCAAAATAAAAAAACTGAGACTTAAAAGAGTTAAGTGACTCGCTCAAAGTCACACAGGTAAGCAGTGTCAGAAGAAAGTTTCAAATTCCAACCTTCCTGATTGATTCCAAGTCTAGTATTTTATCCAAGGCATTATATGGTTGCTAGAGGAAGGTGACATTTTGTATTTTCAGTCATTGAGAGTAAAGAATGGTTATTCCATTGGTCAGAGGTTTGACATCATTATTTCCCTTTTATTGTGTTGTCTTCATGTAAATTGATATCTTGATTTTATTTTGTTCTGAACAATTCACATAAATCTTCTCAAGTTTCTCTGTATTTCTCCTATTTATTGTTCCCTATGGAGTAATAATAATATTCCATTATGTTCATTACCACAATTTATTCAGCCATTCTCTAACTGATGGATAGCTAGTCTTTTGGATTTTCAAATAATTCAGATGAAATTAATCCAGGCACAGAATGCCCAAATTATACTGGGCATAACTGAATATTCCTTTGATAATTCAGACAGAGTTGCTGAGGTACCTTTCAATTATGAAATTCTGTGACCCTGTCATCTCACAAGACCTCAGGGTTATAATTTTAATTTGGACTACTATTTTTCATTACTGACATGGGGTAAAAAGGTAACAAAAGTTAATCTGTGTGGGATCTGATTATCTGAACTTTCTAGTTGTACGAATTTTGGAAGAACAAGACTTTGTATCATAGAAGAATTCCCATATCTACTTAAGGAATGTTTCCAATACATGTCAACTTAAACCATGGATTTTACCTTAAGATGTTATCTTGATATGGTGGACAGAACACCAGATCAAGAAACCCAGATTTGAGTCAGTCCCAACCCTAACACTTACTTGCTATATGACCTTGAGCAAGTCACTTCCCTTCTAGGTTTTTTTTCAGTTTATTCATCTATAAAATGAGGGGGTTCAACTAACTGGTTTCTAGAATCTCTTCCAGCTCAATATCTTTGACCCAATGACACTGTCAAGGAGGAATTCCTTCCTTATCTCAGCTGACTTATCACAGAAGGCGCAGAATCTAACCACAAGGTGTTTATAAGGTGTTCCATTGTAAAAGATATTCTATTAAGTCCTGATCTCTTGGGGAAGTGCAGACACCTCTCAGATTGACTCAGAAAGAGAATGTGATTGGCTGAGCAAACAAATGATCTGTGTCTCTGGGGAGCTTTAAATTGCTAAATACTGGAGAGGGGAAAGTAGTCAAGACTTGGAGAAATTCTGGAATGAGACCCCAGGAGGGGAGAAGGATGAAATATGTCTCTCTCCAATGGGACCCTACCCCCATTAGCAATGCAGCTGCAGATTTACTCAGCCTGAAGGACACAACCTGTCCCACATTTGGAGAATCATTTCTAGAGCCCTGGGTGTACTATGGAGAAGAACACTTTTACAGTCTGATTTTTGGAATGAATCATCTTTTTTTGGTTCTCTTTCATTTGTTTTCAAATGCTCCATAAAATGTAACCCCATATAATAGGAATAGATTATCTTCTACATTCCCTCCGATTTCTGTGTATTCTTAGACCCTCCAAGCCTTGATAGAAGACCTTTGGAAGGACCTGAACAAAAATGAGACAGGATGGGAAGGTGTAATGAGAATGATTTCTGCACTCTCGGGGAAAGTTCTGTTATCCTTGAGGGCAACGATTATTTCTCAGTTTGGGGTTTGTTGTTTTGTCTTTCTATCCCTAGCACTTAGCAGAGTGCATAGTAGACCATGAATAAATGTTTGCTAGATGAATGAGTGACTCAGTCAAGTAAGGAATTCATTGAAATATTTAAGTATTTCTGCACAAGCTTATTTAACATGACCTTTTGCCCAATTCTAACTTCTCAGATGTAGCCAACCACTCTCCATCATTGTGGTATACTTTCTGGGGGGGGGGGGGTTCCTCCCTACAGATGCAGTGCTTTCCCCCAACAACCTCATCTAGTGCCTACTTTACTTAGTAGTCAGTTATTTCCTTTACAGGACTCTACTTGAGGCCTGATGGGGAGATAGAAAGAGTCTTTTTAAAGATATGGGGCCCTACCTTCAAGAAATTGATAATCTACTGGGGGCATTAAAAATCTTAATCTCAGCACTAGAAGGGAAATCAGCATACATCTAATCCAATCCGTATCTGAGACAAGATCCTTAGTCAAATACTTACAGAGATAAATATAATATACATTAGAATATAAATACATAAGAGTACAAAATGTCATGCAATCAAGTGCAAGAGAGATCACTTAAAGCTTGAAAGAGGGGAAAGGTCTCTGAAGACTTCATAGGCAAAGTGATTCATGAGATAGGCTTTGAAGAATGGATACGGTTTTGATAGATTGAGATGGAAGAAAAGGTCATTTGATTTTGCATTGTCAAGGCTTAATTAGAATGCTGATTTTTTTAATGAGTTCTTATATGCCAAACCATCATGAATCCTTGGATAATAATTTAGAAAATTATATTCCCAATAACTGAGCAAATGACTTATAGTTATCTGGTCTAAACTTGTTTTACTTTTCAGTATGGAACAGGGGCATCCTCAGGGAGGGTGTTAGGAAACAAACAGGCTTTCACAATCCATAGTCAACAGTAGACCACACCTTGACTATTTCACAATTAAATGAAAGATGTAGAGAACAAAATGGATCCTATTGTGTTTGTTAAGTACTCAAAAATATTTGATCTGGTAGAACAAAATCCCTCCTTACAGGTTCTTTTAAAACAAGGTGTCTCCCATCCATAAATCAAAACATTTCAAGATTCCTTGGAAGATTTAACAACATAAATACCCTGTTAAATGATCTCCTGAGATGAAACATCAAGTGAAGCATAAAATAGGAAGATGTATATTCACAGTGATGGAGGGGATTCAGGACAAAGTATGCGTTAAAGTGGAATTCCCTATGGGTAGTAAAGTGGTCCAGATATAGATGGAATTGTGCCCACACTGTCAAGGAACAAGGAGGAGCCTCACTGAAGTCATTTAGAGGAATTTGACCTGGCCATCCATACAGTAAAGACCAATGGAAGAATAATGTCCATTGCCCAGATTCAACCTCCATTTATATGGACAGGCTTTAACTCTTATCCATAACTAGGACAAAGAGGACAATTGGAGAGTGAGTTGGACCCAGAGCTGAAAAGGGTGGTTGGGTGGGGAACTTAATTTCCTTTGGTTACTTGCAAAGCTCCTTACCTGACCATAAGGTTCCTGTGAAAACAGAGGTCTATCATTTAATACCAAGATTCTGCCAGCATTGCTACATATCAACAAGACAACTGTCTCTGAAGAATTAAGAATGAATAACAGAAAGGGGGAAATGGAGAGGCATGTGGGAGATAGGATCAGCCTGTGACATATAACCAATGGCAAAACTCTGAAGAACAGGCATAAAATATGTTTCAAGGAATTGAATGATAAGGAGATAGACGTGATAGATAGGCAAACTGCTCCTCTGATGCCATCTCAGTGTCAGGAGGAAGGGAGGAAGGTCTCTACTAGGTGGATTATCTTCCATGAATTTTTGTGAAGACATGATGAGAGTCACATAGAATATGCAGGTATGGAGGATTGGCCATCTATATCACTGGAGAGAATTTCCCAATCAATCACCTGTCCAGTTGAGTAATAACACATTGGATACTAAGCAAACATCACTTTCCCTATTCCATAGCACTCAAATGGTTCTGTGTTATTGTTATTTTAAGAACTTGACTGCATGTATTTGTTACAAAAATGGGTTTCTACTTGGGGGGAATGGATCTATGGCTAGGGATAGACATGAAAAACCACAATGAAATATTTCTGAAAATTGACAGAAGAAAACAACAACAACAACAAAAGAAATGTAAAACGGGACTTGATTGTTCTTGTATACATATACATGCACACATACACACACACATATATATATACACACACACACAGGAGCTATATACACACAGATGGTATTATAGCATATGCACATAGACAATAAGTAACTGCATAAGGTCTATTAGGAGAGGGAAGAGACCCACGTGGGAATTTTGAATGGACTTATCTCCTTGGGAGAGACCAATGATAACTCCCTGGGAAGGAGAATAATGAAAGGCTTCCCTGGAGGTGCCTCATGCTATAATGGGCATAGGTGTTGAAGGAGGGTACGAGGAAAAGCCCTCACTCTGAAGATACCTTCACTCCCTGGTGAGTTCCTGATATTGAAAGGGGGTGGCAGCATAGGAAAGAGTGTGGAAGAGGAACCCAGTTGTGTCCTGGGGAAAGTCTAGAGGAAGGTCCTCCTCTCTTCCTCTTCATTCCAAGGAGTTCATGCTTCCCTGATTGTTAATGCAAACTTTAAGTATCATTAACAAGCCCTAATATTTGAATATACAAACAATAAGAAGAAAGATTTTATAAGTAAGTCTGAACTTCTATTACACAATTTATTTTGAAATAGGTAGGGGGTAGGGGCGGCTAGGTGGCACAGTGAATAGAGCACCAACCAGGGAGTCAGGAGGGCCTGAGTTCAAATCCAATCTCAGACACAACACAAAACTAGCTGTGTGACCTTGGGCAAGTCACTTAACCCCAATTGCCCTGCCTTCCCCCCTCCAAAAATATTTTTAAAAAATATAAAATAAAATAGGTGGGGGGGGGGGGGAAACCATTGATATGGTGCCTACTATGTGTCAGGCTCAGTGCTAAGCACTTTTACAGATATTATCTTATTTGATCTAGATAGAGATAGATGATAGAAAGGAAGGAAGGGAGAGAGAGAGAGAGACAGAGACACACAGAGAGACAGACAGACAGACAGAAGGGGAAGACAGAGACAGAGATAAAGATAAACACAGTTAAGCAAAACATATTGTCATATTGCTTATCATCTGTATCATGAGATGGATAGCATTCTTCATTAGTCACGTGGAATCATGGCTGAGCATTTAGCTGATCAGAGTTTTAAGTCTTTCAAAATTGTTCATTTTTGTAACATCGATGCTATAGGACAAATTGGGTCTTTGCTCTGCATCAGCTCATAGAAGCCTTTCCTGTCTTTGAAATAATTTTTCCCTACATTTTTTCCACTAATTCACATACCACAGTAAAGTGGACTAGACAAGGTCATAACAAGGTGTATGTGGGGGTTGATGGAAAGTGTGGGTTGTAAGAGAACAACAGTGGACAGGCACAGTTCATTGAAAATAGCAGCTAATCCAAGCGATTGGGTGGTGTAGTAGATGGAGTGCCAGGCCTAGAATCAAGAAGATTCACCTTTCTGAGTTCAAATCTGGTTTCAGACACTGTGATACCCTGGTCAAGTCATCTAACCCTGTTTGCCTCAATTTCCTCATCTGTAAAATGAGCTCTAGAAGGAAAAGGCAAACCACTTCAGGAACTCTGCCAAGAAAACCCCAAATGGGGTTACAAAAAGTCAGACACACGTGAAAAAAAGTGACCGAACAATAATCAATAGCTAGTGGCTTCTGACAATCTCCAGTGCTTCTGACCATGGGAGCAGGCCTTAGTATCATTTTGTACCTTGTGGGAAGGAGGACTAAAGGAAAGGCTGAGGGGTCTCACCAATCACTGAAGCTCAGTTTGTGATGGTGTTTCTATTGCATCAGCTGTAACTATGGCTTTGAAAATCAGCTGTTGGAACCTCTGCAGGAAGAAGCAGAAGAGCAAAAAATGTTTGACTCTTTTTTTTTTTTTGAGGGGGAAAGGCAAGATAATTGGGGTTAATGTCACAAAGCTAGTGTCAAGTGTCTGAGGCCATATTTGAACTTAGGTCCTCCTGACTTCAGGACTGGTGCTTTATTCACTGTATCACCTAGCTGCCCCCAAAATGTTTGATTCTTGAAGGGCCACATGATATCAAGATGGAAGACGAATTCCAAGTGCTCTCACCTGTGGTCCAGCTTATTCTCCTTTTTTCTCCAAATATTCCTGGGGAAAAGTTAGATATCCAAATTCCATGGAATTAGTGACTGGTAGATTTTGGGAAAGCATCTCCATGACAATTCTGAGGTAGAGAGGGAGGGAGGGAGGGAGGAAGAGAGAGAGAGAGAGAGAGAGAGAGAGAGAGAGAGAGAGAGAGAGAGAGAGAGAGAGATGGAGATGGAGATGGAGATATAGCTGGATAGATAGATAGATAGATAGATAGATAGATAGATAGATAGATAGATAGATGAATGGATGAATAGACATGGATGATAGCTAAACAAACAGCTAGCTAGTTAGAGATGAATAGAGATGTTGTTCCCTATATATGTATATGTGTGTATAAACACATGGGTATGCACATATATACATAAATACTCATATATGCTACGTCTTTAAAACCGACATAGAAGTTGTTTCTTATATGTTATTATACGTATATTTAAAGAAATTATTTGAAGTTCAGCTTCTTACATAATCTTTTCTTGTTCTTTGCATATTGAAATGTTAGTTTGTTGATTATTAAGTTCACACTTAAAAAGGAATTTTTAAAAAAGAAATTAAAATGTATTTTTTTATATCCAGCACATAACACAAATACTTTGTATACAATAGATGTTAGTAAGTGTTGGATGTGTGGTTGGATAGATGGATAGTTACATTGCAAACCATTGGAACTCAAGATCAAGAACTCTTAGAATAAGACTTGTACAAGGTTTGCCCTTCCTCCAAGTTGTTTTTCTCCCATTCATATAAATACCACCAGTGAGGATTCACTATACGTGGTGGGAGAGAAATTTGCTCAGTGGTGATATTGTCTAGCTGAGCCAAAGATATTGCTAGTAGGGAAAGGAGATGAGAAAGTAGGTAGAATTGTAAATACCTCTGAATCTCTTCCCTAGTTTTCAGTAAACAGCTCAGCTATAATAACTAGAAAAATGCTGAGAACAAAGTAAGTTTCCAGTCTCTCTGCCATTGTTGTTTAGGGATAAATGTCCCTCATTTGGAACTGAATTTTCCCTTTATAAACTCAGCTACAAATGAATGTGTCTATAATCATAGCCAAGAGCAGATGAGAGGGGAATGTCTAATATCTCAGCTCAACCAAGGGCACCAATGATTCACTTGGAATTCACACAACCTGCCAGACCAAATCAATATGTGTAATTGAGCTCTGTAGCAGAATTACCCACCAAATTCTAATACTCAGGAGGGAAGTATACTACTTCTAAAATCCAGAATTTGAATTGGACAGAATAGAAAGTGCTGGAAGAGAAGCTAGGTAGTACACCCAGAACTAGTTTTTATTTTTTCTATAGGTAGGTATTTATATTAAAGATTCCTTGCAGCCCTTGACCTATTTAGCTGAAATTGCACCTGGGGTAAATTTATTTAAGGGGAAGGGAAAAGAAGAATTGTCCAGTGTGTGTGTGTGTGTGTGTGTGTGTGTGTGTGTGTGTGTGTGTGTGTGTGTGTGTGTGTTGTGGGGGAGGAGGAACAGGACAGGATAGTATGTTTGAAACACAGGACAATCCAGTAGTAATTGGTGAAGAATCATGGCACAACAGGAAGGAGACAGCTAGAGGGAGATCTATTCAGAACACTGGACAGAGCCCTGTTGGTTTTGGTCTAGTCACAGTTCTGCCTGGGCCCAGAACCCCTTGATCCCTGTGTAAGCATGGTCACCTTGAACAAGGGACTGGTGAAAGTGAAGGAGTTAGGGTGATGTTCTGCCACTGTTTTTCCTGTGACCCTGATAATAAAGGTTAAGGCACCTTCATGGCATCATAGTAACCCTAGAGGTCACCTAGTCCAATCTCCTTAATTTAAAGTTTAATTAATTAAATTAATTAATTTAAAATGCCCAGACAGGTGGATTGATCTGTCCAAAGGGCAGAATTGAGGGTCATCTCTCTTTCCACCGCACCACTATACTCCCTTGCTAGGGCTCCCTTTGTTCCTATAGGAGCCAATGCCAGAAAGACTTAGCTTCCCATTAGAATAAAGGCTCTTCAAGGGGATGGAAGTAAGATTAGCAGTTGCTTATGTTATGGTGTGAGCAAGTGTGTGTGTGTGTGTGTGTGTGTGTGTGTGTGTGTGTGTGTGTATACACATTTAGAAGCACAAATAAGTGTTTTAAAGAATTCTCTCTCACATTCAAATTATTCTGTCGATCTCCAGATGAGTAGTAAAATCTTAACCCCAGAACATCTCCCCTGCTTCTAAAGCCAAAGCAGGTGAGGCTAGGCAAAGAGCACTTAGCCTGGTGCCTTCTTAGACCTGAGGTTAGAAAACCTGGGGTTGAAACCCTTCTCTCTTTGTGACCTTAGGTAAGTCATTGCCACCTTGACAGCTCTCAGAGTCATCATATTTCATTTGAGAGGGTTGAGGTTTGCTGAAAAAGAGGTGGGAAAATACCCCTCTTTTCCTTCTTTGCGAAGGTGGAGGACCATGGGTAAGGAACAATAAATATGCCATCAGACTGGGGTAATATCTTGGTTAGTTTTGCTTAACAGGAAATGATAGGGAATAGCTCTTTGGGACGGCAAAAAGAAACATCTTTTTGGAAATGAAGATGATATAAAACAAAAATAACCATGACATTTTCAAAAGAAAAAGAAAATGAGGGGATTGGACAAGTCTCTCTCTGAGGTCTCCTGTATCTCTAAATCCTATTATTCTAGCACTACAGGAACGTCTCCCTTTGTCCAGAAAAGAGTAATTGTGAGGAAAGAGCTTTAAAAACCTTAATGTAGCGTCACTAATGTGGGAATTGCATCCACAGCACAAACCATCATTAACTAAGCAAATACGTTTCAGAGATTTCTATTTCTTGAGATTCAGAGATGTTAATGGTTACCCAGCACATAAACCTCTCAGAGATTTGTAGTAAGGTGCCTCCCAAATCCAAGTCCAGCTATTCATCCTCTAAGTCCCAATAAATAAATGGGAATTATCATTATTATTATTTTTTAAACAAATGCTTTATTAACTTCTGTTTTACATCATTCATTTCCGCCAGATTTTGAGTTACAATTTTTTCCCCTGTTTTTCCCCTACCCACCCTCCCAGAATAGCAGTCCCACAAGATATCACTTCCTCCAATCTGCTTTCTCCCATACCTTCTCCCATACCCCCTTCGACTTTTCCATTAGAGGAAGGTGAATTTCTGTGCCCCAGTGCCTGCACATCTTATCTCCCCATTACAAGCAAAAGAGTATTAATAATAGTATTTATATATATTTGAAACATTTAATTTTAAGACCTTGAATTTCAGATCCATTCCCTTCCTCCCTTGTCACCCATTCCCTCTGGGAGGATAAGCAATTCAGTATATGTTGTATATGTTTAGCTATGCAAAAACTTTACCATAGTAGATATATTGTACAAGGCTGCTTATAATTCCCTCCCACCCATCCCACCCCCCACCTGGTCCATTCCGTACTTGATCCTGTCCCTCTTCTATAGTGAGTACTTCCAACCTCCCCTCCCCCCAAGAATGCCCTCCCATCCATCATCCCTCCTCTCATCCCCCTTCCCCCTATTCTGCTGCAGGTTGAGATATCCCATTTAGTATTATGTCATTCTCTCCCTGAACCAAATTCAATGAGAATGTGGTTTTGCCTTTTTGTCTTCCTATTCTTCCCCTCCCATGCAGCCACTTCCCCTTGCTTCTTCTACATGAGATAGTTTACCCTACCCTGTCTCTCCCCATCTCCTCTTGCCACTTTCCTCTCTCATCTCATAAATTTCACCCCTTGAGTATCCTCCCTTCCCAACAAATTCAACCTATGCCCTCTATCCATATATAACTGTAAACATAGGTACACAGATTCACATATGTATTCATATGGCCATACACCCTTCTTCCATTATTTTCATACTGAGAAATGTTTCATCAGTCACAGTTATTGTTTTTCCATATAGGAATGTAAATAGCTCAACTTTGATAAGTTCCTTTTGATTTCTTTTCCCTGATTATCTTCTCAGGCATCTCTTGCTTCTTGTGTCTGGATGTCAAATTTTCTTTTTAATTCTGGTTTTTTCCTCAAGAATGATTGAAAGTCCTCTGTTCCACTGAATGACCATATTTTCCCCTGAAACAAAATACTCAGTTTTGCTGGGTAGGTGACCCTTGGGTTCATTCCCAGATCTTTTGCCCTCTGGAATATCATATTCCATGCCCTTCAATCCTTCAGTGTAGAAGCTGCCAGGTCCTGGGCTATTCTGATTGTGTTTCCACAGTATTGAAATTGTTTCTTCCTGGCTGCTTGTAGTATTTTCTCCTTGATCTGGGGATTCTGGAACCTGGCTATAATATTCCTGGGAGTTTTCTTTTGGGGATCTTTTTCAGGAGGTGATATGTGGATTCTTTCAACCTCTATTTTGCCCTCTGGATCTAAAACATCAGGGCAGTTTTCCTTGAGAATTTCTTGAAGGGTGATATCTAGGTGCTTTCTTTGATCATGGCTTTCAGGTAGTCCAATAATTTTTAAATTGTCTCTCCTGGATCTATTTTCCAGGTCAGTGGTTTTTCCCATGAGATATTTCACATTGCCTTCTATTCTTTCATTTGTTTGGATCTGTTTAACAGCATCTTGATTTCTCATAAAGTCATTAGCTTCCATTTGTTCCAGTCTAACTCTGAAGGAATGAAACTCCTCAGTGAACTTTTGATATTCTTTTTCCATCTGGCAAATTCGACTTTTTAAGGCATTCTTTTCCTCATTGCCCTTTTGAGCCTCCTTTGCCATTTGAGTTAGTCTATTTTTTAAGGTGTTATTTTCCTTAGTCAGGCTGTTGACCCTCATTTCATACTTTTCCTGCATCCTTCTCATTTCTCTTCCCAATTTTTCCTCCACTTCTCTTATTTGGTTTTTAAAGTCCTTCTTAAAGTCCTCTATGGCCTGTAACCTGCTCATATTTTCCTTTGGGGCTTTTGGAGCAGGATTTCTGACCTCACAGTCCTCCCCCTGTTCTATGCTTTGATCCTCTTTGCCCCCAAAATAGGAGTCTAAGGTTGCATTTTTCTGTTTAATTTGTTTCCTTTGCCTTGGCATGTTGCCACTTAATTACTCGACTTTTGGGCTTGTTGCCACAGTATGGCTGGGCTGCCAGACAGGTGAACTTTCGTCCTGAACGTGTGGGGGGACAACTTCCATTTCTGGCAAGCTGGAAACCTACCCACAACCTCCACCCCAGATCACAATCCAGATCCAGGGAGGTGAAAGCAAGAGTGATTATCACCCCCCCCCCCAAGACTGATCCCTGGATCTCCCTACAGTTTGCAGGCCAGCAGCTGGAGCTGCCTCTGAAAACTACAAAATGGCATGCCTCCTCAGTGGCTTCTAGCCCCCAGGGGAGGAAGCCGACGCGTTCCCCAAATACTGGTCCCAAAGTCCATAGGGCACTAACCTCTCACTTTGTCCTAGGCATGTCTATGTTGATAATTCTGGAATCGCCACAGCTGCTGGTGTTCTGGGGTCTCTCCAGCCGGCTGCTGGCCTGGCTGCCCTGGGGCTAAAACCGCGACTCAGGTGGCAGCGCTGGTCCTTCCTGCAGGGCTGCTGGGCTGTCCTCTGCGGGAGGTTAGCTTCTCTGTGTTGTTCTTTTGGTGCTGGGGCTCCAGAAGTTGTTCAGAGTCCCCTTTTACATAGTTTGGAGATAATCTGGGGGGAGAGTGCCTTGGACACGCTGTTTCTACTCCGCCTATTATTATTATTATTATTATTAAACACACTTCTTAGGCCTCCTTGGCAGGGTCAGATTCAACCACAGGCATTAAGACATTTTGTGTAAGTGGAGCTCTGTGGCAGAGAAGAGCAGAGGTAGGTGTTTGGCCACAGCCTGAAAGCCCACCTGCTACCTTGTCATTACAGTCACTGGTCCAGCGCACTCAGGCCCCTTTCAGATGTCAAGGTAGGGATCTAAGCTGCTTCTGCTTCTACCCAGTGAAAGGAAATATGCTGGAACTATTTCCTTTTTTTTTTTTGGAGGGCAATTGGGGTTAAGTGACTTGCTCAAGGTCACATGGCTAGTTTTCCTGTTAAGGTCGGATTTGAACTCAGGGTCTCCTGACTCCAGGGCCAATGTTCTATTCACTATGCCAATTAGCCACCCCTGGAACTATTTCAATAATTCAATTCATTGTTTATTATTTAGGGAGGCATGGTGTAGTAGATGGAGAGCCAGCTCTGGGTCTCAGCTTTGACTCCTGATACTAACTGGCTATGAGACCATGGGCAAGCCCCCTGAATTGGAAGCACCCCTTTAGAATTCTCTTGAGAGTATCAGTTGCAGAAGCTGTACATTGTTAGAGGGAGATTCCACAATGGAGTTGACTAAATCAATGAAATGCCAAGTCTGGACCCTCACAAAAGTACAGATGCCAGGAGTTCCTGAGCTGTAGAAATGCCATCAGAAGCCATTGAATCCAACCCTGTCATTTTACAGGGGAGGAAACTGAAGGCCAGGAAAGTGACTTGGCCAATGTTATACAGCTAGAGGTTATTAGAGGTGGGATTGGAATCAGGGTTCCTTCCAGCTGTTCCAGCTTTTTTGTTCCAATTGTTTGCTTTGTTGCCATAGTTAATAATCTTGCATGTGACTCGTTTTTTAAAATATGCCAAATATCTCTGGAGATTATTCACAGAAAGCTAGGGTACTTCTTCTGATAAAGAAGGCTCCCTGTAATCTCACTGAGTTAATGTGGGTGGGTGAAACTGCTCAAATTGTACAGGGGCTCCCCTAATCTTTATACTCATCATTATCATTCATCATTATCATTTTTAGTAACAATAATACAGGGTGACCCAAAAGTCTTAGTGCCCTTACTAAAACTTCAGCATTGGTGGAGGGAGCTTCTGAAAGCTTTGAAAAGGTGCTAAGATTCTTGGGACACCCTGTATAAGCTATTCACTGTTCTGCCAAAGAATCATAGTCTAGTCCTATTGATTCAGGCAGAAACAATGGCAGCCTTGAATCAGTGACTTCTTGTTGTTTTTTTGGCAGATACTAGAGTGGTTTGCCATTTCTTTCCACAGCCCATTTTACAGATGAGGAAACTGAGGCAGACAAGGTTAAATTGGCCGGGTCACACAACTAGAAAGTGTCCTAGGCTGGATTTGAAGCCAGGTTTTTCTGTCTCCAGACCCAGTGTTCTAGCCACTGTGCCACCTAGCCACCCTCAAATAAGAGACTAAGGGTAGGTTAAAAGAACCTCTGCTACTCCCTTCCCACCAAAGCATGTAATAGTGATCTATAAGAATAAAGTGCCAGATTTAAACTGCACCAGAATGAGGTACTCAGAAACAGGAAAACAATCAACACAAAGACTCTAACAATATAAATGGAAAAAGCAAAAGCAAAACCAAACTTTTTTTAAGCAGCTAGGTGGCTCAGTGGGTGGAGCACTGGATCTGGAGTCAGGAAGACTTGAGTTCAAAGTTAGCCTCAGACATGTACTAGCTGTGTGACCCTGGACAAGTCACTTAACCCTCAGTTGCCTCAATTTTCTTATCTGTAAAATGGGTATAATAATAAGAACCCACCTCCAATGTACCTTCTTCCTCTCTTTGCAAAGGTTGGGAGGCAACCTTAAAGGTATGGAACAATGCAAATACTGTCAGACTTGGATAATATATTGGCTTGTTTTGTTAAACTGTTTTCCCTTTCACCACCCTTACCCCCATTCTTCCTCTTTAATTCTTTATTTTAAGTGTACAGTTATATGCTGGCCACATAGGTTACGTATGTTCACATAGGCTGTCTAAATGTGGCTCATGGGGAAGTATACACAGACATCTCTAGAATCTTGCTCACCCTTCTCCAAGGGAAATTGTGATTCTTGCTTTGAAGGTGCATGAGAAAGGTCCATAAACCTGGTCATTATGTTCTTTTCTATGAGAGAGAAGTACCAAAATAGGTATCAGTTCTGTAGACTGTTCAGTTAGGGATGTGATTTTTTCCAATTCAAAATGCCACTGTCCTGGCTGCTCTCTCTTAAGGGGCAGATATAGACATAAACCAAGCTTATATTTTCAGGCTTTTTCCTTTCCCACAAAATGGTGTTACACAAAAGATCAACACAAATAGTGAACAGTGAATAAACCCATTTAGTCGAGCAGATAGCAAACAATAATTGGAGAAGTTGTGAGGGTAAAATGAAATAATACTTATAAAGTGCTTTGGAAACCTTAAAACACTTATTATTGTGGCTGTTATTATACGGATTTTAATATACTAGAAAATACAAGAGAGCAAATGAGTTCTTTAGATTGAAATGAGATAGAATCAGTCAATATCATCCAAGGGGAAATTTCCCAAAGTCTCCAGAGGGAAGCTGGAAAACAGAGACATGCTGAGGCATTGACTTTGCCTATATTTTTGCATTTCTGAAGTATTTTTTCTCTTACCTGCTTGAAGTTGGTTCTGAAGAGTCCAGAACTCCACGTATCTTCTCTTAAAGTAGGAAAAAAGAATCTCTCTCCACTCCAAAGGTCTCTAAACAACTCTGGACCTCATGCAGTTAGGTAATATCTCACCTCAGTAGTCTCTCTACCAATTAGGAGAGTGGCAGGAAAAAAATGCTCTAGGCTTAGCTGGAAACCTGAGTTACACCAGGGATGGCTCAGTGGATAAGGGAGGAAAGAGAGATATATTTAGAAATGAAAGTGATATAAAAACAAAATAAATCATTAAAAAAAGAACAAACCTCCAAAGGTTCACTGTGGCTGCTCTTGCTGCTACCCTAGTGGGATCTGTTTCAGCAGGAACAACACAAAGAAGACAAAACACAAATTCATTTAACCTGTCCTTTCATTCCCCCTCACCCCCAGCCCAAGAAGAATGCTAGGGATAAGAAAGCACAGGGACTTTAGGGAGGGAACAAGGGAAGGGAGAAAAAAGAAAAGGAAGGACAGAGGAATGGAAAAGGAAAGCAGGGTATTCAAGAAAGCTTAAGACAGAGGGAAAGAGGGGTGATAGAACAAAGGGGCAAAGCTAGAATGGGAGGACAGGGTGTGTGTGTGGGGGGGGAATTACTGGGAAGGGAGGAGGCACAGAGGATAGAAACAGGTAAATGATGGTTGAGCCAGGCTAGTCCTTCTTCCATGTGTGGCTGATCCCAAGATCTCACTGAAGTGCTGAGGGATGTCTGACACTTAGGGAGCAGTACTTTTGGGTTCATCACAGGCAAAGGGGAGGTCATTGATCCCCCCATGGGGCTTTGGTTTATGGCCAGTGGTAGACATTACAACTTGTCTACCTATGTTGCAAAGGCTGTTCCCCACAGGTTGTTTTTGTTAGCCTTGGGGAATAAAACTTGGTGTGATTTGCTTTATTGTAATATTCACTTTATTGCAGTGGTCTGGAACCAAAACTAGTATCTCTGAGGTATGCCTATGGACATCTCTAGGGTTTTCTTCCTCCACTCTTCTCTGAGAAAGACTTTAGTTCCTGTCAGAAGGAGAAGTAGGGGTTGGGGCCAAAGGTTTGGCCCCTGGGTGGGGGAAAGGAGTGAGGCAAGATGGGGGGGGGTGCCAAGGTGGGGGAGAGAGAATTGGGTTAGAATTATATCTAATAAAATAATCTAATACAATTATATAATAAAAATATCTAATATAATAAATGTCCAGGTTATTGAGAGAATACAAAGGGGGATCTCTAATGTTTGGCTCCCTTCAATATTATTAGTCTAGGCTAGGGGATGTGGTTTTCAGGTTCAAGCTCACTTCTGATTGCTGCTTCATTAATGAGGGAAAAGAAGGCCTCAAGTTTCACTTGATTCCCAAGGCTTAACTCCCTCTCCACCAAATACCAGGTCCACAATGAAAACACATATAATTATTGAAGAAACGCATTTATCTAAGTCAAAAACAGAAATCAGAGAGTGTATACAGAGGAAAATATATATCAGACAATACAGGATAAAGACCCTTATCTGAAAAATGATACAAAAGGGTGGGGTGGGGAACCTGCAGCCTCGAGGCCATATGTGACCCTCTAGGTCCTCAAGTGTGGTCCTTTGATGGAATCCAAGCTTTACAGAACAAGTCAGGGCCACCCTTGAGGACCTAGAGGGCCACATATGGCCTCGAGGCTGCAGGTTCCCCACCCCTGAGCTAGAGTTTTCTGATTTTCAATAGCTAAAAATGAAATAATTAAAATAACTGATGTTTATGTGGGATCCTAAAGCTTGTGAGGCATTGCATATACATCATACATTGTATCACTTGAAACACAGAGTTTCAGAGTTGGAAGTGACCTGGAAAGCCATATAGTCCTACTCTTACCTAAAAAGGATCCCCTACTACCATGTGCTGGAGACAAGTAGAGCTACAGCCTCTGCCCAGTGACTTCCAAGGAGCAGAAGCCCACCACATCCTTCCTTAGCTTCACAATGGATACTCATTCCCATTTTATAGCTAAGAAGACTGAGGATCAGAGAGGTTGTGTGTGACTTTTCCAGATTCACACAGCTAATTAGTGTTAGTCAGAATCTGAACTCAGGTCCTCTTGACTCTACCCCAAGACTTTATTTACCATATATAGCTAGATAAGGTAGAATAAAAAAACAAGAGAGTGAGGGTGTGTGTGTGTGTGTGTGTGTGTAGGAGGGTGTGCTCCAAGCAGCACTTGTTCTATAGACAGAAAACAGACGGTGATTACATGAACTGCCCTCTCAATAGAGCTGTTCTTAGAGATGTAGAAAATCCTGGAGAAAGTAAGTGGACTCAGCAATGCGTTTCTGATGTCTCTGTCTGAGAACAGATATGATTTGGGAAGAGGGTAGGCAGATAATGCCACTGACTTCTTGGGTCTCTTCCAAAGCAGCTTATGGGCAATTGATTACTTGTCAGAAACAGCAGTGACAAATTCACAGACTGCATCTGGAAGGAGCAGCTGAAGCCTCAGCAAACATGTTGGGAAATGTAATCTGTTTAGAAACCCCTCAACCTGCAGCAGTGGTAAACCACAGCAGACCACAACCAAGAGTAGGGTTGGCAATTTAAAGAAGGTGTGTAAGGGAGGAGGAGCTGCTGGCTTGAGTCCAGCCATGCTGGGGTGGGGCATTGTGCCTCAGGGACTAACTAGCCCCTGTCAGCCTCTTCACCCAGTCCCTCCACCTGTCCTTAGCCTCCAGGTGACTGAAAGAATGCAAAGGCTGGGCCTCCAGCCCACAGCTGAGGGGGCAAGAACTACTGTATGTCAAAATGTACACTGGGTATATTTGTGTAACTGTTTGGTTACAAGGAAAGATTTAGTTAGTGATGAGGTAGAAAGATCCAGAAATGACCGTGATGCCTGGATTTTGGGATAAAATGGGTTTTTAAAAATAAATTGATAGCATGGCATAATATTTTTACATCTAATAACCAGAAAGTCCCAAGGACCTTCTAGGACAACATCTGAGCCACCTTCCTCATTTCACAATAGAAAAACTGCCTCTTGCTCCTCCCTTAGAAGGTACCTTGGAAGGACCACAGCATCTGAGTCAGTAATTCCTCATCTGTATCCCCCATAGAAAGACATCTAGATGGCACAACAGATAGAGTTCCAGGTCTAGAGTCAAGAAGACTCATCTTCCTGAGTTCAAATCTGACCTCAGACACTCACTAGCTGTGTGACCCTGGGCAAGTCACTTGACCCTGTTTACCTCAATTTCTTCATCTGTAAAATGAGCTAGAGAAGAAAATGGCGAACCACTCCGGTATCCCAAATGGGGTCACAAAGGGTCAGATGTGACCGAAACAACAAAACAACGTTTATGTATTTTTTCTTTAAGTCTCATTACTTTTAGTGATACTACACAATATTACACAATATACACAATACTACACAAAGCAGCCTTCACTAGACTCTCTCCTGTCATCAATTCTTTTATTAGTGTTTCTAATGAAATGCTAGCATTTCTATTTCTATAGCGCATTAATGATGTCAACCACTTATGAAGTCGATCTTCATGATGGAAACAGAAGTGATACCCTGACAGTTTCAGTTAAGATTTATACACCATCAGTGAGTAATTCATTTCTCTGAATTTAGAGGCTAAAGGTAGCATGCTCTCAAAGTAATTAAAATTAATTCAGGAGACGAATTAAGGGAATTATGTGAGGCAACAGAAATGAATGTAAAGGCTGAAGCAGAGAAGCCTGGGATTTCCTCGGGATTTCATTCAGAATCCGAGAGAAGCAAGTTCTTGCCATTGTCCGTCTGTCTGTTCATTCGTCTGTCTCCCCTTCCCTCCCTCTTCCTCTCTCTTCCTCTCTCTCTCCTCCTTTTCCCTTCCCTCTCCTCCCTTTGGATCCTTATTTATTTCATGCCTTCTCTTCCCCTTTATCTCCCCATAAACTTCCATTATTGCTCAGGGACACGGTCTAAGCTATAACTGGACACCATTTCACATGGCTGCCCCTACAGACTTGGATCAGATAGATGGCTGTAGCCTGTGGCTTCTTCTCGAGGTACTGGCGCCCTCTTGTGGTTCTCAAGACTCAATGCAGTCTTGCTTTATAGTCCGGAGATGCCCTTATGAGAAAATATTCCAGGCATCAAATTTTCTTTTCTTAGATTTTTTCTTTCTCCACTAGCTGTTATATATAATTTCCATGTACCGAAAAACATTTATTTAATTAAGTACGTAAGTACTAAATGCAATCAAAATGTGATAATTCAGTGTTAAATGAAAGCTATTACATAAGGGATTTTTAGTGACTCATTTGAAGTTATTTTTAGTTATGTTATTGAACCTGTGGTGATTAAATCTAAAGTAGGAAGCACTATCATATTTTCATTGGAAACTCGTGTATTTTCTTACGTTGACACACACATTCAATGGATAGAGCAGAGTCAGAAAGACCTGAATTTTAAGCCTTTCTTAGATGCTTATAAGCTGTATGACCTTGGGCAAGTCACTTAACTATTTTATACCTCAGTTTCCTCATCTGCACAAGGAGGATAATAACAGCACCCACCTTAGAGGTTTTTTGTGAGGATAACATTATTTAACACACATAAAGCAAAAACTTACAAAATGAAAATATCTATATAAAAGCTAGCTACTACTATTAATAGTATTATTAACGTAATTTCTTCATCCTTGTCTCAATTCCTAAGCTTTTTTTTTAGTTTTTAAAAAAGCTTTTAAAAGTAATTTAATATGAACAATATAACACAACTTTGAAACTTTGAAATAAAGACCTGACTGGGATTTATTATGGAGCTTATTAAGTATCAGCCCCTTCCAGGAAGTCTAACAGTTGTCAGTGCTACAGGTAATACTTTGAGATTTCTTACATTTGGTTCTGCAGACCCTCTTTAGAGCCTTCCTTTTTTAGATGCCAGCTTTCTCTTCTTATCCTGTAAGATAAAGAAGCTTTCTGCTCAATAAACCCTCTTCCCAGTTCCTATGTGCTATCTCCCCTTCCATGGAGATTTCTGGAGGAGATAAAAAGGCTAGTGGAGGCAGCAGAACACAAGAAGATCCAGAGGCAGAAGATCTGGGTTCAAATCCAGTTCTCATTACCCATGTGACTTTGGACAAATCATTCCTGGAACCTGGTTTATCTGTTTGTAGAATGAAGAAATTGAACCAGATTTCTTCTCAGGAGCCTTTCATCTCTAGAACTATATTCTGTATTCCTACTGCCTGCAGGAAGGTCTTAGAATTTTTCTAGAGGCTCTTTCTCTCTCTCTTGGTCTGTCTCCCCTGCCCCACCTCTGTTTTTCTGTCTCTGTCTCTCTGTCTCCTCTTTCTGCGTCTTTCACTGTCTTTCTCTCTGCCTCTCTGTCTCTCCCACCCTGCCTCTGTTTCTCTGTCTCTGTCTGTCTCACCCCCCGCCTCTTTCTCTCTCTTTCTTTCTCCCCTCCCCTCTTCTTTCTGTCTCTCTCTGTCTCTCTCCCTCTGTCTCTCTCTCTCAACACTAACATTCCCCTAGTGAATCTATATGGCTGCAGATCCCAGCTTCCCAATTCCTCAAGAATCACAATTTCAGGTGACCCATAGAGGAATGGAAAGCTGCATGGCCTGGTAAGTTTCTGTGTCACTTCTTAGTGAAATAAGGGATTTTATCCAGGAAGTAAGGCTGAAAAGCAAGTGGAGATAAGGACTGGAAAAAAGGCCCCTTGACTTGGAGTTAGGTTTTCTCAACACTGATCACTTTGGCAGAGTTGAAGCCTTTCTGTAATTCCACATATGGTCCAATTTGATCTTCTCCTCATCCTCAGGCCCAAGTCCAATGCATTACCCATCTGATCCATTATGATGCATCTACTGATGGGTTAATTTCTTGGGCTGCCTGTTCAACTGCATACTACATTCTGGGCATATTCACTTTTCTTTTCTACTGTAGATAATTAGACCAATTTCTTTCACATTGATGCGGATTTCACTGAAGGGGCTTTGTAGTATTTCAGGGCATGATGAAATCAGGATAATGGAATCTATGAATAGGCATGTGTGGAGAAACCCCCCAAAATAAGAAATCCTTCTTTGTTTGGATCTCACACAAGACTTACAAAAGCCATCTTCCATAACACTGGCAAAAGCCTCTCATAAATATATCTCCGTGTTTAACACCTCACTAAATGTCAGTACACAGTGGATCATTGAATATGGTTCTCTCTATAGTTTGTCTCTGTAATTATAACAGATGGAATTATGTACATATGAAGGGATATATATTACATATAGCACTAGGAGGAAATATATAGGAAATATAAATAAGACTTAATCTCCTCATTACATTACAAAGCCTTCTTAGTGAAATCCACACTAATTCAAAATAGATAGAGAGAATGTGGGAAAATTGGGACACTAATGCACTATTGATAAAGCCATAAACTGATCCAACCATTCTAGAGAGCAATTTGGAGCTATGCCCAAAGGGCAGACCTTTTGACTCAGAAATACCATGACTAGGTCTGTATCCCAAAGAAATCATTAAAGAGGGAAAAGGACACACATGCACACAAAATATTTATAGCAGCTCTTTTTGTGCTGGCAAAAAAAAAAAATGGAAACTGAGGGGCGATCTTGCCCGTCAGTTGGGGAATGGCTGAATGAGCTGTGTATATAAATGTAATGGAGTACTATTGGGCAATAAGAAATGATGAGTAGGCAGATTTCAGAAAAACCTGAAAAGACACATATGAACTGCTGCAAAATGAAATGAGCAGAACCAGGAGAACACGGTACATAGTAACAGCAACATTGTGTGATGATCAACTATAAACGACTCAGCTCTTCTCAGCAATATAATGATCCAAGATGATTACAAAGGTTCATGATAGAAAATGCTGTCCACATCCAGAGAAAGAACTGAATGCAGATAGAAGCACTTTTAAAATTTTTTCATGCTTTTTTCCTTTTGTTCTGTTTCTTTTTTCATAACTGTGACTAATATGGAAATATATTTTACATGATTGTACATAAATAACCTATATTAACTTGCTTGCCATTTTAGGAAGAGGGAAAGGGAGGGAGGAGGAAGAAAAATTTGGAACTCAAAATTTTGTAAAAATGAATGCTAAAAATTGTCTTTATATGTAATTGGGAAAATAGTATGAAAAACAAATTGGTCTAATTGTGTGCAATGACAAAGAAATTATATATCTTACAGAATGAAAGATGCATCTACCAGAGGTTCCCAAACTTATTTGGGAATTGCAGTACCCTCCTGAAAAATCTATTTTCTTTAACCCTTTAATGATTTAAAAAAAATTTTGTATCATTTCAAAAAACTATAAAATATTTTTAAATAATGCATCTTAAATTTAATCATTTATGTAGACTTGTAGGTTTTTTCCTGCATTGAAATTTTGATGATGCAATATTGCATCATGTAACTATATAGTATCATTTTGTAAAAAAAAGTCATTATATGCACATATTCCTTCCAATGTACCCTGGACTTCCCGATAACGCAGGGCAGGCTTGCCTGTGAACACTTGCTTGTTAAGACCTGCTGGCAGACTTGACCACTGATACATTATAACTTGCATATTGTGTGTTTATTTGGAAAATAATGTAATCAGTATGACTTTAACTCTGTTACACAATAGATAAAATAGGGATGGTTTTTCAAAATCTTCTCTTTTCTTTTTTCTTTATGCTTCCACCACCCCCTTATTTTTATTCAACATCCCCCTAATTGCACCTGAGGCTACTACCACTCCCTGGATCATTCCAGCTCCCCCAGGGGGAAGTGTTGCTCACTTTGGCAACCTAAGAGTTCTATTTTAGACCAACCAACTGGTTCATCAATATTTTGGCTCAGTGCTATAGATGGATATCTTTCGAGCCCAGAAGTGTTTCATGACAAATCTTGGCAAATACTGATAAAGCCCATATGTTGCTGGCTATATGTACCTATTGCTGTCTAAGAAGGAATAGGGTCTTGAGATCAGAAGTTGCAGTACTGGGAGGATTTGAAAGGGGATCATAGGTCTAGATCTGGAAGAGAAACTAAAGAATAACTTGGCTACTTCCATCTTTGCCTGAGACCTATCTTCCTACTTACTTGCTAAGCTAATGATGCCACTACTGGATTTAATACACATAGACAGAATATCAGATTTGGAAGGGCTTTGGAGAGTTTGTCCTGGGTACATGCCCATATTTTACAGATGAGAAAACTTAGACCTCAAGAGGTTTAGTGGCTTACTCAAGGTCATACAGCTCAGAAATGGCAGAGCATTGGGCTCAAAATGAAATCTCCAGAGTCCATGACACAATCAAGTAGACTTGGGGACTGACTCATCCTTAAATTTGGGAGATGATGCCATCTGAATTTGGAACATGCTAGTGGTCCCTTTATTCTGAGGTCCAATAACTGTGCTTGGAGCATCCAATGCAATGAACATCTATTTAATGACTGATATGCATAGCACAGGGGATACAAAGACAAAGGGAACTTATTTTCTCCCAGAGGAGGGGAGAGACATTCAAGTTGTATGCAAGCAAATAAATGCAAAGTAATTTCAAGAGTGCTAATAATTGGTGGTGGGAGATAAGGAAAGGCTTTTGGTAGGAGTTAGCACTTGAGTTGCATTTATAAGGAAGCTAGGGATAAGGAGGGAGAATATTTCAAGTTCAGGTGACCTCAGGTATAAAGACTGGGAGGTGGAATATCATATGTAGGGAATGGCTGGAAGGTTCATCTGAGATGGAAACTGAGCAAAGGGGAGTAATAGGAAATCCTATTAGGAGGTGAGAGCTGTGTAGACCATTGGGCTCTAGGCAGAGGTTCTTAAGTGGGGGTGACTTTGTTTTCTAAAAAAAAAAAACATTTTTGATAATTATTTCAATATAATTACCTTCCTTTGAAATCCTTCCTTTGTAATTTGTTTTACTTTGTACATTTAAAAATATTATTCTGAGAAGAGGTTCCCAGGCTTCACCAGACTGCCAAGGAGTCCATGGTACAGGTAGAAAGTACATTTTAAAAATAAACAGTGTCAAGCTTGTGGAATAAGCCGTAAAATCCTTCATCTGTTTGGAGTAAATAAATCCATATCATTCATATTGTTATAGAATGATATGTGATTTAAAATGGCTGACCATGAACAGTCTTCTCTCTTGGTCCAGGGAGAAACAGTGAAAAGTTTCCCTGATGGAATCGGGGAAGAATCTTTTATTTGAGGACTGCCCCAGGGAGTCTTTTCTGGCACAGAGAGAATTTTCAATCTCCATGAAAATGCTATCTTGATGCCTCATTACTGAATAGCTGACCTTGAGATACCCAAGACTGTACCAGTGGAAAACAAATGTTGTCAGGTCCAACCAAGGTGGAAAAGCTTTAAGTCTGGTGTCTGTTATCCAGGACTCCCTTCACAAAGGTCAGGGAAGCTTGTCACCAAAAGGTTAGGACCCCCAAGTGAAATTTCCCAGCCATGATAACTGACAAATACCATTCACTAGTGCAAATGCATATAACTCCTCATCTTGCCTTCACGGACCCACAGTAATATTGTTCACTCCCTCTGGAGTCCAGACTCAGATCATAACCCACAAGAGGGCGCTGAGTAGAGCCAAGGGATCTCCTAGAACAAAGTGCAGGTCTGAATGGCCAAAAGAGCTGATCCCTTGAAGATCCTTGCCTCCTGGGGGGAGGGTATGACAGAGGGTAGCAAGCTTATTTTGGCCATAGATGTTCAGGATTTTGTATGGCTCTTGTTTTGAAACAGGTACTCTTCTTTGGAAGGATGCCTGTCCCAGCTTCCAGAGAGATGATGGAGAAATTCCCAGGAACTATTCATTCCCAAGTCCCACAGTTTGCAAAGGCAACATTCATTATGACCACATCTGCCCATCCATGGGTACCCACTGGGGCAGCACATGGTTACTTAGCTTCCTTGCTTTTCTCTCCATCCACCTTAACCTTTGTTCCACTATGCTCCTACCTTAATCTACACTCTAGCCAAGTAGGTCTAGTTGGTGTCTATCTCCTGAAACTATAGACTAGCAATTAAGAGCATGCTCTCTGGGTAGTAGCATAGCCAAGGTTCCAGGTAGTTCTGGCCAGGGAAAGCTAACCCAAGCTCCCAAAAGTTACAGGACCCCAAGGGAGGCAGAACAGAATCAGGAGTAATGGTATGGCCCAGAACCAGAGTCAAAACTCAGTGAAAAGATTGGAAATAAGTTCTGAAAAGAAAAACTTAGGACTTGGTGCCCCATAAGAGGGGGGCAGCCAAATCAATCTGTGGTTAGCCAATGACTACTGGAGGCTGAAGACTGTGCCATTTTAATTTGTCCCCTAGAGGAGCTAAGACATTTCCATGAATAATTGGATTTTTAAAAATGAAGGAGGAGGCTTCTTTGCAGAGGAAAGAGACCATGGTAGTGGAATATTAAAAGTACTGCGTGCCATTATTGATGGGTTGGTTGGTTTCCAATTTTTTTCCTCTTTATTTTTATATTATATACATTAATATATAATATATATTATATACAAGAGATGATTGAATAAGGGAGAGAGAAGAGATATGTTAGGAAGTGATGTAAAAACAAAACATATAACTTTTTTTTTTTTTTGTCAAATTAAAGGGACTAGAAGGGAATGCTTAGTCAGGTATAGGTTGGACCAGATGATTTCTGGTACCTTCCAGCACTAAAATTTGAGGATTCTGATTCTTTTTTTGTAACAATACAGACCAAAGTAATCAACTGAGATTAAGTGATTTATACCAAGTCATGCAGACTTGGTCTGGGGATAACCCTGACCTCTCGTCCAAGGGTTAGTAACCTTTCTGCCTGTACCATGCACTCCTTGGCAGTCTGGTGAAGCCTAGGAACCTCTTCTCAGAATAACACTTTTAAATGTACAAAGTAAAACAAATAGGATTACAAAGGATGGTAATTATATTGAAATAATTATAAAAAATGTTTTTTTTTTTTTAGAAAACAAAGTCACCCCCACTTAAGAACCCCTGAATTTGTTCTGGCTCACTGTCTCAGAGTCAGGAAGGCTACAGCTCCCTTCAGGGTTCTAGGATATCTAAAGGGTTGGGCCATTTCTCTTCTCTACTGCCATCACTTTTTAGGTGCCAAAGGACTCAAATGTTAGGTGCCAAAGGACTCAAACTCCAATTCTATTTTACAAAGGGATGTTTACTTTAAAGATAAAATAAAAACAAAAATACAAATGCTCTTATCTCAGTTCTTACCTAACATGGATCCCACAAAGTTTACATTCAAAGACCACCTGATTGTCAGATGTAACCTAGTCTTAGCTTCCATTGGCCTGGCTGCATAAAGTTTATTCCTTGTTCCTCAAGGCATTAATGCTGTGCTGGCTACATGACCCAAACTCCCAAATTCTGGAAATCTAAGCTCACTCATGACCTCTTAGAACTCATAATCAGAGACACCATGTCCTTCACTTAGAACAGAAAAACAAACAAACAAATGCAGAGACCAAAGACCAAGGTATTTCTCAGGTTCACTTAGCCTCCATTGGGAGAAGGCCTTCCTCCCTTGCAGCATTATCTCTCTCCAGATCCCAGGAGAAAAGGAGTCAACAAGATTCTCCCAAGAGTTCAGGTGAAGGGAATGAGAAGAGTCGGAAGATGATCATGCTTTTGGGAGACTTCTCTGGTCTGGCTTCATAAACAATTGAAAAAGGCTTCTCCCAGACATATGGTTAGTGGGCCAGAACCAGAAACCGAATGACTACAGATATTCCACAATTTCCCCAAGGTCCTTTCATTTCACATCATCACAACTTTCCCAGATGCTCTGTACATGCATCAGACCCTTATTATAAAAGAGATAGGTGTGTCTATTTTTTTTTTAAAGGATAGACTACATCAGGGCTTGAGAGCCAGAGTACTTGATTAGGAAAAAAGAGCTGGAACACAGTCTATAGTTTAGTCAACTGCACAAAGCCATATTTCACAAGAATTAATTTGATCCTAGGGTTTCCTTCCCCAAAACAAACCAAGGTCATAGGTCCCAATTCTTCCCAAATATTCTTGTGCTACTTACAAACAACAAAGTTTATCTCAAACAAGCCTTTCCCATTCAAAATAACTTTTTAAAAAAGTGTACCAAGATAGCAGGCATGAATTCAGTCCTGGGAAGCTCTTTAAGGCTTCCAAGCTTTGACTTTGACAAAGTAAGTCAGTTTGGAGAGTTATTTGTCCTGGCCTAGAGTTCCAACTGGAATTCTGGCAGTGCAGTTGAAAACTGACTATGAATGACTGGTACCCTATGATAAATCAAAGAATTTTAAATCCTAACCAGAGTCACAGTTATGAATCATTTTGTCTCGAGACTATGTAGGGCAGCACATTGTTCTCCAGACAGGGGCCTTCCCCTATATTCTCCATAAGGGTATATTTCTGCCTGCAAGCTGAACAAGGTTGGCACCAACCCCACTTGGCAAAACAGGAGAGGGAGGACTATTTGCAACCAGAGGATCCTGGGAACATTCCTTCCCATCGAGCTAATAGTTGGGCAGGTACTGGAAAAGTGGTATCATAGTTGGTAAGGAGTCAGGATGGTTATGCTCTGATTCCAGTTATGCCCCTAACTGTATGACCTTGAACCCTTCATCCATCTGGTCCTCGGTTTCCTCATCTGTAAAACAAGAAAGTAAGATATAGTAGACGATCTCCATTCTAGGACTGAGTTTAACAAAGTTGAGCAAGAGAAAAAGTGTTGGATTTGGCATCAGAAGTCCTGGGTCCAAACCCAATTTCTGCCACTTGTCACCTTGAACAAGTCACTTAACATCTCTCTATTGAGTTTTCTCACAAGGGATTAAACTAATTGGCCTCTAAGAGCTAGTTAAGTCTATGACTATATAACTTGTAAGAAAAAATGAGCTTGGGATTAATGGTGCAGAAAGCATGGGCTTCTATCATGTTCCAAATATTTCCATTGATATTGATGAAGCAGATGAAAGTGAAGGGTAGGGATAAAGTAATGCTTTGGGTCACTTAGGACCAAAGTTTTGCAATGGAATAAAGGAATTTTTTGGTCTGAGTCATTCATCCTGCCAGTCTACAATGATGAGATTTATCAGATGACTTCATTGCTTAACTTCTTCTATCATTTAGCTCATTTAAGACACCACTATGGACCTGTTCCAAAGAAAATTGATGAGACCCCTGGAATAAAATGGGCTTTTCAAGACACATCCTCTCAGCAAGCAGAATGTTTAATAAGTATGCCTTCATGGCATGGAGATGACTCTTTTTTCAAAAGTTGTACCCACAGAGCAAAGACCTGGAGACCAAATTGATACCTATTGACTGGATATGTGCTAAATGAATTGAGGTCCACGAATATTATGGAATATGATTGTGCCAGAAGAAACAATAAATATGGTGAAGGATGGGAAGACATGTGAACTCATATAAAGTAAAGTAAACAAAAACAGGAAAATAATGGACACGACAACTATGCCAATGTAATTATAAAGAAAAACAATAACAAAATGTTGGATCCTGAATGCTCTAAAATTATAATGATCTGGGGGCAGCTAGGAGGTGCAGTGAATAGAGCACCAGCCCTTGGAGTTAGGAGTACCTACTTTCAAATCTGGCCTCAGACACTTAACACTTATTAGCTGTGTGACCTTAGGCAAGTCACTTAACTCCAACTGCCCCGCCAAAAAAAATAAAGCAAAAAAAAAAATTATAATGATCTGCTTAGCTCTGGGTGGGAAGAGGAGGGCGGGAGAGACAAAAAAAGAGGGGAAAATACACCTTTCTTTAGAGAAGTGAGGGATTATGGGTATGGAATAGTATATACACTCCCTGATTTAGCTGATATATTAGCTTAGGTAAACTGAATTGTTTTTTTTTTTTTATTCTTTGTTACAAAGAGCTAATCACCAGATAGGGGAGGGAAAAGGCAAGGTACAGACAAAAGATCTCAACAACAACAAAATTTTTAAGAAATGAAAAAAATGGTGCCAGCAGAACATAAGCTCTATCTAGAAAGAGAAGGCCTGTTCATCTGCAAAGGCTTTGAATAGAGTCCAAGGATAGGCTTCATACCTGTAGTTGATGCCTGGCCTTGCTGAGTTTCAAAAGGCCTGTCACCCAAAGGTTGGCTGTAAAGGGTGCATTTTTCAATCACTATACCTTAGAAAGCCAGCCCCCAAGAAGTAAAATCTTTGTGACCTGGTTAAGTGGAAGGGGCATCCCAGGGGCCAAATTAGAAACCTTACAGTCCTGGCAGCTTGGAGAAAATCAGATGTTTGCATTCACAGACCACAGGGCAGCAACTTCCTAAAAAGCAGTGTCTGAGTGACTCAATTCTCCAGGTGTTTTGGGGAAAAGGAGGAGGGACCACCACTCTGTGATCTGGGCTTTGCTTATTCCAGCTACTCTCTCCAAAATATATATAAAGGAAGGGGACAATAAGTAAAATATGGAAAATATGTTTTTAAAAATATGCAAAATAAGTAGATGTCAACTTTCAGTCTTTACAGGAATAGCTTCTGGCCCTGCCTGGGGCTACCTGGGCCAGAGGCTGCCCAAGCTCCTGCAGAGCAGAGCCGTGGTTTGCTTGGGTTATCAGGCCCATTTTCATTGTATTTCTCCTTAATGCTGTGATTGAGCTACCTTCTCTCCACACCTCTAGAGGTGAATTCATTTAATTGGTTTCCTTCCCTTTAGAAAATACCCCAGACATTTACTTTTATGCATTTGAAAACATTATTCTGAGAATAGGCTTCACCAGACTGCCAAAGGGGTCTCATACAAAGAAAGTTAAGAATCCTTAGATTAGAGGGGATATGCTGTGGGACTGCTGTTCTGGGGTGGGGAGAAGGGAAAAAATGGGGAAAAAATCGCAACTCAAAATCTGGCGGAAATGAATGACGTAAACCAGAAGTTAATAAAGCATTTGGAAAAAAAAAAGAATCCTTAGATTAGATCATCTCAAAGATCTACCCAATCATCAGCACACAGTAGGACCTCACAGGATCACAGTTGCTGTTGTTTTGTGACTGACATTTTTAAAGAGAACCAATCTCAGATGTCCTCCAACTCCCTCACAGACAAGGCCACTATACTCCTAAGAGGTTAAATTAAGTCCAATGTCACCCAGGTAGTAAGTATGGGCGGAATGAGAGCTGGACCCAGTTTTCTGATGCCAAAATTAGTGCTTATTAGAGAAAGTTACTATGTTGGTTTTATGGTTATGAACTGTTTTTATTCATTACAAGAGTCACTAATACAAAAAGGGTCAATAGCCCCACTCCTTTAATTTTAAAGTAAAAGCTTTCATAGAATTAGGAACCCAGACCCTTGAGATTATCTAATCTAAGGATTCTTAAAACTTTCTTTGTATGAGACCCCTTTGGCAGTCTAGTAAAGCCTATTATTCTCAGAATAATGGTTTTAAAAGCATAAAATAAAATATCTGGGATTACAAAGGAAACCAATTAAAATTAAATAGGAAAAAAAAATTCACAGACCCAATCTTAAGAACCTCTGATTAGTCTGACCCCTTGTTTTATATTTAGGGCCGGAAGATAGACAGTTGCCCAATTTAATGTGTCTTACATTGAATCCCATTCTTTGTAAATGGCCTACTTTAAATGGAGTTTTGGGTGTGGAAAACATTTTAGAGTCCCCTCCTTCCTCTCTCTCTCCCCAGTGCCTAGTACTGTGTCGGTCACTTAGCAGGCTTCCAATAATGACTGATGGGTTGATGTGTACAAATTCTCTTTCTTTCTGCAGAGTCCAGAGTTTGTACCATCTGCCTGGATGCTTGGGCCCATCTTCAAACAATTCCACATTTTTTTTTCGGATATACCAAAGCTGCTTTAATTTATCACTTTGTTTTAAAGGGCTGCACCAGCCCAGAATAGCTCCAAATCACTCATTTTCTGCAAGGGCAGATGGCACGCAGCCTTATGCAAGACGTGTAGATCTCTCACTATATTTGGTCAGTGTAAATTCAGTCCTTTTTTTGGTAGTTCCAAGAGTTACCAGTAGGCACCATTAATTTGTTCCTAAAAGCTGCAAGATTCTTCACTCCTGGAGCCATTGGGGTACGTCTGACTCATCTGAGGCTCGCCTGGTGATTGACTTTTGAAATTGCTTCCCCTCTGGGCCAAGGCACTCTGTGATACAATGGAAAGACTGTTGGGTCTAAAAGTAGGAGGTCTGAGTTCAAACCTCTGCCACTGTGTGACCCTGGGAAAGTCTGTATGTCTCAAGTCATCAGTAAGGGTTTATTAAGCCCCTGCTATGTGCCGGGCACAGTGCTAAGCACTAAGGATACAAAGAAAGGCAAAAGAATAAAACCAAAAGCCCCCCACCTAAAAAACCAATCTCTGCTCATGGTCTGATAGGAGAGACAAACAAACAACTATCTCCAGTTCAGATATATAGAGGAGAAACTGGAGGTAATCTCAGAGAAAAGGTACTAAGATTATGAAGGGCTGGGAAAAGCCAGGTGGGCTCTAGCTGAGACTAGAAAGAAGCCAGGGAAGTCAGGAAGAGTGAGAGCATTCCAGGCATGGGTGGCAGCCAAAGGAAATGCCTGGAGCTAAGGGGCAAAATGTCTGTGGGACAGCCAGGAGGCCATGGGTGAGACATAAGGTGTGAGAACTCCAGAAAGGGAGGGGGAGCTGGGCTATAAAGGGCTTTAAAAGCCAAATAGAAGATTTTATAATCTTGGAAGCAAAAGGAAGCAAGTGGAGTTGATTGAAAAGTGGGGTGACCTGGGCTTTAGGAAGATAACTCTGACAGCTGAGTAGAGGATGGTTTGAGGCAGGAAGACCAACCAGCAGACTATTATAATAGTCCTGGCTTAGTTTCCCCATCTGTAAATCAAGAGGCCAGATGACTTTCAAGGTCCCTGAAATCTGGAAGATGAAGAGAATTTGTAAAGAGTATAATGGGTCTCCCTGGTGTATCTTTGGATCCAGAGAAAAGGGTAGAAGTAACTAGGTGGTACAGTGATTGGAGCTCCCAGCCTGGAGTCAGGAAGATCTGAGTTCAAATCTGACCTCAGACACTTACTAACTGTATGACCCTGGGCAAGTCACTTAACCCTGTTTGCCTCAGTTTCTTCATCTGTCAAATGAGCTGGAGAAGGAAATGGCAAACCACTCCAGTATCTTGGCCAAGAAAACGCTAGATGGGGTCACAAAGAATTAGACATGCCTGAAATGACAGAACTACAACAGCAGAGGCCCTTGGTCCTGAATTCTTTTGTACACTTTATCCCTTTCCTGAAATATGATGCAATGTAAATGTTATAGGAATGGGAATCTGAAGATATTCCCTGACCCTAGGCCCTTTGATAGGCATAAGTGAATCTGAGAACCTTCCCTGATTTTAAAATATACTCAGCCCTCTAATAGGCTGAAACCCTGATGTGAGATTTTGTTTTGGGGCTCACTTTGGGAAGAGTTATGTGATTTGACCAGACCAGACTCTGGACAGCTGTTGAGCCCACCTCCCACCCCCCTTTGAAAACCCAGGTGTTGGTGCTTCCCTCTCTGGTAACTGACTAGGTATGGATGTCATGGTCAGACAGCTGGAAGCCTGTCTGCTGATCTGTTTCTCTGTCTGTATTTTTTGTCTGCTTGTAACCTGTTTGTATTCTCTGAAGTTCAAGATGCTGACCTTTTCCCCCTGAACTAGGTAAATAACATATGTTTGATTAAAGTAAGATTGTTAACCCATTCTGAGTTGCTTTCCTTTAGAAAAGCAGATCTAGGAACCTGTGTTGGCAGCCATCCTGGGTATCCTGGGGTGCTTGCTGCTACAGGAAAGAATTCTGGATCTGGAGTCAGAGGACCGGAGTTCAAATCCTAGCTTGCCACTGTTTCCTTTGTTGTTCAGCCATTTTCAGTTGTCTCAGACTCCCCATTTGGAGTTTCCTTGCCAAAGATACTGGAGTGGAGTGTAAACCAGATTTGAACTCAGGTCTTCCTGCCTCCAGGTAGGAGGTCTGTCCACTGCCACCTAGCTGCCCATGCTTCCTTAGGCAAACCATTTTTCTCATGTGTCAAATGAGGGGAGTGGTCCAGATGATATCTGTGGTCCTTTCCAACTCTAAGGTCCTAAGTCCTTTTTTCTTTTTTAAAAATTTTTCTTGGAGGCAATCAGGATTAAGTGACTTGTCCAGGGTCATGTGACACAGCTAGTAAATCACACAGATTTGAACTCAGATCCTCCTGACTCCAGGGACAGTACTCTAACCCCTTCACTACCTACTTACTCTTAAGTCCTTCTTAAAGGTTTTTTTTTTTTTTAATGTCATTAAATCTCCAGATCTGGTCCTTGATTTTTGTTTCAGTTTTTAACTTGAGAGAGAACACCTAGGACTTCATTGGAGGCTCTTACTTTGTTGAGGTGGGGAAGGGGAAGTCTCCCAGATAATCCAAAATGCAGGCAGCATGTAGTCAGCATTATTTTTTTTTCCCAAAAGAGAATTGGTCAATAGTTATCTGTGACTGTTAATATTTTCCTGACAATGAAGACAGGCTGACACTGTGCATATGCATAAAGGCTGTGTTCTTGTGGTCAGTCCTGAACACCATCACAAAGGAATATCTCTGAGGATTAGGCCCAGAATGTTCGACATTATTACCTCTCACCAGTCAATCACTGGCTTCCCTGGGGCACTGCAGGGTTGAGGCTGCCCTTCCTTGGGTTTTCTTTAGTCCCCATTTAGCTGCTGTCTTTTTCTAACCTTCTAAGGAAAAACAATTCTCCTTGAGTAGGAAAAAAAACAAATAAAAAAACCCAAACCTTTCCCCCTCAGTTTCAACCAACTGCAACAGTAGAAGCCTCATCTGCCTTTCCGTCTTGCATTGTACTGTCTAGACTAGGCTTTGAGCCATTTGGTTCCCTAGGCATTATTGGGGAGGCCACTGAAATATTTTCCACTCTGGTTGACTTTTTAAAAATTCTATTTCCAGTTTGGACCCCTGGGAGATTCAGGCAATTGGAGGCTGTTAAGGGGGACGAGCCTAGCTATTAGAATGATTATTAAATGTCCTCTGTGAACCACAGAATGTGGCTGTTAATAACCGATTTTGTCCCTGGAGAGCTCACAAGGGCTTTTCATACGTTACTTCATTTCATTCATCCTCACAGCACCCTGGGGAAGTCAGGGGTGTAAGGGATTGTGACACACATTTAGAGAAGGGAATGGGTGGAAGGGAGAGTAGGGGCAAAGAATGAAATTTAACCAAATCTACTGTCAGACAGCTCCAGATTGGACCTTCAGAGAGGCATCTGGTGTTACAGGAGAGATCTCTGGAGCAAAGTCAGGAAAAGTCTGGGTTCAAGTCCCTTGTGATATAGGGGAACGAGCACTGGTTTTGGAGCCAGAGGACCTAGGTTCCAATCCTTCTAGGGGAAAGCAATTTAACCTCTCTGAGTCTTAGTTTCCTTATCTTTAAAGCTAAGATTAAGTCATCAACAAGCATTTATTACGCTTATTGGGGGGTGGAGGGAGAGACAAAAGTGAAAATAAGGTTGTCCAAGAAGGGCTGACATTCTGCCAGGGGAGAAGGCATGTGCATAGATAAGTAGAAAATATATAAAGAATGAATGCTGGGTAATTTGGGAAGGGAGGGCACTTGAAGCAGGGGGGAATCAGGAAAGGCTCCTTCCTCCCTGGTTCAGAGGTCTATTTATTGTCAGGATCAAATGAGATAATGTTTATAAATCACTTCTCCAATCTTAAAGTGCTATATAAATGTCTGTTGTTATTAATGAATGTAAACCATGTTGCAAACTTTAAAGTACCATATAAATGCCAGTTATTGAGATTATCACTAGTGAATTGTTTCCAGTTCTGGACTCCAGAATTAGAGAGGAATGTGGGGCACTTGGAAAGGGATCAGAAGAGAACACACATATAAAGGCAAGGTCCTTCATGGGTTATAGACATTGTCCCAGCCCCCTGTTAGGAGGTATCAGGGGAGAGTTGTTTCTGCTGCTGGCACTGGGCAGTTACAGAGGAAGGCATGAGTTCAGTGAAGTCAGAAATGGGCCGATTGCTGTCTGTGTCACCTTGGACAGCCAATCAATCTCTCATCTTCTTGCCTTTGCATTGGCTGTGCCCCCACCACAACCACACACACCTGCCTAGAATATTCTCCCTCCTCACCTCAGTCTCTCGAAATCCCAGGTTTACTTCAATACTAAATTCAAGTGCCATTTTCTCCTGGAGACCTTTTCTAGTGTCTCCAAGGTTGCCTAGTATCCTTTTTTGCACATATTTGTAAACTATAAGTATGTGCCTTTTGGCTCCCCTTTAAGGTCATAGATAGAACTCATCTCATTTTGCAGATGAGGAAACTGAGGTTAAGTGGTTTTCCCTAGGTCATGTGAGTAGTTAGTTACAGGCTTGGAATATGAATTCCAGACCCAACATTCTTTCCACCCTCCACCCTCCCTCTCTGGGTCTCAGCTCAGTGATGTCAGCAGCAGCAGCATGTGCAACAGCCACATCCTAGAAAAACCAGCTAGGCAGATGGGCTACATTAGGTTGAGAGTGACCAACAGACCTCCACCCCATTGGTGAGTCAGGAGGATGTCTACCCCAAGCATGTGAAGACTTCCTCCAGTGGAATGGGCAGAGGAGAACAATCTGTTCCAATGGTCACCGAAGGCACCAAAGCAGGCACTGGGCAGGGCTCCGAGCTCGGTCAGACATGGGAAAGGCCGAGGCCATCCACGACTTCGAAGGCCGTCAACAGTTTTCTTGATTTGTGTCCTGCCCACTGGACTCTAGGCTCTGCCTCACTTAAATCTAATTCATGAGCAAGTCAAGACATCACCAGTGATGTCATAGGTCCTCTTGGAAAAATCAGACCAACAATAACTATTTGAGACAACCAGTGGCAGAAGAGTTCAGCCCCCAACTGGTGCTGAAGGCATGCTTAGATGCAATCAGCCTCAGTCATACATAGCCACCTCCACCTCCACCCCCACAAAGGGTGAACTTCTCTGATTCTTGTCTATAGTGATTTCTTGTCTCTTCGAATTCAATTCAATGAGCACTTTCAAGCACCTAGTTTGGGTGCTGGGGATAGGAAATCAAAACTGGTCCTGCGCTCAGGGAGCTTACATTCAAGGTATCTTGAATGTAAGGCTCTTTATTCACTCCAGTAACAAACAAAGGGAGGGTAGAGTGTGGCTCCCCCAAAGCTGTCCCATTAGGGAAGGTCAGGGTTGAAAAGCTAAAAATCAGGCATTTTCCATATTCTACTTCATTGCCTTACCCTTCTCTTCCCCTCTTTCCCCCAACTTTGACTTTTCAGACACTGGAAACAAATCACTTCAGGGCTCCTGAAATGAGTTATTGGCCTGGTACACATCTCACCCCAAGTGCAAGCTTTCCCACCTAATGCTGCCAATACACCCTCCTCTGATACAGCCCTTTGGCAGCTACCTGAAAGAACCGAATCCCTGAGTCAACAATGACTCACCTGCCTTTGGGTTGCCAGGAAGACTCTGGGTTATCAGGGTCATGAGGATGTGGGTCAGGTCAGGAGCTAACATGGGAGGGAACCACTTCTCCCCTGATAGTCAGAAGTAGCTGGAAACCAACAGATGAGGAGAAATTCAAAGAAGACTTCAAAGGAACTCAATTGTAAAGGAAGAATTCAAATTTCCAAGGCCCTTTCAGGTTTGCAAAGGGCTTTTCCCACAGCAGGTAGTTGGGCAAATATTATCTACATTTTACAGATAAAAAGAAGGGATTTTCATAGATGAAAGTCAAGTGACTCCCCCAAGGTTGCACAGATAAGTAACGGAAGAGGACCCACATGTCTGAACTCAGTCTTCTAGGCAAATCTCTAAAACTATAAATTACTAGTATTCATTGGCAGAAGAAATTTCAACATCTGGGAACTCCTTCTACCAATGGCAGAGGGGCAAGTGGGGCCTGGCATTTGGAAGACACATCAGATTGAACCTTGGGCACTTACTGTGTGATTCTGGTCAAGTCACTTAAATGCTGCCTGCCTCAGTTTCCTTAACTGTAAAATGGGTAAGCTAATAGCACCTACTTCCAAGGGCTGTTGTGAGGATTGATTTTTTTATATTCATATATATAAAACTCAGAGAAGGGGCCCAAAGCTGGGATGGGATCTGAATCTAGATAAAAACTAGTTTTAAGGTTTGCAAAGCACTTTAAGTATTATCTGCTCTGATCTTTTTAACATCCCCCTGAAGTGGGTGCTATTAGCATTTTAGAGATGAGGAAACGGAGACAGATCAAGCAAAACAGTTACCCAGAGTCCTATACCTAGTAGGTGCCCAAGAGAAGATTTGAACTTGGGTCTTCCTATCTACACATTCTATACACTGCGCCACCTTAATGGCCTTCTCTGGTGCTGTGACAAACAGGCTTTGTAAACCTCAAAGGGAGAGGCATTTTAAGGAAGGAATAAAGGAATCCTCCCCACCAACCCCTAAAATCATTTTGCACAGAGGGCTGCTTGTGATTCCCACTTGGGAGGGGGGCTGTATCTGCCCCAGCCCACCTGTGAATAGGTACCTCCAGCATTAGCTTAGACCCAGGCTCTGTGAAGATTTCTTGGAGCCATGATTTGCTTTTAGCTCTTTCCCCTCCTCCCTCCTTCCTTTGCCCTTTCTCAACCCTGGATAATTGGAGATGCCTTCAGGGCCCCTGAAGCAGCAGCCCAGTTTGGTGTGCTCACCAAGGCTGGTTTTACCTGTAAGAAGGAAGACAGCCCTGCAGGCAGCTTTTACCTCCCACCAGCTCTACCAAAAGTTGTTGAGACAGGTCCAAATCAGCCCGGGCCAGGGAAAAGCTAAGGTGGCCCAGTCAGACCAAGGGCGTCCTGGGAGAAATCAGAGGTGGAGCAAGTAGGAACTTAGCCAAAAATGGAAAAGATCATCCTCAGGTCTGGTCACCCAGTAATAAGTGGCCAGTCTGGGATTTGAATCCAGGCACTTTCTCTGCCAATATAAACCATCTCATTGGGAGTCTGCAAAGGCAAAAGAGAGGGTGCTGAATTTGGAGTGTTCTTAGACTCAGGAGAAGGGCAAGGATGGCCCTTAGAGGGCCAACCTGTGTGGCCCAGGTAAGTGATTTCCTCTCTGGACCTTAGACTGGGATTCAGTGACCTCTGAAGCACCTTCTAGCTCCCCATCTTATACTAATTATATCTTCAATCATCACCATTGTGTTGAAGATGATGAAGGAAGGTAGGCAGGCTGTTTGATTGTTGTTTTAACCTGTCTGTGTCAGGTGTTCTTTGTCCCAATGACACATTAATGAGTCAGCCAGGTGAACTGGCTTAGCATCTCTTCTCAATTCCATTGACCTCATTGACTCGAAAGGCATGGTTAGCTCAAGCCTAGCCTGGGCTGGGCTAGCATCACTTTGTTCTAGTCCTCTTTAAGTATTGTTGACCAAATTTTCTGGGAAAGAAGGTCTGGGGGAGGGACTGTAGTGGTTCTCTCTCCCCTTTCCCAATCCAGCTTGATGCCTGACTTTTTTTAAAATTATAATTATTTCTTTTTAGCTTTCAACATTCACTTCCATAAGATTTTGAGTTTTAAATTTTCTCCCCCTCCATCCCCTCTGCCCTCCCCAAGATGGCATGCAATCTGATATAGACTCTACATATACAGTCTTATTAAATATATTTTTACATTAGTCATGATGTAAAGAAGAATTAGAACAAATGGGAGGAGCCTCAAGAGAGAGGAAACAAAACAACAAAAGAAATGGAAAGCAAATAGTCTGCTTCCCTCTGCATTCAGACTCCAAAGTTCTTTCTCCGGATGTGGATAGTACTTTCCATTATGAGACTTTTGGAGTTATCTTAGATCTTTATATTGCTGAGAAGAGCCAAGTCTATCAAAGTTAGTCATTGTACAATACAGCTATAAACATGTACAATGTTCTCCTGGTTCTGCTTATTCCACTCAGCATCAGTTCATCTAAGTCTTCTCAGGATTTTGTGAGGTCTGCCTGCTTGATGCCTGATTCTTAACAAATGATCGGTTTAATGATTAGTTTCTTTTTCTTCCTTCTCCCTCCTTCCTTCTTGACCCTCAGGGTTCATCCCTGCCAAGGGGAAAAGGAGGATATTCGGGGATGATTTTCCCCAACTTAGAAGTTGTGGAATGGTGAAATTAAAGAGAAGCAAGGAGCAAGCTCCTTTCACTGAACATTCTCCTCTCCTCCCCAGTTCAGTAGCTGAAGTTAGGAAGCATTCTTGCAAGTGTGAGTAACGTTAGGAGATGAACCTTGAGATGAGGCTTGGAAGGTAGGTAGGCTAGCCCAATCTAGGCTGTTCCTTCAATTTACAGATGAGAAGACAGAGGCCCAAAGAAGTTCTGTTTATTAGGGGCAGGGCCAGGATCTGAAACCAGGACCTCTGACTCCAAACCCAGCAAATCCAATAAAATGACTCCTGTTGATAGAGAAAAGGACTTATGCATATGGACAAGTAAACATGGTTAATTTACTTCCAGGGGTTATTTTCTCAGTATCAAGGTCACATTAAACAACTCCAGATAACCTTTCTGCTGTTATCAGTGAGTAATACTTCCAGACTTCATTGAATATCTAATCTCTTTATTGTTAACCTTCCCTCCCATGGGGCAGATTCTAAACTGGCCACACCTCAGCTTATGTGATTTTTTTTGTACATGAGGAAGCAGCCCAGTGCTGGGAAAAGAACATGGGATTTTGACTCAGAGGACCTGTGTTCAAATCTTGGCTGGGCTATTTCCTTCCTGTGTGATCTTAAAGAGGTCCCTTCCTCTCTGGAGGCCTTAATTTGCTCATCCCTAGACTGAGGGCACCTGGGTAGCACAATAGGCCTGGGCTGGGAGTCAGGAAGACCTGAGTTCAAGTCTGGCTTTAGATACTTACTAGCTATGAGAGCTTGGCCAAATCACTTAATCTGTTTGCTTCAGTTTCCATATCTGAAAAATGATCTGGAAAAGGAAATGACAAACCACTCCAGTATCTCTGCTGGGAAAACCCCGAATGGGTCATGGAGAGTCAGGCATGACTGAAACAACCCAACAACAACAGAAGACTGGGGTTGTGGAATTACAACATATGTGAGGGCCCATCCAGCTCTCAATCTGTGATTTGGCGTAGACCGTTTATTCAATGCTGAAGCTTCCCCTAGGTGGCAGGTTCTTAACCTGGGGTCAGCAGGGGTCCATGGAGAGATTTCAGGGGGCACATCAATGTGAACAGGGAAAAGCATTACATCTTTATTTTCACTGACCGTTGGTATCCTTTGTTATCCTATGTATCTTATTTTATGCAGTTAAAAAACATCCTTCTCAGAGAGGGTCCAGGATTGCCAAAGGGGACCATGACACAAGAAATTTTCAGAACCCCTGCTCTATTCCTTTTAACATTTCATGAATGTATCTAAGACAGTGGGACCATGAAAAGCATTTATTAATATTTACTTGCCAGGAATTGTGCTAAATCCTGGTAATCTAAATACAAAGGTGAGTCAGTCTTTACGTTCAAAGAGCTCCTAATCTAAGACACTGCATACAGGGGAGTGGGCACCAGGGAAGGGGGTGTTGATCTGGGGAGTCAAAGGGGTGTGAGCTGAGTCAAGGGCAGTTCATTGGCATACCTTTTCCAGAAGCACCGGTAATATTGATCTTATTACTGTTCTGAGAACAGTATGGGGTTGCACGTGATAGTAGACAACCAAGGTGAATGGTTGGTTAAGATGAGAAGCATGGCCTAGTCTGGACCTGGCTAGATGAATTGGAGAAAGCCCCAGGCCCACCAACCTACATTCCCTGACTGGATAGGCTTCTGACTTTCTAGGTTTCAACACCAAGGTCTTAGCTGCTGTCTCATTCTAGAACATCCACCATGTCCAGAGACCCTCCCACCCTGGAAAACCCCTTTGCTGTGCTGGCTCCCTAGCTCCTCCCAGGGCCTCCATTTGGGGGAGAGGCCAAATACAGCTAGCCTTCTTTCCCTTCCTGACTGTTCTGCTGACTTTCTTGGAAGTCAGTATTGTTCTTGTTGCTTAGTCATTTCAGCTCTCTGTCTCTTCCTGATCTGATTTTACTTTTCTTGGCAAAGATACTGGGGTGGTTTACGATTTCCTTCTCCAGATCATTTGACTGATGAGGAAACTGAGGCAAACAGAAGTTAAGAATCACAGAGCTAGTAAATATCAGAGGCCAAATTAGAACTCAGGTCCTCCTGACTCTAGGCCCAGCACTCTCTCCACTGGTACATCGAGTTCCAGCATGTGTGTGTGTGTGTGTGTGTGTGTGTGTGTGTGTGTGCCTTTGGTGACAGCAGTGAAGCCAACTTCTACTTGATTCCTTCAAGCTCAAGATGTTCTTTAGGTCAAGGACATTTGTCCCCACTGGTTACTAGTAGTCTGTTGGTTAAAAGGCATGATTTTGTGTCAGGGAGCAAGTATGGATCATTTTAAATGTTACCCAATTTTGCAAAAGCAAACTATACCCTCTGTTCTTCTGTCCAGTTCTGAGATCAATAAATTGTCTTTCTGCTTTATCTTTCCAAAAGAAGTATATTAAGGAAGCAATTCAATGGGATGGGATGCCTATCCAACTACATATTATCTGGGCAATTGGCATTATTAATTCACTTTTCATTAATTCATTAATTCACTATTCATTAACTCTTTTCCCCTCAGTGGCTTGTTAGACCAGTCCCCTTCGAATGTCATGGAGCTCATTTAGAAGGTCCATTGTTAAGGCCGAGAATCAGAGATGATAAATGGCCTTGTAAGCAAGGGGTGGGGTGAAGACAGTTGTTTGATGTCATTAATTATGCCCAGATCCAAAGTCGCTCCAGACAGGGGTTGGTCACTGGCAGAATAGGCAGCAGGAGAGTCATTGTTGAAAGAACAAAGCAGGTAGGTGGGTAGGGACACTGTGAATGATGGTTGTGTGTCTGCAGAGCAGGTGAGTAGGCACAAAGGGAAAGTCTCTCTCTGGGTGTGGACTGCAGTCATTTCTATGTCTCGATATAGCTAGAATGGCTCCAAGTCTGGTTTCTTGGAGCTGATTCTGGGTTGGGTATTCAGGAAGTTGGTTTTAGACCTTGACTTTAGGCCTGAAGCCCATGGCATGATCTTAGCATTTTTGTGGCCTATGATGACATTGAGTCCTGAACAAATTTAATATCTGAGACAGAGAATTCTGAGCCTCTTCCTTTCCCCATTAGGGGACAACCAAGATCCCCAGAGCTACAGAAAGTGATTTGGGGTATTCTCACAGCAGGGTGTTTTTATATGTAATATTTCAAAACTTGACATAAACAATACCTCATAATAAATAAGTGAAATGTTAATTAAAACAAGATCTGCTATCACAGAAAGGCTACTCTACATTCTAATGTAAAAAGAAATTGAATTATAAGGGAGGCTTTGTTCAAGCACATCTCTGTTCAGAGCTGAAGCTAGGGCTTTGTACCAGGGAGCACTGATTTCACCTTCAGACAGAGGTACTGATCTTGACACCTACTTACAAGGAATAATAAAAAGCTAGCAGGTGGGCTCTTTTCTCCCCACTACAACTCCAAGGAAGTTCCTTTTCCCTCACCATCCCCTAGGGCTTTTACCCAATGGAGCCAGTGTCCCTGATGTAAGCCTAAATCTCATAATGCTTGGCCTGGGGTATGTTTGGTAGTACTTGCTTTGTGGAAAACACTAATTATGGCCATTCCCTCCCTCCTCCAATTATGTATTTGCCTAGTAACTGTGACTGAAAAAAGAAGTAATACAAGAAAAGGACTCCAAGGCATTATTAGAACATTTCTACACTTCTAATTGAGTAAGGTTATCATCGAAAAACCTACAGTGGTAGTAGCAAGAATTTAGCTAGCCCACCCCATTCCCTCTTCCATCCAGTTGCCAAATTGCTACTTTTACTGCCCAATTGCAGCCATACCACTAGCCTGTTCCAAAAGCTCCTGCCACTCTCCAAATCAAAGGAATGCTTTTCTGTTCAGCACCTAGAAATGTTTTGTTGCTTCAAGCACTTCATAGTCAGCCTCCAGTCTACCTTTCCATTCCCCTTCACAAACTCTACCATCCAACCCTGATGACCTTCCCGCTGACCTTCATGCCCAACATTCCTTCCCCTGCCTCCACACCTCTGCAGGGGTGTCAGCTGAGCTCGGAATGCATCCACACCTTATCTTTGCCTTTAGATCTGTTGTTGTTGAGTCATGACAACTCCACTGATGCCCTTGGCTTTGTCCATGGGGTTTTCTTGGCAAAGATACTGGAGTAGTCGTCCATTTCCTTCTCCAGTGTGTTCCCATTTACAGATGAGGAACTGAGGCAAATAAGGGTTAAGTGATTTGCCCAAGGTCATACAGCTAATAAGTGTCTAAGGCCAGATTTAAACTCAGATCTTCTTGCCTCCGGGTCTGGTATCATATCCATTGTGCCACCTAGCTGCCTTCCTAGGTTCCTTCAAAACCAATATCCACCTCCAATATGAAACCTTTCCTGGAAGTTTCCCAGCTGCTAGTACCTCCAAGGGTACTTTGAATAAATTCCAGATTTACTTGCAAACTATATATGTGCCTTCCATCTAAGATTACTTCTAATTTACCCCGTATGTATCTTATTTATACAAAATTGTTTGCATGTTGTCTCCCCATTGGACTGTGAGTTCCTTGAGAGCACAGGAACTGTTTTTTTTTGTTGTTGTTGTTTTGTTTTGTTTTACCATTCTTTATATCTCCAGCTCTTAGAAAGGTGCCTAGTAGGTATTTACTAAACTCTTACTGTTGTTGTTGACATGATGTTTCCCCTTTCGAGAATGTAAACTCTTTGAGAGGGGATATTACTTTATTTTTTACTTTATATCCCCAGAATCTAGCACTGCACCTAATATATAGTAGGTGTGTAACAAGTCCCTATTTCATGAATGAATGAATGAATGAATGAATGAATGAATGAACTTTAGTCTTGGTTCTGGCCCTGACTAGATGTGTGACCTTGGGAAAATCATTGTTTTTCTCTGGGCTTCAGTTTCCTCACCTTTAAAATGAGGACATTGGCATAGATACTTTCTAAGGTTCACTACAGAAGCAAAGTCCCATGAGCCTATGAATAAATGTCTATTTCCCAGTGACCTAGGTCAGGGGGCCACTAAATTGCCCCTTAGGTACCCTGGAATTTTGAGTCATGCTTTGTCATTAGGTGAGCCATATTTTTGCTTGAATCACCAAACAGTACTACTGACTTCCTTCAGGTATTCAAATATTCTATCAGTGGAAGGCTATGACCTATCTGACCCTTTATTGACTGAAGTTGCTTTAAAAAATGGGGTTGGGGGAAGGTATATTAGCATTAGCTATTCCTGAGGAGCTGGTTCTGAACTAAGATATAAGACAAATCTCGGGCTCTATTATTCCTTCAGTTTGCCAGAGGAAGAAAAAAAAATGGCCTTGTAGGACAGAATGGAAACAACAAAAAAAAATCAAGGAGTCAGAAGATGAATATTAGGACTATCTTCTTCTCCTGCTGTGGTGATTTGATATAGTGGAAAGTACACAGGATCTTGGATCATAAGATGTGAGTTCAGGGGCGGCTAGGTGGTGCAGTGAGTAGAGTGTCGGCCCTGGAGTCAGAAGGACCTGAGTTTGGATCTGGCCTCAGACACTTAACACACAAACAGAAACGTAGCCGTGTGACCTTGGGCAAGTTACTTAACCCCAATCACCCTCCCAAAAAAGCAAAAAAAAAAAAAAAAAGATGTGAGTTCAAATTCTGGTTCCATCATTCTACTACCCATATGGCCCTTGGCAAGAATTTCTGAACCTTGGTTGCTCACCTACAAAATGAGAGGTTTTGATTAGAAGATTTCAAAGATCTCTCCCAGCTCTAATCTTATGATTGATTCATTTAGCCACGTGCCTCCATTTCCATACACGTCAAATAGAAGATTATCACTTAGGACCAGATGATATTTGAGAGATTTTTGTTTTTGGCTCCTGAAAAATAAGCAGTATTTACAATGTCACCATCACCTCCTCCAAATGTCTTTATTTCTGTTGAAGGTAACCTTGAACTCATAGGCACCCAAGTTCTTAACCTCCAGCATTTTTTTTTTGACTCTTCCCCAACCTCCATAGCCAGTCAGTTGCCTAGTTCTGTGGGTTCTGCCACTACCATGTTTCTTTCATCTCCCCTTCTCTCTACTCCTATTTAGGCCCTTATTATTTCTACTATAAGAGTAGCCTAATTTTTCTCCCCTTTTCTAGTCTCTCTAGTTCTAACCTGAAACTGTTATATTGGAGGAATAGCAACAATGAGAAAATACTGGGGTGGGGTTGGGGGGCGGATGAAGTGTGCCCCTGCATCTGTATTCATTGGTCTCTTTCTGTCTCTGTCTCTATCCCCAGAATTTAGGATAGTACGTGGCACAGAGTAGGTGCTTGGTAAGTGTGGAATTTGTCATCATCAAATATATAGGAAGGACTGCAATGATGAAAGTTGGAGTAGAAAGGCAATGGTATCCCAATAGCTCTCCAGGAATCCTTTTCTTCACTTTCTCTTTGAATGAAATGAGTTAGGAATGTTGCCCTGATCTCATTCAGCAATCCCAGCTCAGCTGAATACCTCTAAGGGCTGTGTGATAGTGTTTACAAAGGTCCAGGGGGGCCCCTGTCAAAGTCACTTTATTTACACATTCCTCAGATTTAGCCTGTGTTCAGGTCCTTTTAGGCAAATGTACTAAAGAAGAAATTGTATCTGTATATCATCCAACTAAAGGGTCAAGTTTCCATGTTTCCCTCCCCATTCACCCTCTCCTCTTCCCCCTCTCCTCTCCTCCCTTTCCTCTTTCTCCTCTTCTCTTCTCTATCCTGCTCTCCCTTCCATCCCTTCCACCTTGTCCTCCTCCCCATCCCCTTGCTTTCCCCTCCTTCTTTCCCCTCCTCCTTCCTCCTCTTTTTTGCCCATCCCCCTTCTCCTTCCCTTCTTTCTCCCTCTTTTTTCCTTTTCTTCCTCCTCCCATCCTCTCTCCTCCTCATTCTCTCCCCATCCCCCTGCTCCTTCCCTCCCCTTCTTTCTCATCCCTCATCCCTCCTTCTCTCTATTCCCCTTTTCTCCTCTCTACTCCCTCTTCATCCTTTCCCTTATCTTTCTCCTCCTCTTTCTTCTCTTCATTAAAGTTGTTTGAAGCCAACAGCTGATGCTATTAGAAAGATCGAATGTACTGGGTAACTAATCCTTCAGTGGGTCCCTGCCATTTGACTACTATATTTTTTTTTTTAAAAGCAATTGGGGTTAACTTGCTCAAGGTTACACGGCTAGTCATTATTTATGCGTGGGTGCTCATTTTTCTGAGGCCGGATCTGATCCCGGGTCATCCCAACTCCGAGGCCAGCACTCTTACTCACTGCGCCACCTAGACGCCCCTTTAGGGCAATTGGGGTTAAGTAACTTGCCCAAGGTTACACGGCTAGGTTTTTGTTTGTGTGGATTAAGTGTCGGAGGCCGGCTCCGAACTCAGGTCCTTCTGATTCCAGGGCCGGCGCTCTATTCACTGCGCCACCTAGCCGCCCGTGACTACTATATTACTTTCTTTCCTTTAATTTATATCTGTACACTCCTCTTCTCTCTCTCTCTCTCTCTCTCTCTCTCTCTCTCTCTCTCTCTCTCTCTCTCTCTCTCTCTTTCTCTCTGTAGAGATTTTTAATCCCTGATCTTTTGTGTGATTTTCAGATCGGTTATATCTTTGGACCCATGAAACCATCTTAGGTAAGGATTCTAGGGATAGTTATCATCATTTCACTGATGAGGCTTAGGGAGGTCAGGTGACTTGCCCCCTGTTCATTCTTCCAGGAAGTATCTGAAGTGATGCTTCAAATCCAGCTCTTCCTAAGTCCAAATTCAGCATTCTGTCAGTGAACTCACGTTGCCTCCCTTTTGTTTTTTCACTTAAAACAAGAGAACTAAGATGTATTTTGAAAATTAATGAATGAATACATTCCAAGCATGTACATCACCCATAAATTCCACACTGGGGCAGAAGCAACTAGAAATGATTTACCTGTTAGCTTGGTTATAAAGCAGTTTTATATTAGGGTCTCCAGCACTTCTCTCAGTCAATGTGGTTTTATCTGTGATTTTATTTGTAGCCCACACAGAGAGAAGATGTTATCTGTTCCCTATGTATCTGGCAAAGTGGATGTGTTATTGAGAAAGAACGTCAAAGCTTGCTTTAACATCCCTATATGCAGGAAGAAATATGTGGAAACAGTACTGGGGGTAACATCAGAAGATCTGAGTTTGAATCCCAGGACAATATAATCTTCTTGAAGGCAGGGATGGTTTTTTGGGGTACCTAGTACATAGTAGGCACTTAATAAGTACTTGCTGAATTGAATTGAATCCTGTTGTCTGTCCCTTGCTTATTACCTATGGGTCCTCAAGCAAGTGAATCTCTGTAGATCTTGGTTTCTTCATCTGTTAAAGGAAGAGACGTTAAATGATCTCCAAAGGCCCTTCCAGCTATAAAACCTATTGTCCTATGCCTCTTACTAGGCCCTACTAGAGTAGGACTGGCCTCAGAATGCACTGATAAGGTATACATTTCTTCTGGGTTCAAATCCACAGGCCATTCTCTTTGATGTCAATTGTTTTTAGACCTTGAGGCAGCTTAGCAACATGGACAGGACATGCTTTGCTAGTTTCCCCTTTTAGTAAGAAAGGAATCCTAGTGCATCACAAAAATTCACTCACACACAAATGCATCAGTCAATCAACAAGACTGTGCTAGATACTAGGGAATACAAGTACAATAAATGAAACAATTCCTGCTAGTAGGAAGCTTATATTCTTTTTTTTAAACAAATGCTTTATTAATTTCTGTTTTGCATCATTCATTTCCGCCAGATTTTGAGTTACAATCATTTCCCCCCCCCCATTATTCCCCTACCCAACCTCCCAGAATAGCAGTCCCACAAGATATCGCTTCCTCCAATCTGCTCTCTCCCATATCTTTTCCCACACCCCCTTCGACTTTTCCATTAGAGGAAGGTGAATCTTTGTGTCCAAATGCCTGCACATCTTATCTCCCTATTACAAGCAAAAGAGTATTAATAATAGTATTTATATATATTTGAAACATTTAATGTTAAGACCTCGAATTTCAGATCCATTTCCTTCCTCCCTTGTCACCCATTCCCTCTGGGGAGATAAGTAATTCAGTCTATGTTGTACATGTCTAGCTATGCAAAACATTATCATAGTAGATATATTGTGCAAGGCTGCTTATAATTCCCTCCCACTCATCCCATCCCCCACCTGGTCCATTCCCTACATGATCCTGTCCCTCTTCTATAGTGGGTACTTCCAACCTCCCCTCCCCCCAAGGATGCCCTCCCATCCATCATCCCTCCTCTCATCCCCCTTCCTCCTATTCTGCTGTAGGTTGAGATATCCCATTTAGTATGTATGTCATTCTCTCCCTGAACCAAATTCAATGAGAATGTGGTTTTGCCTTTTTTGCCTTCCTATTCTCCCCCTCCCTTGCAACCACTTCCCCTTGCTTCTTCTACATGAGATAGTTTACCCTACCCTGTCTCTCCCCATCTCCTCTTGCCACTTTCCTCTCTCACCTCATAATTTCATCCCTTGAGTATTCTCCCTTCCCAACAAATTCAACCTATGCCCTCTATCCATATATAACTGTAACCATATACACACACATTCACATATGTATTCATATGACCACACCCCCTTCTTCCATTATTTTCATAGTGAGAAAGATATCATCAGTCACAGTTATTGCTTTTCCATATAGGAATGTAAATAGTTCAACTTTGATAAGTTCCTTTTGATTTCTTTTCCCTGATTACCTTCTCAGGCATCTCTTCCTTCTTGTGTCTGGATGTCAAATTTTCTATTCAATTCTGGTTTTTTCCTCAAGAATGCTTGAAAGTCCTCTATTCCACTGAATGACCATATTTTCCCCTGAAACAAAATACTCAGTTTTGCTGGGTAGGTGACCCTTGGGTTCATTCCCAGTTCTTTTGCCCTCTGGAATATCATATTCCATGCCCTTCTATCCCTCAGTGTAGAAGCTGCCAGGTCCTGGGCTATTCTGATTGTGTTTCCACAATATTGAAATTGTTTCTTCCTGGCTGCTTGGAGTATTTTCTCCTTGATCTGGGGATTCTGGAACCTGGTTATAATATTCCTGGGAGTTTTCTTTTGGGGATCTTTTTCAGGAGGTGATCAGTGGATTCTTTCAACCTCTATTTTGCCCTCTGGATCTAAAACATCAGGGCAATTTTCCTTGAGAATTTCTTGAAGGGTTTTTTCTAGGTTCTTTCTTTGATCATGGCTTTCAGGTAGTCCAATAATTTTCAAATTATCTCTCCTGGATCTATTTTCCAGGTCAGTGATTTTTCCCATGAGATATTTCACATTGCCTTCTACTCTTTCATTTCTTTGGATCTGCTTAACAGCATCTTGATTTCTCATAAAGCCATTAGCTTCCATTTGCTCCAGTCTAACTCTGAAGGAATGAATCTCCTCAGTGAACTTTTGAGATTTTTTTTCCATCTGGCAAATTCGACTTTTTAAGGCATTCTTCTCCTCATTGCCCTTTTGGGCCTCCTTTGCCATTTGAGTTAGTCTATTTTTTAAGGTGTTGTTTTCCTCAGTCAGGCTGTTGACCCTCATTTCATACTTTTCCTGCATCCTTCTCATTTCTCTTTCCAATTTTTCCTCCACTTCTCTTATTTGATTTTTAAAGTCCTTCTTAAGGTCCTCTATGGCCTGCAACCCGCTCATGTTTTCCCCTGGGGCTTTTGGAGCAGGACTTCTGACCTCACAGTCTTTTTTCCACTCTATGCCCCCAAAATAGGAGTCTAGGGTTCCATTTTTCTGTTTCCTTTGCCTCGGCATGTTGCCACTCAATTACTTGACTTTTGGGCTTGTTGCCACACTATGGCTTTGCCGACAGATAGGGGAATTTTCATCCCGAACGTGTGGGAGGGCAACTTCCGTTTCTGGCAAGCTGTAAACCCACCCACGATTTCCACCCCAGATCACAATCCAGATCCAGGGAGGTTAAAGCAAGAGCGATTACCCCCCAAGACTGATCCCTGGATCTCCCTACAGTTTGCAGGCCAGGAGCTGGAGCTGCCTCTGAAAACTACAAAATGGCGTGTCTCCTCAGAGGCTTCTAGCCCCCAGGGGAGGAAGCCGACTCATTCCCCAAATGCTGGTCCCAAAGTCCATAGGGCACTAACCTCTTACTTTGTCCTAGGCATGTCTATGTTGATAATTCTGGAGTCACCACAGCTGCTGGTGTTCTGGGGTCTCTCCAGCCGGCTGCTGGCCCTGCCTCCCTGGGGCTAAAACCTCGGCTCACAGGGACCTGGGCTCCGCTTGGCTCAGCTCCCCACACTCTGCGCGTTGCACGCTGCTGGCTCCCAGACCGCTGCACTGGTCCTTCCTGCAGGGCTGCTGGGCTGTCCTCAGCGGGAGGTTAGTTTCTCTGTGTCGTTCTGTGGGTGCTGGGGCTCCAGAAGTTGTTCAGAGTCCCCTTTTACATAGTTTGGGGGGAATCTGGGGGCAGAGTGGCTTGGATGAGCTGTTTCTACTCCACCATCTTGGCTCCGCCATTCAGGAAGCTTATATTCTAATGGAGGAAGACAACAAGGATATGTGTAAATATGTGGCAACACCCTTAGGAAATCCACACAATGATAGCCACATTGCTTTCTTGTCATGCAGGCCTCTCCTGAGTCTTCTTGCTTCCTTTATACTTCATTATTCTGTATCTACAATATTGTAAAGGCTTCTATCTAAACATCAACTCCAGCCATGGCTATGTTGCAGGTAGCGCCAATGTGGCTGCATTGCTTTCCCTAGTGTGCTAACAAAAGAGAGTGTTTGTAGAGATGATCTCTTAGTGCTCACTTAGTGCTTTAAATCTATCAGGAATAATAAAAATAGCATAAAACTATAGAATGTCATCTAGGACACTATGATATAATAGTATAAGTGACTGATTACCAATTAATTTCAACAGAGAAATAGGATGTCTCCATTTCTCTCTTACAACTCATTTTGTCTTATGTATCACATCATAGTTTCATATCAATCACATTAATCCTAGCATAAGATAAGAAATAATAATAATAACTGACATTTCTATAGCCCTCTGAAGCTTGTAAAGTACTTACTTATATGAAAAATTAGATAGATACTCACTATAAACCTGTGAGGTAAGTCCATGAGTATTATCCACATTTTATAAGTAGAGAAGTTGAGATTCAGACAAATAAAGTGACTCAACTAGTATCAAAGCTAGTAAGTGCCCAAAATTATATCCCAACTTGGAACTTTCTGACTTCAAGTTCAGAATTCCAAATACTATGCAGAGTGCCTGGTACATAGTAGGCGCTTAATAAATGTTGTCGATTAATGATAAATGTGGCTGACTATGTCACAGAACTTTTTATTTGTTACTTCTGTTCTTGGTAATTTCGTTAAATATACAGAGAACATTGGTTCCTATACTCTGGTGCTCATTGGTCTATCACTTTATCTCATTCTTTAGGATGCTAACAATAGTTTAGTTATATAGTGTTTTACTTGGAATAGCCCTATAAGGTTGGTAGGATAGTGATTATTGACTCTCTTTCGAAATGAGAAATCGGATGGCCAGATAGGTAAACTGGTAGAGTTTGGCATTGAATACAAGTCTTCTAGCTTCAAGTTTGGCATAGTGTTCATTAATTACATCAAATCGCTTCATGTAGTCTCCTGCTATTCTTAGACAGTATTCTTATTGTTTAGATGTAGGCTCTCTTAAGGGAAGAGGTTCTTTAATATTTTTTACACTTAATTTTTTATTTTTTCCTTACTATATGCATACAAAATTTTTAATATTTTTATATTTTTGCACTCCCACTCTTTCCTCCCCCCTCCATGAGAAGATAAGTAATTTAATATAGATTATACATGTGTAGTCATGCAGAACATTTCCATATTAGCCATATTACAAAAGTAAATGTAGGAAAAAACAAAAATAATTAAGAAAGTTTAAAAAGAACATGCTTCATTCGGCATTCAGACTCCATCAGTTCTTTCTTGGGAGGTGGATAGCATTTTTCATCATAAGTCCTTTGGAATTGTCTTGGACTGTTGTATTCCTGAAAATAGCTAAGTCATTCACAGTTGATCATTGTATGATATTGCTGTTACTATGTACAATTTCGCTTGGTTGGGCTCATTTCACTTTGCATCAGTTCATTTAAGTCTTCCCAGGTTTTTCTAAAAGCATTCTGATTATCATTTCCTATAACACAAAAATATTCCATCACAATTATATACCACAACTTGTTCAACCATTCCCCAACTGATGGGCATTCTTTCAACTTACAATTCTTTGCCACCACAAAAAAAATATTTTTGTACATATAGTTATATAGTTCCTTTTTGAAGAGGTTCTTATAAAAGAAAAGTTTCTTTGATTCATTCTTTCAACTTACAATTCTTTGCCACCACAAAAAAAATATTTTTGTACATATAGTTATATAGTTCCTTTTTGAAGAGGTTCTTATAAAAGAAAAGTTTCTTTGATTCATTCAACAAGTATTTATTGGTATAATTCATCTACCAGTTCTTCTCTATGCTTTCCTGCCTCCTCCCTCTTTAGCTCAGAGGAAAGCAGTGATTCTGATTTTCTTTTCAACTCATAGTTGCTGAGAAATCTTTTCTTAAGCATTCCTCTTGCCTTCTCTGCCAGGTCAGACAATGAGGAGCCTTCTGTTAATGGAGTCCCAGAGTAGACTTCTAACCCAATCTGATCAGATATCCTAATTTGTCTTGGAACAATTCTTCACTGACCTCCCACTCAAAGAAACCTTGCTGAACTTGCCTGAAACCTCCTCTTCTGATTTCTGACTTTCAACATTTCCCTAATAGCTCTTCCCAATCACCTCCAATGACTATATCCTGTCCTTCCATTCAAAGCTAGGACTGGGCCTGTAATTTCATTGATCTGGGGAGTTTCTACATTAGGAATTCCCTATACTAGAGCAAGTCAGTGCATTCTCTGCAGTTTAGAAAGTTTCCTGGGCCCTGAGAGCTTAAGTGTTTTACAGAAGGCCAGTATGTCATGGGCAGGAATTAAATGCAGGTCTTCCTGACTACAAGGCTAGCTTTCTACCCACTATATCACGTGGCCTCGTCATATTTGTGACAGAATTATATTCCATTCTTCTTCATTTTATGAGTGAGGAAACTGATGACCAAAGAGGTGAAAAAAACCCCAAAACAAAACAGTGATAAAGTAAAATGATTAGACCTCTTAGTCTTATCTGGTGTCTTAATGCAATTTCTTCTGTATTCCCTATATAAGTTTAACCCATTTCTGCTGATTTCTTTTCAACCTTCACTACCCTAACAGCTCCTAATACCTCTTCCCATTAATTTTCTCTAGCCTAAAGTCACACGTCTAGGCCTTTCAAATCTCTTGAAGAGCAGAAAGCATGGCTTAATGGAAAAGGTACCAGATTTGGAATAATAATAATAGCCAAGCAACAATAATAGCTAACTCTTATACAGTGCTTACTCTGTGACAGGCACTGGGCTGAAGGCTTTACAATGATTCACAGTCTGCTGGTTGCTACATATGTGACCTTGAGCCTGCTGGATCACCTTGCTGGGTGTCAGCTTCTTCATTTAGAAAATGAAAGGGTTGGTTCCCCTCTCACACCTGTCAGATTGGTGAAGTTGACAAAAAAGGGAAATGATAAATGCTAGGGGGACTGTGGGAAAACAGGTACATTCATGCCCTATTAAAGGAATTGTGAACTGGTCTAATCATTCTGGAAAACAATTTGGAATTATGCCCCCCAAAAGTTATTAAACAGTGCACACACTTCAACCCAACTATACCAATATTACATCTATATCCCAAAGAGATAAAAGGAAAAGGAAAATGGCCAGTAAGTACAAAAGTATTCATAAATCTATTTATTCAGTGCCATATTGACCAAACTACCAAAGAATTATTTTATAGAGTTAGAAAAACAAACAAACAAACAAACAACAGAATTCAACTTCAAGGCAATCAATGAAAAAAAATATGAAGGAAGGTGGCCTAGAGTACCACATTTTAAACTATATTACAAAGTAGTGATTGTCAAAGCAATCTGCTTAAGAAATAGAGTTGTGGATCAGGGGAGTAGATTAGGTACACAATACACATTACAAAATGTCCAGAGTAATCAAGCGTTCATTCCATAAACCCAAAGACCCAAGCTTGGGGAAGCAAGAACTCACTATTTGACAAAAATTGCTGGGGAAACGGGGAAGCAGTTTGGCAGAAACTAGGCACAGACCACCAAGGCAGAACAAGATAAGGTCAAAATGGGAATATGATTTAGACATAAAGGGTGATATCATAAACTGACTAGAGGAGTGTGGAAAAATGTACCAGTCTTATCTATGAATAAGGGAAGAGTCTATTGCCAAAACAAGAGATAGAGAGGATCATAGGAATTTAAATGGATCATTATGATTTGTTGTTTCCAACTAGAGACCCGGTCCCTACCTCTCCTGTCTCTCTTTCAGTCTCTGACTCTGTCTCTCTCTTTTTCTTTCTGAACTCATAGAACTTGACTCCCAGTCTTCCATTTCTCTGTGTCAGACAGTCCCCCTGGCTATAGTCTACTACTGTAAATTCAGTAGTATTCAAGAAAAGTAGCAGATGAATAAGCTCTTAGCAGCACACTGAATGAGCCTGGTTATTTAATTTAAATACCTCTTCCTTATGATTTCTACAGCTAGGAAATAAGAATTTGGCCTTTTGGTTTTTTCGATTGGTTGGCTTCAAAAACATTTTGGACACATGCAGACGTTTAAAAGTAGACAAACCAATGGCAATAGCTTTATTGCAGCCTATCAAGAGATGTCTTCCAGGGCAAGGTAAGACAAAGAAAGATTTGATCATTTCTCTTTTTTTTTTTTGCTTTTCGGAGGGCAATTGGGGTTAAGTAACTTGCCCAAGGTCACTCGGCTAGGTTTTTGTTTGTGTGTGCGTTAAGTGTCTGAGGTCGGATCCGAACTCAGGTCCTTCTGACTCCAGGGCCAGCGCTCTACTCATTGCACTACCTAGCCACCCCAAGATTTGATCATTTCAAAGGGAATTAGTTATGTTTCTACTAATACAATGTAGAAAAGGCACAAACGAGAGTACTGGATATAAAAGAACATGGAGGCTAAAGTCCTAGTCTGTGACCATGGACAAATAATTTCAATCTCACCGAGTCTCAGTTTCCTCATCTGCAAAATGGGGATAATAACAAGATTGTTGTGAGGGACATACTTTGTAACCTGTAAAGCATTATGCATATGTGAGCCATTCTTCTTCTTCAAGAACCATCAAGGAAAATGAATGGCTTTATGATGTCAGAATCCTCCAAAAAGAGGAAGGGAGGAAAAAGAGAGGGAAGAAGAAAGAGAGAGTAAGGAGGGAAGGAAGGAGAGAGAGGAGAGGAGGGAGGGAGGGAAAGGGGAATGAAAGAGTAAGGGAGGAGGAAGATGTAGGAAGGGTGGAAGAGAGAGAGAAGAGGAGGAGGGGAAGGAAGGAAGGAAAGGGGGAAGAAGGGAAGAGAGGGAAGGAAGGTGGAAGGAGGGGTGGAAAGAAAGAAAGAAATAGAAAAAGAAAGAAAGATAGAAGGAAGGAAGGAAGGAAAGGAAAAAGGAAGGAAAAAAGGAAGGAAGGAAAGAAAGGAAAAAGGAAGGAAAAAAGGAAGGAAGGAAAGAAATCTTTAAAGACAGAAAGAAAGCTGCTACTATCCTGCTATTCTTTAACCGGCAGGTAATAGTAGGCCAAGACACAACTTGGTGAGAATGAGTAAACTCTGCCAAAGGAGCCCTCATATTTAGGACTCTAAGTGACTGGCAATGTTTATCCATTAGGGGGCAAATGGTTGCTTTTCCTTGTTTCTCTGGTTTGCTTTCCTCCTTTTTTCTTTGTGATCTTGTTAGAGCTAGTCCTATAAGTCTGGCGTAGGTCTCAGGTCTCAGAATATTGGGCATTGGGAGGTTGGGGAGAGCATCCTATAGGTCTCTTATTTCTGGATGAGGGCTATGAGACCAGAGAATGACCAAAGCCCCAAAGCGTCTTTGAACCTTCCTGTCAAGAGACAATCTCTGGGGTAGCTAGGTGGAGCAGTGAATAGAGCACTGGCCTTGGAGTCAGAAAGACCTGAGTTCAAATCTAGGCTCAGACACGACACATTTACTAGCTGTATGACCTTGGGCAAGTCACTTAACCCCAATTGCATTGCCAAATAAATAAATAAAAAGAATTTTAAAAAAGAGACGATCTCTGACCTGACCTTTATTAGAGATGACCATTTGCCCAGCCTGTACTTTATTTATTAAAAAGTTGAGCTTGAAAAGCTGAAAACTCCTGAAAGAGACTGGATTCCTCTGGGAGTCTGTGTCCTCCCCCTGCCTCCCCCATCCTGCCCCAGTCAAGCTGGCCACAGCCGTTGTGTCTTCTTTGCCAAACTGGAACAGCTGAGCTGCTCAGTCAAGGCCCACACTTGACTCTGGCACTTGGGGCTGCCAAAGCAGGGCTGGGGGAGGGGGGGGCAAGGATCTGGAAAAGTCATTAGCAACAGATGAACCCCAGCATGTGTGATGCTGCTGCTGCTGCATGAGCCCTGAATGACTCCATGAGAAGTCAAAGCCGTGTCAAATTGCAACCCCTGCAGTCCCACTCAAGATCAATGTGAGCTTATGCTCTCCAGGAAGAAAGAGAGGGTGTGTCCAATTCACTGAACCCTGAGCAGTGGAAAGGGCACTGAGCTGGGCAAGAGTCAGGAGATGAGGCTTAACCCTGGTTTGGTTACTAGAGAGATGGGAGGCTCTGGGCAAGTCTTTTATTGCCTGGGACCCCATTTTCCTCATTCCTAAAAGGACAAGGAGGAAAAAGGCATTGTCCTCACTGACCTCTACAGTCCCATCGAGCTCAAACATTCTCCAAGTGTTTATCATTCTATTTTTGCAGAAAAGCTCCTGATGTGGCATATCTTGGCTTTTTCTTCACACACCTGAAAATGTCTATGCACTAAAAAATAAGAATCTGAGATTCTGTTGATAGGAGGAGCTATTCTCAAGAATTGTGCCTCCTCTGTTTTTCTAAAGCAGTAGCTGCAATAATCAGTGAATCAAGCAACAGACTTTTTTTTTTTTTTTTGCTTTTTTTGGAGGGCAATTGGGGTTAAGTGACTTGCCCAAAGTCACTCGGCTAGTGTGTCAAGTGTCTGAGGTCTGATTTGAACTCAGGTCCTCCTGACTCCAGGGCTGGTGCTCTGTTCACTGCACACTTAGCTACCCCACAACACACATTATTAATTTATTTTATATTTTTTATATTTTATATAATTATATATAAATAAATCTATATGTTTATATTTATATAAATAAATTTATATAATTACATGTTATGTATATTATATAAATTATGTCTAATTTATATGCCAGTTACTGTGGCACCCCAGATAATAACTTTGTTTTGGAGGCAGTCAGGGTTTAAGTGACTTGCCCAGGGTCACACAGCTAGTAAGTGTCTGAGGCTGGATTTGAACTCAGGTCATCCTGACTTCAGGGATAGTGTTCTCTCCACTGTGCCACCTAGCTGCCCCTCAGATATTAACTTTTTAAAAATAAATTTGTATTGATATATTTTGTTTTAACATCACCTCAATTTCCTCCTTCCACCTCCCAGAAATCCATCTTACCTTATGAAGACTTTCCAGACATTACGTTTTATTTGGATGGGTTCATTTGTTTATTTGTGTTTTTAGGTAAATAAGGAAACAGGTTAGAGTTTTCATACGGAATCCCTGATTTTGTCACACAAGGGGACCAGTAATGCCTTATGCAAAGTCAGACAAACTCTTTGTGTTATGTGTGTACATTGTATTACTTTGTATTATAACACCAATGAACCTTCTCTAAAGCTGAGATGCTTCAGAGGAGCAACTAGGGGGCGTGGTGGAGTTGAGAAGACCTGAGTTCAAATTTTGCCAAAGACATTTACTAGCTATGTGTCTACGAACAAGTCACTTACCTCTTCAAGAGTCAGTTTTATAATCTGCAGAACAGGAATTATAACACTCGGGATACCTTGTTTGGAGTCCACGTCTGAACCCAGGCAGATGGGTTCAAGTCCCACTTCTCTCACATAATTGCCAGTTTATTCTGGGCCAAATCATTTTTCAGTGCCCCCAGACAATTCTAGAATGGTGGTTAACAAAGAATATTAAGGATTACAAAGAATTTTACAAATATTATCCCACTTGATCCTCGTAGAAATCTTATGAGGCATGTGCTATTATTAGCCTCATTTTAAAGTGAGGAAACTGAGACAGACTGAGATTAAGTGACTTGCCCATGGTCACACAGTTATTAAGTGTCTGAGGCCAAATGGGAATTTTGGTCCTCTCTTCCTGACTCCAGCACTCTAGCCTCCATACCATCTATCTGCCCCAACTTATAAGGTAATAAGTTGCAGAAAGGGTGTGTTGAGAGAGGGAGTTTGCTCACTGGGAATCCCTACATCAAGGAAACAATTAGCTGGATTCCCTCTGCCCCCACCCCCAAAATGCCTATCTTACATAGTTGTTTGAGAAGATTAAATGAAATCATGGATGTAAGGCTTTTGGCAATGCTGGTTATTATCACCTGGGTTTTACCTAGCTATAGCAGAACTTTGAAAGTAGCATGGTGTATGTGATGGTGATGAGGCCCCAGAGCCAGGGAGTCCTGGGTTCAAGTCCAGCCTGTGAGATCCTGGCTGTCTCTCTATGGCCCTGGCAATGTGCACTTCCCAAGCTGCATGGTTAGAAAATTATCTTAACTGGAATTACCTTCTATTGGCGAAACCAGAGGTCCAAACTAAGATGATTTTTAACTTTAGATATTCAAAAACTCTTCAGTGTGATTTTATGCATGCCTATCACTAATGAAGTACATTGCATTAAATAATGGATAATTTTCTTAAACTAACCACATTCAAATGTATTTCAGTGACCAGCATGGGGAATCAAGGGTGGGGAGGGACAAATTTCAGGCCAAACCTCTCTATTTAGCTGTGATCACCCTTCCCATTGAGTTCCTTTGAGAAGAATGGTTTGTTTTTCTATGGATATCAAGGTATAAGGGCAGTTAGATGGCACAGTGGATAGATGGGCCTAGAGTCAGAAAGACCTGAGTTCAAATCCAATCTAAGACACTTACTAGCTTCATGACCCTGGGCATGTCAGCTGTTTGCCTCAATTTCCTCATCTGTAAAATAAGCTGGAGAAAGAAATAATAAATCACTCCAGTATATTTGCTAAAAAAACACCGAATGTTGTCATGAAGATTTGAAATGACTGAACATATCAAGGTATACAAGTCTTACTCAGAGATTCTGTTGCCAGGCCACCAAGAGGTCAAAGACCAAAAGAAAGGCCTCATTTGCACCATAATATTCATAGCAACCCTTTTTATGGTGGCAAAAAACCAAGAATAAAGTAGGGTCCCATCAATTTGGAAAAGGCTAAAGAAGTTGTGGTTCACAAATGTAATAGACTATTACTGTACTGTTAGAAATGATGACTATGAAGAATTTGTAGAAACATTGGGGGATTTGTATGAAATGATACAGGGTGAAATAAACAGAACTAGGAAAACAATATTCATGAAAACTACAACAATGTAAATAAAAAGAGCAATAATATGAAATGGAATGCTAGAATTATATGGGCCAGGCTTGGCCCTGGAGAATAATGTGCCCCGCTCTCTTTATGGAGGAGGGGAAGAACAATGGATGAGAAATAGTTTATGGCCTGACAAACACAGTTGGTTTTAATAAGCTATTTTGTTTTCTTTCTCTTCAAATCTTTGTTATAAGGGATGGCTAGTGGGATATGAGAATGTGAGAGAGAGATTCAGGAATGTATTCATTTAAACAAAGACTTACACATCTCTTGGCCGAGTGTCATCTTCTCAGAGTGGTATTACACCTGTATTTTATTGGTGAAGAAACCAGAAATGTAGTTAGAGTAATAAAATTAGAGTGACCTGTGGTTTCACCAGAGTAGGGAATTCCAGTTAAGGAAACTCTCTAACAATGTAGTTTGGGAAGTGTTCTAAAACTTTGTGCCAGGAAATAAAAACTGAGCAACAGGATAGAAGTTTGCAGGGAGACTCATTCTCCATTCGGTGAGCTGGATTTGTCTAATTGCTTCCTGTATTATTTTCAAGTTATGAATCACAGAATTGATTTGAGAGCAGGTTTCATGCTACATGCCCTGGGTGCATTTAGTGCTGCTTGCCCTGGACACCATAATTGCTAGTTATGGCTCTCGAAGACACTAAGGTACAATGAGTTTAAGTGACTTTCTCAGAACCACAAAGTAAGGGTTAGCACTGGAAACAAAGCCCTGAGTCTTCTGATTCTAAATCCAGCATTCTTTCCACTAAACTAGGCTGCCATTCTTTAATTGATGTTTACACGGTCATGTGCAAAATGTGAAGATGGTCTCATGATATCCATAGTCCCCATTTAGATGCTAAATGTGGAATTATGCCTGCTGAAAATATTCTTAATGTATATTTTCATGGTAAATTCTTAGCATTCTTTCCATATTTCTTTTCCTCAGCTATTCCCTTCACTCCACTGTGGTTAAGGATGGAACTCAGGAATGGCCAATGTGCAGAGACCCAAGACAACATAGCCTGCCTATGGTCAGGAAACAAGATTCAGTTGCATCAGGGCCAGCCTGTGGAATCATCGGTGAGATTGAATCTGGTTTAGAAAACTCCTCTAGCAGTTGATGTGAGTCCTTCTTCCTCTTATTTCTAGCTGTTTATAGTATTGGCATGATAAAAGTAATAACCATAACAATTTAAAATGCGCCACAGGATCAAGGAAAAATAATGAAGGGGGTGAGGAGACCCTGAAGACATGCTGTATAGTCTGCACCATGGGGTAGTATAGTGTTTCACAGACATTGATTCAACTTCAGATTCTTGGGGAGCCACTGAATTTTTGCAAGGGAACCCCAAATTCATTTGAGACCAATCAGAGAAATGTCAATGTTTATTTAGCCAATAAGCTTTCTGCAGATTGAATAAATGACATATCTGAGAATCACGGAATTTTGGGGTTTGAAGGAACTTTGGGTATCAGATAATCCAGTTCATCCAGAAGAAGGACTCCCTCTATAACAAATGTGACAAATCATCATAGAACCTTTGTTTGGAGATCTTAGAGTAAGGGAAAATCCATTACCACCCAAGGCATCCCATTCTAGTTTTGGAAATTAATTATCAGGAAGTGTCTACTTATATCTGGATGTGGGAATCAGTCTGCAACATCTATCCATTAGTCCTAGTTCTGTCTCCTGGGGCCAAAGAGAAAAGATCTAGTCTGTCTTCTTAATGACAGCCCTTCCAATACTTGAAGAGAGCGGTTGATTGCCCCCAAATCTTCTCTTCTCAGGGTCAAACATTCCCAGTTCCTTCAACCGATCTTCATATAGCATGACCTTGAAGCCTTTTCACATCCTAACTGCTCTTCTCTGAATGCCCTCCAGCTTATCAATGACCTCTAAAATGTGGCACCCAGAACTAAATGCAATGCTCAGTCTCATATAGGACATTTTTCAGATGTTAAATGAATACCATTGTACCAAATAAACATGAATTCATTCAAAATATTACTGAATTCATAATAGCCATTTGTCAATAGTTATTTTCTCAATCAGTAAATATTAATACAATAACCACTCTCATGTATGGATCCTTAGGGCCACTAGGTGGCGCCATAGTGGATAGTGTCAGGAAGCTCTGAATTCCAGTCTAACCTCAGACACTTATTAACTTTGTGACCCTGGGTGAGTCACTTAGTCCCTATTTACCTCAGTTCCTCCTCTGTAAAATGGGGACACAGTAGGGAAGGAAATAGTAAACCTCTTCAATATCTTTGCCAAGAAAATTTCACGAACTGTTACAAAGAGTCAGACATGACTGAATGACAAAAATAACAACAAATGGGTCCTTGACATTTTGGGTTTTTTTATGTTGAAAAAGTATTTCTCAGTCTCAGAAAGTTTTAGAATTGCTGGTACAATTAGAAAGAGCTGATTTGGTAGCTAGAAGACTGGGTTCAGATCCTGCCCATGGCACTTATTAATCTGGTGACCTTGCACAAATCATTTCCTCCCTTTGAGACTCAGTTTCCCCATCTAAATGGGAATAATAATTCTTGCACCACTAACCAAACACAAGATAGTATTAAGGGAGGCACTAGGTAAACCTAAAAGCCCTAAAAGAATGTGAGTTGCTATTATCATCTGTAAATAATGAAATCTAAGGGACCTTCCAGATCTCAAGCCTCTGAGCCAAGCACTAAGTCACCCATGCCAATGAAATATCCCCAGTTCCAGATAATGGAATTTTAGGCAGCCAATAAAAACATCTGATACCACCAAAGAGCAATGATCACTTATTGCAATGTCACATTTGTGACCTACATAAGAAAGCAGTCAACTGACATCATTATAGGACCTTGATTTTATGTTGGATTTTTCCCATTAGGACCTCGGTTTTGACAAAACAGCCTCCCTATTTACAGGAAGAATTTCTGTGCTAATTGGTGTCTGCAGTCATCTAGCAAGAGGACTTTAGATTAGGGATAATTTTACATGTGTTTATGCTACTTGGAGGGCAAAAGCCAAGCATACATAGTCAAATTCCTTTATATCTTAGGGATCTTTTAACTTGCCTTAAATGGATAATCAGATGCAAAGCATCTGTCTGGATAGACCACTATTAAAGTATGTGTAAATCATTTGGACTGATCCCAGATGGAGAAGCCAATGGATTTTTTTTTAATTGAAGTTTCCAGACTCCCAGTTGACATTCTGGTCAACCTCTTTTAAAATTCAGGCAACAGAAGACTACTCAGGATTATTGATCATCAAAATCCTTAGAGCTGAGAGGTGGAAGAAGAAGAGGAAATGTGTCATTTATCAAACTCCATCTCATCACTCCATTGATGCACCAGCCAGTCTCTTTCCAAGCCAAGCACTCAGTTTCATGATATTGTCCAACATGTCATAGTATTACTCTATAGAAGCATTTTATGGAAATCAGAGGGGGAAAAAAGCAATCGTTGAAAATAAATTATATTAAGATTTAGAGGGGGAAAAACCCCACCAACCCACACAGCTGTGGCATTGATCTGCAGCACACATAATGCTGTTGGTATGCTTGACCTGGCCAATATATTAAAAAAAAAAAAAAAGCTTTTTAAAGGAATGTCATCAGGTGTTTCAGTCACAAACTCAAGCACATCTAAAAATTGTTATAATGCTTTAATGCCCCCTGATGTTATTGTTTCACCTTTATGAGCCTAAATCAAGAGAACTTTTCCAAATGTTTTACTGTAGTACAGTTTAGATGTTGATTATACTTTAAACATTTGCATTTCTCCAACACCGCTGACCCACAGGCACTCCCAGATGCTCAGCCATATGTTACTGGCTTGCTGTGTGCACTCTGCTAGTGAAAATTGTGGTGTTTGGAAATGATTCCTTGGATATCTGGAATTGTTCAAAGAAATTCCAAGTAGTCCAGAGGGTAACATGGGAAGGGAAAACCATTTTCTGACTGATCCTTTTAAATGATAGGTCAAAGAGAGGTCATAGTACAATCACAGAATTAAGTATGATTTCTTGTCACTTTCCATTCATTTCTCTCATGCTGTCCTAAGCCCAAATGAAAATTGCTTAAGAAACACCTTCAGTTCCAAGTTTTTAAAGGGGTTTCAGGTCCTCATTTCTAGGATATAGAGTCAGAAGGGATCACAGAAGTCATTTGATTCAATTGCTTCATTTTACAAAGAAGGAAACCAAGGCCCAGAGAGATGGAGTGGCTTTGCCCAAAATCATGCAGATATCAGATGGTAGAGTGGTGTTCTGACTTTGGATCCAATGTCCCTCTCCTACCCCAGGGGCTCTTCACCTTTTTTGTTTCTTGGACACCTTTGTCATTTTGGTAAAGCCTAAGGACCTCTTACAATGATGTAAGAGGTTTGTAGATACATAAAATGATGTTTGTAAATGCATAAAATGAAACACATAGGAAGAAAACCAATTATTTTGAAATAAAATTCTCAAAAAACCAAAGTTCTCAGACCCCAGCTTAGGAAACCTTGAGCTTGAGCAATGTCCAAATATTTGCCCTTTCAGGGGAAGGGTCTTAATCCTAACTTACTATTCTTTTGTCCTCAAATTGTGTTCCTTATAAGGCAAGAGTGTGTGAAAGCCCTCCATCCCTTCTTATTTTCTCATGCTGGGCACCACTGCTACTGTCCTATCTCTTAATGTGCTGATTGCCCTAAAGCTGGCTTAACTATTTCTGCTTTCCAATATCATACCCAGGATCTCCTTCAAATGTGTCCTTTTCCAGAAAGCTACCCCAGGTCACTTTGTAAATCAGTATCAACTCAGGACCATAATTCATAAGCCTCAACCAATCTACCTACTTTTACAAGGTCAACAAGATAATACTTTAGTTTAAAGCAAAAGAGCTAATCAAATAGCAGAGCATAATAGGTGAATAAAAAAAAAATTCCTACATAAGCACAGGAATACAGTTTCTCCAGTTACCATACCATGTGTAGGGGAGGGAAGCACATGCAGGAATCATACACAACCAGAGGACACACTTGTAGGGAATACTTATGGCCAGGAATATGTGTGGCTGGAACAATTCACACCTCTGACATTGCAGAGTTGCTAAAGTTCTCTGGAGATGTCACAGTGCTAGCCTCTTGGGTATGTTTTCTGAGCAGCTATTACTCTCTGTTGCCATTTCTTGATCAGGACATTTTTTTTCTGCTTCTACTGCTCTTTGCTGCTGCCAGGGGGACTTCATCTTCAATATGGCTTCTTCCCTGTAGGAGGAGGCTCTGCCAGCCCTTTAGTTTACCAGCTATAGTGCAACCTATATCTATTTTGTGATGCAAACCCCAGTCAGCCACACCTAGTTAGCTAGCCAGAAATACCCTTAGGCTTTCTTTTTTTTTTTAATTTTTTTTTTTTTAAGCAATTGGGGTTAAGTAACTTGCTCAAGGTTACACGGCTAGTCATTATTTATGTGTGGGTGCTCATTTTCTGAGGCCAGATTCGATCTCAGGTCATCCCAACTCCGAGGCCAGCGCTCTTACTCACTGTACCATCTAGTCGCCCCTACCCTTAGGCTTTTTGAAGTCTACCTTTTGGACTCCTTTCCTCTTGCTTTTTCTTATTAATTTATTATTATATTATTAGCAATATATTATTAATATTGTTGGTTTGTTGCTTATAATTATATCATTAATAAACAAATAAATTATTATTTAACTTATGGACCCAAATTTCTTTTAATCCCCATCATATTCTTCACTTACTAGCTGGGTCCCTTCAAACCATCCTGATGAATTTATTTAGCAAAGATCCTGGGAGGAGTTACATGAAGGGGTTCCCTTCAACTCCCAAGCTGCTCCTGATTACTGAGCAAGTCAATTCAAGAGCAAGACAGAAAAGGGCCAGGTGGAGCTAGTGACCCTTTCTTTACTTCCTACCAACAACCAAAATCTCTATCTACATGAAAGTCACATAAAATAAGTAAATAATTATTGAAGAAGCATTCTGGGAGAATGGAAAGGGAACTAGATTGGAAGTCAAGAGACCTGATTCTAAGTTCCATATACACTTTGTTGCTCAGTTGTTTTTCAGTTGTGTCCAACTCTCCATGACCCTATTTAGGGTTTTCTTGGCAAGGACACTGGAGTGGTTTGCCATGTCCTTCTCCAGCTCATTTTTCAGATGAGGAAACAGGCAAACAGGGTTAAGTGACTTGCCCAGGGTCATGTAGCTAGTAAGCATCTGAGGCCAGATTTGAACTCAAGAAGGTCAATTTCCCTTACTTTAGGCCTAGCACTTCTGCCTATGTGATGGTACATGGGATTAAAAGTTTGCTGACCTTTGTCCTGCATGGCACAGACTTATGTCCCAGTTCTAGGGTCACCTCTTACAAACTGTGTGACTTTGGACAGACTGTTTAACCTCTTTGAGTCTCAGCTTCCTTCTCTGTAAAACAAGGGAATTCATAAATTCAGAACTGGAAGGGACCTCAGAGATCATCTAATTTAACATCTTTATTTTACAGGTCAGAGAATGAGACAATTCTCATTCTAGAGCTACAAGGATCACACATCTAGAACAAATATCCCAATTCTCATTTTGCACATGGAGAAACTGAGGCACAGAGAGGTTCCCTGGCTTGCCCAAGGTCACATAGGTGGCATGTGGTAGAGTCAGAATTCAAGGTAGGTACTCTTACTGAAAATACAGCTGCACTGCCCACTGAGCTGTATTACCCTTGTGCCTCTAAACATCTATGACTCTGGTTATTTAAGATATGATCTACTGAAATGTCATGTTGTTCTCTCCTCACCTTAGAATCAGCCTCTGCTTTTTGGAGGAGTTCAGCATCACTTTTTTTTAAAGGAGTCATACAAATATTGTTTTTAAGCAACAAGCCTTCGTGATTATTAGAAATCCCAAGACAAAGGAACTGATTTGCTTAAATTTATTCCTCAAGCATTCTGTAAAAGATGATGTTTAGAAAACACTTGGGGGGCAGTGGTGGGAAGGTTGGTTCAAATGCCACCCAGAGGGAAATGGACTGGGTTCTGCAAAAGGAGGGGAAGAGACAGGCATATCTACTAGGCTTGCTGTCTTTTCAGATTTGTAATCAGGTAAACAATGGAAGGAGATTGGAAGAGTTGAACACTTAGAAAGTGACTAGCTATTTCCTCCAATAAAAGACACACTCAAAGCAGTCTGGGTCTTTACATATTCAAAAGGATACATTTCTCAGCCAGTAACACATGACAATCTCTCTAATTGTTGGCAGCTGATACATTATTACACTGAACAAAATATCCTATATAGGGCCCAACAATTAAGTGTTAACTTGCTCCAGACAGACCATTTTTCTTTTCATTTCCTTTCCCTGCCCACAGACATGTGCAACACCAACCTGACTGGAGTGGGGGAAGGGAGGCAGATTGTGAAGGACAGAAGGGAAGCAGGGCATTTTGTCAAGTTGTCACACTATTTTAAGCACACAGTCCCAATGGGTTATGTGAACGTGAACTTAAATTTCCTGGCCCGTTGATTTTCATTGAGCAGAAAGAGCTTTGGGGTTTTTACTCACACTCTTCCTGGCCTTATCAGCTTGGCAGCCCTGGTACAGTGCCTCTTAAGGAAGATCTATGCGTCCTCACCTACCCAGGGAGATAAGGGGAAAATGCTGATGAGAACACTGCCCTGAGAGGGGCCTGGGATAGATAGCAGGAAACCAAACACTGGGACAGGAGAACAAAATAATACTTAGCAATAATTCATTGGACAAGATGCTTTGCCTGAAGCTACTCAATAACTCAGTGCAAACATGAATGCCATTCTCTCACTACTCTACCAGTCGTTACCCTAACTCAAGCCCTTGGCATCTCTCATTCAGATGATTTTAATAGCTTCTTAATAAGTTTCCATGCTTCAATATCTCTCTTCCTTCTTGCATCCATTTTTCACAATGCTTTTCCCTAATCTTCCTAAGACATATGTCTGATCAGGTCATTCCCTTGCTCAAAAAATTTCTGTGGCTCCCAATTGCCTCTGGTATACAATAAAACATTCCCTTAGCTTGTTATTTAAGATGCTCCACAATTTGCCCCCAGCCTACCTTCCTAGTCTTTTTTTCCTGTGATAGTCCTTCACAAATTTAGCTGTCCCTACCAAATGGACATGCTAGCTTTTTGTTAGACTGGACAAAGCATTCCTTGCTCCATGCTTTCACAGGTCCCCATTCCTCATGTTGGGGACACACCTTTTCCTCAATTCTACTTTTCAGAATCCTTATCTTTCTTTAGAGTTCAGCTTGACTGCTGCCTTTACGGGGTAGCTTTCCTCGATTCTTTGCCTCCCTCACTCCCTATCTCACAGCTGTAGGTGTTCTCCCCAGCATGGTAGAACACCAGATTTGGAGCCAAACCATCTAAGTTCAAATCCCATCTTTTTTACTTCCTACCTGAGATCCCCTGGGGAGTTCACTCTCTGCTCCTCAGTTTTTCCACCTCTAAAGTGTAGGGCCTGAACTAGATGACCTTTAAGATTTCTTCCCATTCTAAATCTATGATCCTGAAATTTTCCTGGAATACTTGGCTGGCTTCTCTGCTTCTGATTACTCCCTACCTACTTTGTATTATAATTATTGGTATACATATTATATGTTTCTCCTTCCACTTCATCCCAAAATAGTGTTCAAACTCCTACCATTTTTCCCCATCTTTGGATCCCTAGCTAGAACAGTGTATTTTATACAGGAAGGGAAGGGAGGAGACGGTCAGGAAATAGAGAATAAGCTTTTACATAGTGCCTACTATGTGCCAGTTTCTGTGCTAAGTGCTTTTTAAAAAATAAACAATATCTCAGTCTTCACAACCATCCTAAAAGATGGGTGTTGCTATAATTTCTATTTTACAATAGAAGAAATGAGTCAGACAAGAGGTTAAGTGACTTGCCCAGGGTCACAGAGCTAGGAAATGTCTGAATTTGAACTCTGTTCTACTGACTCCAGACTTGTTTGCTGTGACACGCAGCTGCCCAGTAAGTACTCCATAGATATTTGTGGAATGAATATTCCCACAAAGCCATCTGTGAACAAGCCTATTTCCCTTGAAATTTAATGAATGACATGCTTGCTTAAAGACTACACATTCTAATCATTAGATTCCTGTGTGGATTTAGTTGTATTTGTCCCTATGTCACAGCTTTGCTGCTGGAGGAGAACTTAGATGTCTTTTAGTCCACCATCTCCTCACTTGACAGTTGAGGAAATGAAAGCTCACAGATGTTGAGTGACCTGCTAAGGTCACAGAATTAGGAGTGGTCATGCTAGGATCTGAACCCAGGCCCTCCAACTCCAAAAGCCAGCACTCTTCCCACTGCAACACTCTAAAAGCCAACCTATAGGGATATATCTACCTGCCTGTCAAATTTTAGTAGTGGTACCATGACTTCTCCTTTGCTGCACTTTCAAACATGGCCTGGTCTGTGTGGAAAACATTCCAAAGCTAGTAAGATCTCAGGTTTTGTTTGTTTGTTTGGTTAAGTACAATTGAGGATTAGGGAGAGAGAGCAGTGTAAGAATCCTTGCGGCTTGAACTTGAGTGTCTCTGTTCATTTGGACTCTAAGGTGACAGGAAGGTGACACATGACAGAGTGACAGAAGGGTCCCTTGGCTGCCCAACTTTTATCTCAGTCCCTCAGCAAAATGCCTGGGAAATATGCTGATATTTAAGTGTGTCAACTTCAAGTGGGCTGGAATGGGGAGGCTGAAATAGGCCCATTCCCTCCACTGCCTCCCACACCTTCAAAGGCTTTCAAAATCTGCTCCTTTGCCCAGTTGAGTAAGCACCAAGTTAAACATGGCATGGGGAGCCTTTAACTTAACTAAAACAAGATGTGAACTGATAGGGAGAGGAGAGGAAATCCTAGAGGGGAGGAATGTTAAAGTAGAGAATAGAGAATTTTAAAGCAGAAAGAAGGCTCTTTAGAGATCTTGTCCCATTTATTTCTTTATCAGCTGATGACACTAAGGCTCAGAAAGACAAAAAGTGGCTTGCCCAAAATCACATCAAAAGTTAGTGGCCAAACTTATATGTATATATTTGTACCGATGTGTGTATATACACATATACATGTGTGTCTGTGTGTATATGTGTACACACATATACATATATACATATACTCATATGCATTTATGCACATGCACACATACATACATACATGCATGCATGCATATGAAATCGAGGCAGCTAGGTGACTCAATGGATACAGCACGTGCCCTGAAATGAGGAAGATCTGAATTCAAACCCAGCCTCAGATACTTACTAGCTGTGTGACCCTGAGCAAGTCACTTAATCTCTGTTTGCCTTAATCCCCTGGAGAAGGAAATGGCAAACCACGATAGAATCTCTGCCAACAAAATCCCAAGGACGGTATTGGTGTGCTGTGGTCCACAGCTTCACAAAGAGTCAGACATGGCTGAATGACTGAACAACAACAAATATTATAATAATAGCAAATATTTCTACAGGGTTTACTATGACAGACACGTTGCAGTTATCTCATTTGATCCCCACAACAGAAGTAGGTGCTATTATCTTCTTTATTTTACAGATGAGAAAACTGATGCAAATGAAGGTTAAGTGACTTGCCCAGGATCACACAACTACTAAGTGTGTGATGCCAGATTTGAACTCAGGTCTTCCTGACTCCAGGCCCAGTGCTCTATCTACTACACCACCTAGCATAATAGCCAGAATTTATATAGCATGTGAGTTCACCAAGTACTTTTTCCATATAATGTCTCCTTTGCTCTTTGTAACAATCCAGTGAAGTAGGCACTATTATTATTAACCTGCCCTGCATCTTACAGGTGATGAGACTGAGACTAAACAGTTTAAATGATTGGTCCAGGGTTGTACAACTAACTAGAGTCTAAAGTAGGGTTTGAACTCAAAGTCTGTTGACTCCAATTCAAGATCTCTCTAAAGAAATGAGAGGCACTGGCCCAGAGCTACCCAGCATGATGTGGCAACATCAAAGAAGGCTCTGTGCTCTGAGCAAAGCACAATTGCAGTAGCTCCAAAGAAATGTGGATGTACAAACTCAGAGACATCTCCACTCCAAGTGTTCTTGTGGACTATTTGTGTCTACCCAGTGGTAGAGCCTTTGGAGCTCACATTGGTCAGATCAGCCACAGTCTGACACACCATACCTTGACCCCCAACGTGGTGACATCATTTTGGTCATCTGAGAATGAAGGACAACAAGTGGCCCATTTATTATGCTGAGCTGCCTCCAGTGGCAAAACTTTGCTAGGACCCAGGCTCCTGACTCCCACTTCAGTGCTCCTACAGGATCACAATGCACCGATATGAAATTTTCTCTGATCAAACTGGGAAGCTTGCCATTTTTTTTTTTTTTTTTTGCTTTTTGGAGGGCAATTGGGGTTAAGTAACTTGCCCAAGGTTACACGGCTGGGTTTTTTTTTTTGTTTGTTTTGTTTGTGTGTGTTAAGTGGCTGAGGCTGGAACTGAACTCAGGTCCTTCTGGCTCCGGGGCCGGCACTCTACTCACTGCGCCACCTAGCCGCCCCGAAGCTTTCCATTTTTAATATTCTGCATTCATTCATTCATTGAATTAAGTGCTAAGTTCTTATTGAGTGCAGAGCTCTGTGCTAGGTCCTGGGTGAAATAGACTGTCTAGGGAGGCACCATCATTCAATGGACATAATCCTAAACTTAGTCTTAGGATCTGATTTCAAATCCAAATACTGCACATAACTACCAGTGCAACCTGGATGTGTGGCTTCGTGGCAGACTTCATTTTCTCGCTGGGAGAAGTCAAGTGAGCATGATGACTTCTAATAAGGTTCCTTCTGCCGCAAGTTCCTTCTCTTGTGGAACATATAGTGTAGTAGAAAGGTAGGATGCCAACAGAGAGCACCATGATGGTCTCTGTCATTACTGTTGGCACTCTGGGAATCTGTGAGATGATACAGAGCGACTGTCAAAGAGGGTTTCTTCCCATTGAATTCCTAGTCACCCTTTAAAAAGGTCCCTTTCTCCAAAAATTTTTTCTGGTTTTTCCCATTTGTGATGACCAATCTCCCCTTCCCCCACCCCATGGGGGACCTTATTTTGCACCCCTCTAATATATGCATGTTTTATTGTCTATCAATGGGGGGGATTTATAGAGTGCCTGCTGTGCCAGGCTGTATGCTAAGTGCCTTAGAAACATCTCATTGTACAATATAATCGTTGTAATAATTGATTATAGTGCAACAAGGATTGATGGTTCAAAATCTACTTGATGCTACTTTTCATGTGGAGGAAACTAGGGAGTCTCCTTCCTGGAGAGTCATGATGATGGATAATAGAAGCACCTTGGGAAGACCTTAGAGCATGTTTAAGCATCTTATAACCGGTTCTGGTCAGCTAACTGAATCGGAGGTACTTCGGCATTCAAAATGGCATTTCTTTCTCCTCTCCCTCTCCCTCCTCTTCCCCTCTACTCCTCCTCCTCCTCCTCTTCTTCTTCTTCTTCTTCTTCTTCTTCTTCTTCTTCTTCTTCTTCTTCTTCTTCTTCTTCTTCTTCTTCTTCTTCTTCTTCTTCTTCTCCTCCCTCTCTCCTCTCCTCTCTCTCTTCTTCCTCTGTCATCTCTTCTCTTTATTCTCTTCTCTTCTCTCTCCCTTCCTCTCCCTCTCTCTCTCTCTCTCTCTCTCTCTCTCTCTCTCTCTCTCTCTCCCTCTCTCTCTGTCTCTGTCTCTCCCTCTCTCTCTCTGTCTCTGTCTCTCCCTGTCTCTGTCTCTCCCTCTCTGTCTCTCTCTCTGTCTCTGTCTGTCTGTCTTTCTGTCTCTCTCTGTCTCTCTCTGTCTTTCTCTGTCTCTGTCTCTCTGTCTCTCTCTCTCTCTGTCTCTCTCTCTCTCTCTGTCTCTCTCCCTCTCTCTCTCTGTCTCTCTCCCTCTCTCTCTCTGTCTCTGTCTCTCCCTCTCTCTCTCTCTCCCTGTCTCTGTCTCTCCCTCTCTGTCTCTCTCTCTGTCTCTCTGTCTCTCTCTCTGTCTCTCTGTCTCTGTCTGTCTCTCTGTCTCTCTCTCTCTCTCTCTCTCTCTCCCTTCCTCTTTCCTTCCCTCCCTCCCCCCACCTTGGTTTGACTGCTTTGCTGACAGCAGCTTATGAGAGGAAATGCTTTAAGGAGAGAGGCATTAGACCCTCTTCTTTCAAGGTTACTATGTAACACCATAATAATGGACCTTGTTTCTTTGCTGTGATATTTATTCTTTTGTTTTGGTCAAAAGAATTAGAGACTATAGCCTTGTTAGTTGTGAAAGGTCAGGAGAGTGAGGCATCTGAGAGTTCAAGTTCCCAGGAGTCCACACTGGGTCTTTTAGTCAACTCAGAAATCAAAGAGTGACCTTTGGGACCCAGTACAATAGTAACTGAGTTGAGGACTCAGCATGCTTCATTTGGCCATGAACTTGGAGGGACCATTTCTATGTAGAAGTCACGCAAAGTTTGAGACCACTCTCCCCAAAGACTGGGGTGATATAGTAGAAAGTGTTGCCACTAAGGTGTTGCAGGGTGGAATGGGGGGAAGGGGAAAGGGGGAATGTTTGTACTTTTGTTCTTGCTCTATATTTGAAGTAAATTTCTCTTCCTAAAAGCTAGTTGATATAAGAGGTTAAACGGAATGGAAGCTAACAATGAGGGGGACACAACCAGAGGGGGCTTGAGCTAATGGCATTCCAAACCCCTCAGAGCCCTGTGGGGAGGTATGACAACCTGACTCTAGGACAGTGGGCCAGAATACTACTCACTACAACTGTTATCTGTATCTGTGTCTCATCCCCCTATTAGAATATAAGCTCCATATAAGGGCAGGGATTATTTCTTATTGAAACTCTGTACCTAACACCTAGCAGAATGCTCTCTATAGAGTGAGCACTTAATATTTGTTGAATGAATGAATAAATGCAGAATGTTAAAAATGATATGCCTCCCAGTCCATTTCAGATGAAATTTTATAACCACATTACACACTGTCAGGTAAGGACATTGAACCGGCTCTCTGGAGACCTGGGTTTGAATTAAGACTTGCAACAGACATGTCATGTGGCACCCTGGCCAAGTCACTTCAACCCTTAGGGTCTCTATTTCCTCAGCCATTAAAGAAACAAGGCTTCCAGTTCCAAAATATGCCCTTCTCTAGTCTGTGTTGCTAGCTGCTGGGAATTCCCCTCCTCTTACCATGGGCTCACTTCATGTCTTGGTTAGATTATGTGTTCCTAGCACCATGTTTAATTTGATGCTCACTCAGATTGGGCAAAGAAACATTACAATTATCATTAAAAATAACAATGGAAGTAAACACAAGATTGGAAGATAGACATCTTTGTGACAAGGTTTTATGGGATGTGTGTGACAAGATTTTTAATCTGGCCAGAATTAGAGCAGAGAATCGAGTATTTCCTTATTTGGACTTTTTAAATTATGAAGTTTGTGCCTCTAATACCCCACAAAAAGTTATAAAGGAGGAGACAGACTAGTCATAGAGAAAACCCAGCAGGAGATTTTCAAAGACTTGAAGACTGAAGCTGGAAAAAGTAACATGGCACCACTCTAGGGGGAGCTCAGGAAGATTGGTTGAGGAAAAAAAAACAACTTGAATGATTTTTTTCACTGAAACAGCACATGGGATGAGCTTTTAATAGCATTTGTAAGAATGATATCCTTTGTTTTCATAATAATTTCCAGAGAAAATCTCTTTTTTCTTCATTCCTTTGCATTGAGTTAATCGACACATCCCTTTTTTCTTTTTTAAAAATAAATCTTAGTCACATGTCTTTTGTTTTAACATCACAGTCATTTTAGGATATTTCCTTCCCCCTATGCTTCACCCCCCATGCACTCCTAGAATTGGACTCACCTTTTTAACAAAGAAAACCAGTTAAAAACAACTCATAGAGCGTCTGGGTCTGACTTGCGTAATATTTGGTCCTGAAAGTCCTCGACCTCTCTACAAAGAAGTGGAAGGGATGTTTCCCTGTCTGTTCTCTGGGACCAAGGTTGATCATTACAGTTACCTAGAGTCTGGCTTCCTTTTGATGCTCTTTTAGATAATGTTCTTTTGGTTTGGCTCATTTCAATCACATATTAAATCACTTCATACAAATCTTGACGGGCTTTAAGTTTTCTTCTGGATCTAAATCTATGATTTTATGATCCCCTGAATTCCTTTCAACATATCTGACTTTTTTCCTTTTTTTAAAAAATCTTGTTTTAATCTCTGTCTTTCATTTTCACATGCCATTCAGGTGAACCTTCTCACTTAGCCAATGAGCTACTCCTGGTAAGAAAGATTCTAAAAAAAGGGAGAGGACAAAGTTTAGCAAAACAAACCCATTGACTTGGACCTATTTTTCTAAGAGTTCCTGAATATTTGAGAAGATTGATCAGCTTTGTAATACAATTTCTGGACTCTTCATTTCTTCCTTCTTGTTCAATTTGTTTGGAAATGAGTGGCAGGGAGCAACATGAAGCCAGACCCATAAATATAGATTGTAAAAAGCATTACATACCAACCAGAAATGTGTTTTTTATTTCTGCAGCAATAGGGAACCACTGAAGCTGTTTGAGCACGGCAGTGGCATGATTAGAACCTATACTTTAGTAATATCAATTTTTTGAGCTAAAAAATTATTTTTATTATCTTTCATGGGCAACTTCAACTTATCCTGACCTTCAGTGCTCCTAAGGAAATTTTTGTGCCACTTATGCCCTGTTTTCTATCCTCCATATACCTATTTTTAAAATATCAATTAGTCTGTAAGTTGTCTGGATATACATACACACTGGCTTCTTTAGACAGATTTGTCCTTTTTCCTAATCAGAATCCCTTTTGTATCTTCAACATTTTATTCTAGAGATCCTGACTTCTTTTTCTAAAATTATTTCCCCTCAATACTATGATAAAACAGTTTTTAACATCTTTAAAAAGTTTTGAATTCCAAATTCTGTCTTTCATTCCCTCCATCCCCTTGCTTCTTCCTGAGGCAGTTAGCAATCTGACATAGGTTATACATGTATAACCATGTAAAACACATCCATATTAGTAATATCAATTTGATAGCTCTGTGGAATATAGATTAGAAAGGAGAGATACTAGAGGCAGAGAGCAATTAGAAGGTTATTGTATTAGTCCAGAAGAGAGGTGATAAGGGCCTGAGCTATGGTGGTAGTTGTGTGAATGGAGAAGACGGGACAGATGTAAGAAGTGTTATGGAGGTAGAATCAACAAGATTTGGAAACTGATTGGATTTGGAAGGTGAAAGGGAGCAAGAATTGAGCATGAAATTGAGGTTGCAAACCTGGGTAACTGGGAGGATGGTAGAGCCCTGGACAGAAAAAGAGGAACTTGCAAAAAAGAACTTTTTAGACATGTCAACAAGTAGTCTCATAGCCTTCACTTGAAGACTCTAATGAGGGTAAACTCACCATTCTGCCTTTGAATAGCTCTAATTATTGGAAAGTCTTGACCTTCCACTGAAACTAAATTTGCCTCTTTGTAACTTCTCCCCACTGCTCTTACATCTACCCTCTGGCGACAAGCAGCATAAGTGTGGTTCCTTCTTCACATAACCACCTTTCCTGTATCTGAAGGCAGTTAGGTCTCTCCAGGCTAAACACCCCAAACAACCCTCATATGAGATGAGCACAAGACATTTCACCGTCCTGTCTACCTTCCTCTGGTTCTCTGACTGTCCTAAAATGTGGTTCTCAGAAATGAACACAGTATTCGAGATGTGCACATAAACTCTAGTTTGCCTGGAACATGGAGTTTCTTAAAGAAAATGATGTGAAATCTGGAAAGACTGATTAAAGCCAGGCTATGCTAGGATCTTGAGTTCTTTTTTCTTTCTTTTTTTTTCTGGTGCAATATGCTTATTTTTGTTTAAGCTTATTAGTTTCTGAGCTATTATTTTCCATTTACTCTAATTATGCAATTTCCAAAGAATAGTAGTGGACAAGATGCTTTCAGCTCACATTGTTTGTAATGAGCAGAATTGGGGTCTGTGTCCTCTGGTGCTCATTAAGTGAGATTGAAAGTAGTCAAATGTTATTTCAGAAGAGGCAAGGGATTCACTTGCTTCAACTAAGCATAATTGACTATCTGCAGAGGCAGGGAGAGGTTCTGATTTATGGTACTGTACAAAGTCCCCACACGGATGGGAACATGACTCTTCTGAGGTATTGGAGTATAATTTGAGCTGTCCTTGTGGGGAATTCCATTTTTAAGTAAAAATCAGTAAGCAAAGTAAAAATTTGGTATAGTGAGGGATCGTGCATTCTTGGCACAGAAGTTTATATTTAAAAGCTAAAAGGGAGAGCCCTCCAAAAAAGTTTCTGAGCAGGGGCAGGACATAATCCAACTTTAGAGATTATTTTAGCAGTATTGTGGAGGGTATTTGGAGAGAAGAATGATTGAATACCTAAGAACTAATGGTCTGGGTGAGAGATGATAAGGGCAAGAACTAGGAATGGGTAGAGAAAATGGGGTGGGTTGGAGTGATGTCGGGGAGGGAGAATCAACAGAATTGACTACCTGCAAAACCCTTTGGGCCTCAGTTTCCTGTTCTATAATATGACGGGAGTGGCTTGGATAATCTGTAACATCCCTCCTATCTCTATATCCTGCTGTCCTAATTGTCCGACCTTTCTCATGGGGTTGCTGGGTAGGAAATGCTTGGTAGACTTTAAAACCCTATATGAATGTGAGTTGTGATCTGAGGCATATTAATTAAGTAATATTTCCGAGGCTTGGTGCGGTCGTGGTATGGTCGTATTCCACCAATACACTTCACAACTCAACTGCATCTTCTCATCACCTGGGGGATTCTTCCCTATGTCTTTTCATAGATTCTTCCCAGAGGACAAGCCCAACACAGTGAAGGCACTCCTGGGGTTCTTTTAATATTTTATAGCTATGAGGAAATTAAGTGCCTCTGGGCTTCCCACAGCACCTGGCACATAGTAAGTGCTTAAAAAATGCTTGCTAACTGACTAAATTTTGATTATTCCTTGCTCTTTCTACTGGACCACATCTTTTTCTAATTATACATGTCTCCAGTGATGTCTTTTATGCGAACATCTTGGGGGCAGCTAGGTGGTGCAGTGAATAGAGCACCGGCCCTAGAGTCAGAAGGACCTGAGTTCAAATGTGGCTTCAGTCACTTGACACTTACTAGCTGTGTGACCTTGGGTAAGTCACTTAACCCCAATTGCCTTGCCTTCTGCCCTTCAAAAACTTTTTTAAAAAATAATATGCAGATATCTCTGTACACATAGCACACTGGATCAGTTCAAATCTCTGTCTACCTCAGTTTTCTCATTTATGAAATGGGAACAATAATAGCTCCTACCTTCCGGGGTTATTGCCAGGATAAAAGGAGATGATATTTGTGAAGGGCTTTGCAAACTGGAAGTGTTATACAAATACTGGTTATTGTTGCTATTATTGGTTTCCCTTAAGTCCCAACTAAAATCTCATTTTCTTTTCTTTCAATTTTATGTTTATTTTTAGTTTACAACATTCATTTCCACAAGATTTTGAATTACAAATCTTCTCCCCATCTTTCCTCTACCCACCACCCCAGAACACCCCAATCTCCCACTGAAGACCCCCTCCTCAATCTGCTCTCTCCCATATCCTCCCCCATACCCCCTCCAACTTTCCAGCAGGGCAAGATGGATCTTCATACCCCTATGGGCAGTGCCTGCCCATATCATTTCCCAGTGCATGCAAAAATAATAATGATGATGATGATTTTTTAAAAAATACTTGATTTCAAAACTTTGAATTCCAGATTCTTTTCCTTCTTCCATCATCACCCACCCTCATTGGGAAGACAAGCAATTCAATATTGGTTGTACATGTGTAATTACACAAAACATTTCCATAGTGGATATATTGTGAAAGACTGACTATATTTCCCTCCATCCTATCCTGCCCCCCACTTGTTCTATTTTCTTCTTTGACCCTGTCCCTTTTCAAAAGCGTGTGCTTCTAACTACCCTCCCCCCAATCTGCGCTCTCTTCTATCATCCCCCCTCTCATCCCTTTCCCCCTTACTTTCCTGTAGGATAAGACACACCCAATTTAGTGTGTATGTTATTCCCTCCTTAAGCCAAATTCAAATGAGAGAAAGGTTGACCCATACCCTTTTGCCTCCCTGTTCTTCCCCTACATTGTAATAGTTTTCCCTTGCCTCTTTTATATGAGATAATTTACCCTATTCTGTCTCTCCCTATCTCCTCTCATTATATTCCTCTCTCACATCTTAATTTTAAAAATATCATCCCTTCCTATTCAATTGATCCTGTGTCTTCTGTCTATGTATACCTGTACAAAAATATACACACACTCACATATGTATTAATTCACAAATATACTCATATATATATACACACACACATTTATATTCCCTTCAATTAAACTCATACTGAAAAAAAAGTTTCATAAGTTACAATTATCATTTTTCCATGTAGGAATATAAATAGTTCAACTTTGATAAGTTCCTTATGATTTCTTTTCCCTGTTTACCTTCTCATGCTTCTCTTGCTTCTTGTATTTGAATGTCAAATTTTCTATTTAACTCTGTTTTTTTTCATCAAGAATGCTTGAAAGTTCTCTATTTCATTGAATAACCATATTTCCCCCTGAAATATTATACTCAGTTTTGCTGGGTAGGTGATTCTTGGTTTTAATCCTAGTTCCTTTAACCTTGGGAATATCATATTCTAAGCCCGTCTATCCCTTAATGTAGAAGCTGCTAGATCTTGTGTTATTCTGATTGTGTTTCCACAATATTCAAGTTGTTTCTTCTTGGCTGCTTGTAATACTTTCTCCTTGATCTGACAACTCTGAAACCTGGCTATAATATTCCTAGGAGTTTTCTTTTTGGGATCTTTTTAAAGAGGTGATTGGTGAATTCTTTCCATTTCTATTTTGCCCTCTGGTTCTAAAATATCAGGGAGATTTTCCTTGAGAATTTCTTGAAGGATGATTTCTAGGTTCTTTTTTTGATCATTGCTTTCAGGTAATCCAATAATTTTAAAATTATCTCTCCTGGATCTATTTTCCAGGTCAGTGTTTTTTTCCAATGAGATATTTCACATTGACTTCTATTTTTTTTCTCATTTGTTTGGATCTGTTTAATAGTATCTTGATTTCTCATAAAGTCATTAGCTTCCATTTGCTCCAATCTAAATCTGAAGGAATGATTCTCTTCAGTGAGTTTTTGAGATTCTTTTTCCATCTGGCTAATTGGGCTTTTTAAGGCATTCTTCTCCTCATTGGCTTTTTGGGCCTCTTTTGCCATTTGAGTTAGTCTATTTTTAAAGGTGTTATTTTCTTCAGTCAGGTTGTTGACTCTCTTTTCATGATTTTCTTGCATTATTCTCATTTCTCTTCCCAGTTTTTCCTCCACTTCTCTTACTTGGTTTTCAAAATCTTTCTTAAGCTCCTCTACGGCCTGTAACCAGTTCATATTTTTCTTGGAAACTTTTGGTGCAGGAGTTCTGACTTTATTGTCTTCCTCCTGTTCCATGCTTTGATCCTTTTTGTTCCCAAAAAAGGAATCTAAGTTTTGACTGTTGTGCTTGCTTTGCTTCCTTTGCTTGCTCATGTTGCCACTTGTTCATGTTGCCACATTACTTGACTTTTGGACTTTTTACCACAGTAGAACTCTGCTTCCAGAAAGGGGAGATTTGTCCCAAATGCTGGAGTTTTCTCAGCTGCCAGAGATATTAGTTGGGTGCTCTCTCAGGAGCCTCCACAAGCTCTGGCACATGGCCACACACCCCAGGACCTCCACCCCAGACAGTTATCCAAATCCAAGCAGGTTAAAGCAAGAGCAATTACCCTCTGAATGGTCAACTGTTCCCCCTACAATCTGCAGGAGAGGAGCTCTGAAGCAGCCAGGTGGAGGTGGCTGCACAGCCCCAGCACCTCTGCCACTTCTTGCCTTCTCGACCTGGAGGCAGAGGCCAGAAAACACTCGCAGTCCCCCTGTTACAGCAAAATCCACACTGACCTTTTACTTTGCCTTTGGCATTTATGTTGATAATTCTGCCAACCACCACAGCTGCTGGTGATTCACTCTCCTGAGATCCACTCCAGTCCCTGCTTGTCAGGGCTGCACTGAGCCTAAAACCAAAGGCTCATGTGGGGCTGGGCTTGACTCCCAGCAAGCTGTGACAGACCCTTCCTGCTGGCCTGCCAGGCTGCCTTCCTGGGGTGATTTGTTTCTGTCACTTTGTGGGTTCTGTAGCTCTAGAGTTCGTTTAGAGTCAAATTTTATGGGTATTTGAGGTGGTTATGGGGGGAGCTCATGGAGTTTTCCTGCTTCTATGCTGCCATCTTGACTCTGCCCCCCCCCCATCTCATTTTCTACAAGAAGTATTCCCTAACTTCTATTAATTCCAATGCTTTCTCTCTTTTAATTATTTACTAATTATACTATATATAGCTTACTTTGTATGTGTATTTATATCTATATTTCTCTCTCTCTCTCCCTCTCTCTCTCTCTCTCTCTCTCTCTCTCTCTCTCTCTCTTCCTCTCTCTCTCTCTCTCTCTCTCTCTCTCTCTCTCTCTCTCTCTCTCTTTCCCTCTCCCCTCTTTCCCTCTCTCCCCCCCTCTCTCTCTCCATCTCCCTCCCTCCCTCTCTCTGTCTGTCTCCCTCCCCCCCTGTGTATTTGCATTGTCTCTGCTTTTAGATTGCAAGTTCCTTGAGGACAGGGACTGTCTTTTACTTCTTTGTGCCCCCAATGTGGCATATTAATAAATAGTGATTGATTATTAATTTCCAGCTTGCCCGTCATTGTTGCTAACTCAAAGCATTACCTACTTACATTGTCCTCATCAGACACTATAGTCTTTCATGATTCACAGCTACATTGTATCCATGGAATAAATATCATCAGTGTTAAAATTGGCACTGATCCATGGCTTTGATGCTAAACAGATGCCTAGAACAGTGAATTACACATAGTAGGTACCTCATAAGCATTTGTTGAAATCTTTATTATGAACAAAGTGAAATTTCCTAAGTACATATCCACCTTAGCTATTCCCACCTAATCACCCAACATTTAAAAACTCTGGACATCTTCCTCAGAGTCCAGTTTTAAGAGAATGCTGATGTCCAGTTTGTCAAAGCCAGTGGAGAAGACTCGTGGGAATGATTTAACCCAGTCTGCACCCCAGTCAGGGCCCTGAGACATCTCCCAGGGCTGATGGGAGAAGCACAGATGCAGCCACACTCTTGGCAGGTCCAGGCAGGGTTGCCTTTGATGTGAAGCCTCCCCTGATATTTCTCCGTGTGTCTGCATTTGTCCTTGGCAGCCAGAAGGCAGTTTCCTTCCAACAATGTGGTGCCCTTGTGTATTCCTGCCATCCATTTAAATGCTGACACTTGCAACAGCTCCCAGGATGATGTGTGTGTATGATGGGAGGGGGAAAGGAGAGGAGGCTGAGGGAGGACAGAGAAGGGGAAGTAGAAAAATGCTTTGGTCCCGAGGCAAAGATGTCAAGAGGGTACTTTTTATGTCTAGTGTTTTCCATGTGAGACTCAAAAACATACAAGTTGTATGTCCAACTATGTCCATTTTGGGACATAGAGGAGATTGGTGGTAGGAGACAAAAATGATTTCACAGTGGCCCAGGTTAATCATCATCTTCAGTCTTATCTCCTGAAAGACAATCCCCTTCTTTGCTCCCTCAATCCTTATCCTCCACACATACGTAGAGACTGAGCATTACATTCTAGCTCACTCCCCTTCTTTGAAAAAGTACCCCCATCTCTTATCAGCAACAGGACCTCTCGAAGCAAGTGAGTTGCTCTAGACAGGAGACCGGTGTCTTGCAATCTTAGCCTAATTTATGAGATCAAGAAATTCAAATTAATTCAAACGTTTGTTAAGTAAGTGGGCAGTATATACAAAGAACTAAGTTAGACTGAGGGAGTCAGAGTTACCCTATACAGATGGGAATCCAGTGTTTTCTTAAAAGTAATAGCTCATATTTATAGAGCTTTAAGGCTTACACAGAGCTTTGAATATTTATCACATTTGAGCTTCACAATAACTCTAGGAGGTTGATAGTACACAGACAGAGACGTTATTAAGAATATTTTCACCTGGAACAGAGATAGAGTTTGTTTGTTTGTAGGTGGTGGTGGGAGGTAGATATTGGCAGAAGGCAGAGCACAATCACTCTGGGAGAAAGGGGCAACTTGACCCTCACCCATTCAGGTCTTCAAGAGAAATGTAGGCCTCACAAAAGTTGTACCACAGCCACAGTGGGGGGGAGTGTTTCCTCACTCCACCAGCAAAAGAAACGTGGAGATAGGGAGAAGAAACACTCACGCACTCACCACTACCACTATGTTTGGTGCCTACAGTTCTGATTACAAGTATGAGTAGCCCCATTATATCGATGAGGTAAACTAGACTGAGAGTTTAAGTGCCTTGCCAATGGTTAGCTAATTAGTAAGAGCAGAGGTAGAAGTCAAATTTAGTTCTCTTCTGACTCCAGATCTGGAAGACTTTTAAGTGTCTGGTGAGGAGGATCTAAGTAGCAGAACTCTGCTACCTTTAATATGGACCTTCTGTGACAGCTTTCCTCTATGTAGTCAATCAATCAATAAACACTTCTTAAATGCTTATTATGTGTCAGGCACTGGGCTAAGTGTTGGGGATGCAAAAAGAAGCAAAAGGCAGTCCCTGCTCTCAAGGAGCTTATAATCTAATAGAGTCATACATCAAAGAGAAAGCTGTCTTCTCCAAAGTTCTACTGTCTTTCCATATGGATCCCTAGGAATATCTTCACCAGTTGTAAACAGTCACCAAAAACTGCAAGAGGAAGGTAGATGATTCTCAATTCTCCTGAAGTAATTTCCTAGAGGGGCAAAAAGAGAAATATCATGGTAGAAGGTCTGTTAAGGGTTTTTTGTTCAGAGGTCTGCATTGTACAATATGTATACAAATTATATTGTACATTGTACAATATGATATAAAATTAATATGGACAATCGGGGGTCGGAGCCAAGATGGTGGAGTAGAAACAGCACTTCCAAGGCGCTTTCCCCCACACCACTTCCAAACCATGTAAAAGGTGGACTCTGAACAACTTCTGGAGCTCCAGCACCCACAGAACAACACAGAGAAGCTAACCTCCCACTGAGAACAGTTCGGCAGCCGTGCAGGGAGCAGCCAGCGCAGTCCTCTGGGAATGGCCAGGGTGACAGTGCAACACTCTGGAAGGCCAGCCCAGGCCCGCCTGAGTCCCAATTTTAGCCCCAGGGTGGCCTGGCCAGCAGCTGGCTGGAGGGACCCCAGAACACCAGCAGCTGTGGCAATTCCAGAATTATCAACACAGATATTCCTAGGACAAAGTGAGAGGTCAGTGTCCTTTGGACTTTGGGACCAGTATTTGGGGAACATGTCAGGCTTCTTCCCCTGGGGGCAAGAAGCCACTGAGGAGACACGGCACAGATGCCATTTTACAGCTTCAGTGGCAGCTTCAGCTCCTAGTCTGTGAAATGTAGGGAAATCCAGCAATCAGTGTTGGGGGGTAATTGCTCTTGCTTTAACCTTCCTGGATCTGGATTGCAGTCTGGGGATGAGGTCGTGGGGTGGGTATCCAGCTTGCTGGAGTGTGTGGAGGCTTCACAGAGGCCACCCAACTAATACCTCCAGAAGTTGTGAAGACCCCAATGTTTGGGATGGAAGCTCCCCTGTCTGGTGGCAGAGTCCTACTGTGGCAACAAGCCCAAAAGTCAAGTAATTAAATAGCAATATGCTTAGGCAAAGGAAATAAAATAAACAGAAAAATTCAATGCTAGACTCCTATTTTGGGGGCAAAGAGGATCAATGCATGGAACAGGAGGTGGACTGTGAGGCCAGAACTCCTGCACCAAAAGCCCCAAAGGAAAATATGAGTGGGATACATGTCATAGAGGACCTTAAGAAGGATTTCAAAAACCAAATAAGAGAAGTGGAGGAAAAATTGGGAAGAGAAATGAGAAGGAGGCAGGAAAAGTATGAAATGATAGTCAACAGCCTGACTGAGGAAAATAACACCTTAAAAAATAGACTAACTCAAATGGCAAAGGAGGCTCAAAAGGGCAATGAGGAGAAGAATGCCTTAAAAAGTCGAATTTGCCAGATGAAAAAAGAATCTCAAGAGCTCATTGAGGAGATTCATTCCTTCAGAGTTAGACTGGAGAAAATGGAAGCTAGTGACTTTATGAGAAATCAAGATGCTGTTAAACAGATCCAAACAAATGAAAGAATAGAAGGCAATGTGAAATATCTCATGGGAAAAACCACTGACCTGGAAAATAGATCCAGGGGAAATAATTTGAAAATTATTGGATTACCTGAAAGCCATGATCAAAGAAAGAACCTAGAAATCATCCTTCAAGAAATTCTCAAGGAAATTTGCCCTGATGTTTTAGACCCAGAGGAGGAAATAGAGGTTGAAAGAATCCACTGATCACCCCCTGAAAAAGATTCCAAAAAGAAAACTCCTAGGAATATTATAGCCAGGTTCCAGAATTCCCAGATCAAGGAGAAAAGACTACAAGCAGCCAGGAAGAAACAATTTCAATATTGTGGAAACACAATCAGAATAGCACAGGACCTGGCAGCTTCTACACTGAGGGATTGAAGGGCATGGAATATGATATTCCAGAGGTCAAAAGAGCTGGGATTAAAACCAAGAATCACCTGTCCAGCAAAAGTGAGTATCTTGTTTCAGGGGAAAATATGGTCATTCAGTGGAATAGAGGACTTTCAAGCATTCTTGAGGAAAAAACCAGAGTTGAATAGAAAATTTGACATTCAGACACAAGAAGCAAGAGATGCTTGAGAAGGTAATCAGGGAAAAGAAATCAAAAGGAACTTATCAAAGTTGAGCTATTTACATTCCTATATGGAAAAACAATAACTGTGACTGATGAAACCTTTCTCAGTATGAAAATAATTGAAGAAGGATATATGGGCATATGAATACATATGTGAATGTGTGTATATATGTTTATAGGTATACATGGATAGAGGGCACAGGTTGAATTTGTTGGGAAGGGATGATACTTAAGGGGTGAAGTTAAGAGGTGAGAGAGGAAAGTGGCAAGAGGAGATGGGGAGAGACAGGGTAGGATAAACTATCTCATGTAGAAGAGGCAAGGGGAAGTGGTTGCAGGGGAGGGGAAGAACAGGAAGGCAAAAAGGCAAAACCATATTCTCATTGAATTTGGCTCAGGGAGAGAATGACATACATACTAAATGGGATATCTCACCCTGCAGGAGAGTAGGGGGAAGGGAGATGAGAGGGGGGATGATGGAGGGGAGGGCATTCTGGGGGGGGGGGAGGTACCTACTTTTGAAGAGGGACAGGATCAAGGTAGGGAATGGACCAGGTGGGGGGTGGGATGGGTGGGAGGGAAATATAAGCAGTCTTTTACAATATATCTACTATGGTAATGTTTTGCATAGCTTTATAAGTACAATACATACTGAATTGCTTATCTTCTCAGAGGGAGTGGGTGACAAGGGAGGAAGGGAATGGATCTGAAATTTGAAGTTTTAAAATTAAATGTTTCAAATATATAAAAATACTATTATTAATACTATTTTGCATGTAATTGAGAGATAAGATGAGCAGGCATTGGGGCACAGAGATTCACCTTGCCCTAATGGTAAAGTCGAAGGGGATATGGGAGAGAGCAGATTGGATGAAGGGATATCTTGTGGGACTGCTATTTTGGGGTGGTGGGTAGGGGGAAAATGGGGATAAAATTGTAACTCAAAATCTGGTGGAAATGAATGATGTAAACCAGAAGTTAATAAAGCATTTGTTTAAAATTAATATGGCCCCAATCCTTGATCTTCTTGCAGACTAAAACAAAACAAAACATACCTCACTGTGGACAGGTGGAAGAAAAAGAACAAGAAAAAGAATCATGTCCCTGACATGATAGCATAAATGAAGGGCAAAGGTCATCAGTTCTGCCCCACCCATCCAACACTGTTAAATGCTTCCTTGACACTCATATAAACATCAGATTAATTTGTATGACCCTGGCACTAATTTTCAGGGGTATGACAGGATTCCTTGGATAAAAATTTATTTTTCCTTGATAACCCAGTGATGACCATAGCTCTCTCATCTGTTATCCCCACACAGTCCTACTGGTGAAACATTCAATCATATTCATTTTGGGCACTGCTCTGATCCATAATTATTTATCCTGAATTTGGGGTCTGGAATGCTATCTTAGAGCAGAAACCTCAGGTTGTGAATCCACCCACTATGTCCCAATGGATTTGCTGGGTTGTAGGCACATAAATAAAAGCAGTATGAAGACTAAGGAAAATCTTTCACTTCTGAAATAATGAATTTTTCATGAGAAACAGTTCATTACCAACCAGCTTCAGTACTATTTGTGATCTTTTTACCATTCTTGACTCAATTCCTCATCAAAATTATTCTGTTTTGTTCCCTATGTCTTGCAAGCCTGCTTTACCAGCCTATAGGTTTGACTCTTCTCCATCATGGGCACATATTTTTTATGTTTTGATGACTTCAGCACAGTGATACAGTCTCTTTATCTTAGATGCTGGCTCTTCACTTAGAATCCACTCCTTATCATGTAAGTTTTTTCTGTTCTGTAAACAAGTAACAGAACAGCTGTTCCACATTATTTTTGACACCTTGGAGTTAGCATATCATGTGCACATCTGTACAAATACATAATTTCAGTTCTTGTGTAACTCATGCCCCAGTGCCCCAAGATCTGGAATGACACAGACCAGTTTCAACTTTATAGGGAGTCCCCTCCCTTCACTTTCTTCTCATCATTACCTCTTGGGCTCATTTTGTTCCCCCCACCAAAAAAAAATTTACCCTGTAAAATCTTAGAATAAAACTATTGCCTGTGTCTCCACAGATATGCGCAAAAGGATCCCCAAATCCTGTAGGAAAGCTCAAGGTAATAATGCATATTTTGTCAAAAGGCTATTCTGCTTCACAGAAAATGCAAAAAGAGCTCAAACAATGAAAAAAAAGTAACACTTAGGCAACTGATAAAATCTTCTCTCTCTCTAGTGAGTCCCACCTTTGTATAGGGCTATGACGTCCTCCGAATTCATAGCAACACCCTGTAATTTAGATCACCTTGGAAGGAAACAAATCTGGCTTTTCTGGGAAGTAGCACTTCTCTTCCCCACTTCCCCCCAACTTTCCAATTAGTCTCTTTCTTCCCCAGAGACTTATACAAGCAGCTAGCTTTGTGAGGTCATGAATTCCTCTCATAACGGAAATGTACCTGGGCTAGTTAGACAGGCAACCCCTTTCCCATTTGACTTAACACTGTCTGAATAGTAATAGTAGAGGGAAGAAGAAGAAGAAGAAGAAGAAGAAGAAGAAGAAGAAGAAGAAGAAGAAGAAGAAGAAGAAGAAGAAGAAGAAGAAGAAGAAGAAGAATAAGGGAAGAAGGAGGGAGGGAGGAGGAGGAGGAGGAGGAGGAGGAGGAGGAGGAGGAGGAGGAGGGAGGAGGAGGGAGGGGAGGAGGAGGAGGAGGAGGAGGAGGTAATAACTCACATTTATTTAGTACTATAAGATTTGCAAAACTCTTCCTATATATTATCTCCTTTAATCTTCACAACAATTTTCAAGAGGAACTTGATTCTCACTAGAAAACTGGATTCCAGAAATCTTGAACTTCAAGTCACTAGCCAGCAATGCCAAAGGCTAGTACTGCCCAAGAATTCTTCCTTCCTTCCTTCCTTCCTTCCTTCCTTCCTTCCTTCCTTCCTTCCTTCCTCTCTCTCTCTCTCTCTCTCTCTCTCTCTCTCTCTCTCTCTCTTTCTTTAAGGCTGAGACCCAGAATGCACAAATAAGATAACTTAAAGGTTGGTGTTGACCCCAAACCTTTCCTTTCTTGGGAGAAGACTGAATTCTGGAGACCTGTTTCCCAGGCACTGCATCCACCTCTATGGAGGAGGACCTGATGCTCTTGCAGAAGGCTATGGATCAGATACTCTAATCACTCAGAGCACATGGTTCCCTTGTCTCAGAATGAGAGGGTATGCTGCTGCCAACCAAGTCTGGGGCTAAAGCACTAACAGGATGCTGGTGGAGATGTGAATTGATCCCATCATTGCCTTCTATCTCACATCAACTTGCTCCCTCCACCCCCAACCAGGACTGATGTTCTCTCTTAGTTGTGTTGCTCTCTATTCTGTTCTCTGAAAATAGGGGAAGAAGGAAAGGAAGAGTATATATTGTTGACCAATACAAAGGGGAAACTCCTCTTAGTCAATCAATCCCCAATCACTGAGATCATTCTCCATGAGATGCCAAGAAGAATGTCCATCATCTCCATAGGAAGATAAAAATAAAGGAGGAGGAGGAAGAGGAAAGAAGAGGAAGGAGAGGAGGAAGAGGTTAGTATTTATATAGTGCTATAAGGTTTGCAAAGTACTTTACAAATGTTATTTCATTTTATCCTCAAAATAACCCTAGGAAGTAGGGACTATTATTATTTTTACTTTATAGGGGATGAAACCGAAGCAGAGAAAGGTTAAATGACTTACCCAGGGCCACACAGCTAGGAAGTGTCTAAGGCCAGATTTGAGCACAGATGTTCCTGACTCCCAGTTCAGCACTCTATCCACTCTACCACCTAAATGCCACCCAAAGTCCCAAACCCAGTATCACCACTCTGTCAGATCATCAACATGATCAGGAAATCTCTTTATCAACCAATCCCTTATACCTATAATTCCCAATATAAAAAAATCACTCTCTTTTCCTGTTTTATCACATTATTTTTTACTCTCCTGGGAGTGATTTAACTTGCTTACCCATTGTACTCTTTTCTGTACTCATTCTGATCCTCATTTAGGATCATAGTTAGAAGCAGAAAGGACCTGAAATCACAGAAATCCAGAAAGGATCTTAGAAATCATGGAATTCAATCCCTTTATCTGAGATATGTGAAAATTGAGGCTTATAGGAACAAAATAGTTTACCCAAAGTTATTCAGGTTCAGAGGGCACATCCCCAGTATCTAACTTGTTCCAAATTCCTGTTTCATCAGTCAGATTCAATGGCATCTCACCCAAATGGTCATCCTTCACTTTATTTAATTAGTAACTTCTCTATCTGTGAAAATCAGGAGAAATTTCAGCTAATCCAGGATTTCTAAGCCACTGTTTTCAAGGAAGGAATTTGCAGGGAAGAGAGCTAAGGAAAAAATTAACATGAAAGTTTCTTTCATGTTTCAGTTGTCAGTGGAAAAAAACAATCAAAGCAACAGCTGAATAAGTTATCATTTTTTACCAAAATGTACTAACAGGCAGAGATCAGACATCTGGAAATAGTCCTCAGCAATATATGAAAATTTATATGGAGCAAGTCTTCAAATACACTCCAGTTTAGAGATTACTCTCTTGTAATATATACATTCTCCATAAAAATATTTGCTTTTCATTTGTCTTTAAAAGATACAAGGAGAATTCTAGGCATACGTGATAAAGAAATTTGGTCCTTTGGTTTCTTTCTTTGTTCTTTTCCTGTCCAGTTTTCTCCTTTTTGTAGCAATGGGATCATGGTATATATATGTATGTGTTTAACTGTGATTTATTGAGAAAAAATGAAAACAGTCAGGATCCTGAGTCTGAGAATTAGGCTGGATAGCAAGGAAACTTGAAAATAACTTGTGTGTGAAATCCCTCTTGGACAAAGGAATGCTTCTAGCATTCAAACTCCCCATAAGCATGGCATAGAAGTGAAAGCTCTTCAAGTTGAGTATAGGAAAGAGAAAGTCCATAAGAGTGGTGTGTGGTGGGGAGGGGGAAGAGAGACTTGATCATCTAAAATTAACAAAAGCTACCTCTCAATACAAACCTAAAAATAATAGCTTGAACCCTTTCCTCATATGACCTAAAAATAATAGACTGCATCCCATGTCTAAAGTTATTTGGCTTGCAGCCCAAGAATTAATACAACCATGACAGTCAGGATTGATTCAAGGGAGGGAGGTGGAAAAGAGGGGGCATTCTATTTTCCAGCTGTCACTTTATGTAGCTTCATGTCTTTAGCCCTAATTAATGTGAGGATTCTTCACTTTGTTCCAGTAGAAGAGATGTACGGCTGCCATATTGATGGTTCCTGGGTAAATCAGGTTCCTGGGTGACTACAGTTTCATTAGGTGTGTCTCAACCTTTCTCTTCTGAGTTTTTCAATTTTGATAGAGTGACTATGCCTTCTCTCTGAAAGATGATAACCTGATGGAGTAAACAGTGACATATGAAAGAACTAGAACAAGAGGGAGGACTTTTTCTTGGAAGGGGAGATGGTGTTGAATGTGGGGGAATTAAAACACTATAATGGTTAGAAGGAGGAAAGGAGGAGAGAGGAAGAGGAAGGAAGCAAAGAACAGCGAAGGAGGAAAAATGGTTGAAAAATGGGTGAGACACCTCCTGAGAACTAGGGGACAGAAATAAATGACAAGTGAACTAAAGAGTACCCTTTTTTATTTGACCCTTGCTAGCCAGTCCAATGCTTGCAAGTGATGATGGGAGCATACATGGTTGGGCACATAAAGAGGAGACCAGTTATAGAAAAAAAGAAAGAAAGAAAGTATGGGTGGAATATCTTTAAAAATACCGAACAACTGTTAATATCTTCTTGATTTTTCCTGTGATTTCTGTTTAATATCTGAATTCTAGGGCAGCAAGAAGTATCTGATAGGCAAAGCAAAAACGAGGGTGAAAAAATTGAGCCTTTGCCCCATGGCGCTGAATTTTGAGGGTGCTGATGCTGCTGACACTTGAAACAGCAAAGCTTATCACTTAGCAAGAATATTTAGTGAAAATAGAAAGCTACCAGATGGCGGAATGGGGTGAGCTCCTCTACCATCATCTTCTGTCCAATCCCTCCCCCATTCTGTGGTACCCTGAGCAGGGGCTTTGATCATGGGATGTCAGGATCTGGCCTCCTTTCTTTCCCCCACTGTTTCTGGTCTTCTTCAAGTGAGGGTGCTTTACAACTTGCCCCAGGCATAAAAATTAATAATATGGACTCTGTTTATAAGTTTTTCAATTAATACCCACAGGGTTATTGAAGTAGTGTTTAATGAGTATTTGGCTATCACGTATTTAAACTAGAACTGATAACTACAAAGAGAATTCTTCTTAAATTGTGGGATTGTTTTTTAAGCACATAGACTCTCATTCTCAGTGCTGAACGTCCGACATTTCCACTAATTTTATGTCTGATTTTGTTCAGAGAAGTAATTTCAAATAGGGCTCTCTACTACCTAGGGAGTTCTACTGAACAGTTCCTTAAACATCCACATGCCATGGAGTCAGTAAGGGCTCCCAATGAAACAGTAAGGGGCTGAGACCATATGAAATCATCACAAACAATGTTTATTGAGATAATTTGTGAAAGAATTGCTTGCATGTAAATAGTATGTTAAAAGGAGCAAGACATTCTTTCAATCTTAATCCAATTTTTAGGATCCTATTCAACATGGAAATTCCCTCCTACTTACAATGGGAGTCATTGGAAAAATAAGATTTGATGTGCACAGAACTTTTCAGGAAAATGAGGTTAATAAAAAGAGGTTGGAATAGTTTCAGAAAACAAATGAGGAAATGAACCTCCCCTCCTGTGGGGTTATGGAGTGCTGTATAACCTGGTAGCCCCAGTATGGGATTGGTGCTGGTTTTCCCAAATGTTTTTCATTGTTATAAAAGAAGAGTCCAGGTAGGGGTAGGGATGGGAGGGGTAGCTATGTCAGGAAATTACTGTGGCATCAAAAATAAAAGTCAGCAATAAAACTAATTATGTTTTTAAAAGAAGTTTAAATGCAAAGCATAATTTAAGGTAGTATAATTTTCATTTGGGAGCTAGGTAGCAACAACAGATAGAGTGCCAGGCCTGGAGCCAGGAAGACCTGAGTTCAAATGTAGCCCTGGGCAAGTTACTTAACCCTCTTTGCCTCAGTTTCCTCATCTGTAAAATGAACTGGAGAAGGCAATGGCTAACCACTCCAGTATCTTTGCCAAAAATAAACAAACAAAAACACCAAATGGGACCACAAAGAGCCAGACAAGACTGAACAACAACAATTTTAATTTGGTCCCAAAGAAGAGATAAGAAAATGTACCATCGCCCTATCTTCACAGAGGCAGGATGCTATCGATGGAGAACATTGCATATACCATTAGGCTTCCTTGATGGGTTGGTTAGTTTTGCAAAATTGTTTTTGCCCTCTTTCTTTTTTGTTTTCAGGGATAGGTTGCTGAGTAGGGGAGAGGAGTGAGCTATATTTGGAAATAAAGATGACATAAAAATTTTAAAATTCAAATAAAATGAAAACATTTACATGGTGTTTTTATTTGGGGGATTTTAGAAGTTACTTTAAAAAATCCTCACCTAAAACTTTCTTGTTCCACAATGGTATTTCTTATCTAACTGATATCCATGAACCCAGCAAGTAGGAAACAGTGAGGATTTTTATTAGACAAAATACAGGGCTATTGCTGGTGGAGCCTAAGGACAGTTAGTAGCTGACAGAGATACAAGATAAGGAAGAGAATGAGGAATAGGTGAGTGAAGAATAAGATCTTATTTCCTTCACTTACCTTTTGTCATGGATCAAATTCATTTGCATTTGTTAGAGAAAAGTTGGGACATTTGTAACTCTAAGTCAAATAGTTGTATAGGGCTAAGGACTCTGATCTCAGACACTAAGGGTTAAAAGGACAGGATCTTAATTCACTGCTGGAAGGGACCTTCGAGGTCATAAATTCTAATCCCTTCATTTTACAGATAAGAAAAAAAAAGGCAGAGAGAAGTTTAGTGACTTGCTCAAGGTCACAAAGGTAAAAAGTAGCAAAGATGGAATTCAAGCCTAGATTCTCCCAACACTAACACTATAGTGTATAGGGGGCTATCTACTATGTCAGTTTGCCTGTGGACAGTCTCCTTAGTCTGCTTTTCATTTCAATCTCCCCTTTTAAGACCATAATTAGTTTTATTGATAACTTTCATTTTTTGCATCACGATAATTCCCTAATAACAGCTGCCCCTTCCATCTCCACCCATACCTACAACCCTACTTTGTGATAAAGAAAACAAGCATCAGTGTCAAACTGTATCTTTCAGGGTATAAGGTAGACAGGGCATATTTGTTAATGGAATGTAGAACTGTCAGCCTGCTTTTAACAGGAAAAGATTTTTTAGTCACTAGACCCTGGTAGACCGAAGCTGTCATATCTGGCAGGGGTCCCTGAAGAGATGAAGTCCAGAATCTGGAAACACAGTGATCCCAAACGTTTTACTGCTGTAACAGTCCTGTATCTTAAATGTCAGCATTTTCTCAATGATTGTATATAGCTGTGAATCTTGTGATCACAATCTCAGAAGAATTGAGATGACAGTTAACCCAAAGGGCAATACAAAGACACGTATAAGCAAGGTACAGCACATACCAAAGATGACTTACATATAGGGAGGAGCAAAAAAAAGACATTACAGACAGTGCTCACTTTGCTGGAAATTCCCATTAGGCAAATTTGACTTTAGCTAAAGAATTCTGAAAGAAACCTACATTCCAAAAAAAACTACATTAACTTTACTATATAGTACTGTGCTCTCTCTGTGCCCCTAGGACTTGGTATTCCAAAGTCTCCTCCCAACACACACCAAAAAAACCCTAACAACACCCCCCCCCCAATAAAAAAGACCACCCTCCAACTGAAAGCAGGAGGAGGTGTGGAGAAATCACCACTAATGGATTGGAGCTTGGCTTGAGACCTCCAGTTCTAAGAGAGGAGACCTTTGCCCTACCCTGCCCACTCACCCTCAATGACCCTATGTGTCAGTCTTCCTTTCGTTTCTGTGCTTGGGTACCCAGTGTCTGTCTCTGACTCCAGGGCCCCCACATGTATCTGGGTTCTCTCCTGTGTCCCCACTGTGGCTGGTGTGTCTGGCCGTAGCCATGTGGTCTCCTCTTGTTCTCTATTCTCTGTTTCCTGCCTCCATGTGTCCTTGAACAATGTGCTGTCCCCTTCCCTCCACCAGTACCCCTTTCTGCCTTCCTTCCTTCTTTCCCCACTTCCATAGACAAATTCAAATTACTAAAAATCACTTTATAAGTTTTCTGAACGGTCTACTTAGGTAAAGTGAGAACTGTTATTAAAATTTTATGTATGATTATGAAAGAGGATGGGTTGGTCATATAGCAAAATTAAGATCCATAACCATAAAAGAAATTATGGTCATTGATTCCACTGCTTCTGAAAGAAGAGGTAGCATGATGTGGTGAAAAGGTTTCTGGGTGAAAGAATAGAACAATCAGTTTTCAAAAGAGTAAATTGTAAGTTACCTACAACCATATGAAAAGGTTCTCTAAGTTACTAGTAGGAAAATTGCAAATTAAAACAGCTTTAAGACTCCACCTCTATCACACTAGCAAAGGAAAATGGCAGCCATTGGAGAGACTCTAATAAGACAGACATATGAATGCACTATTTGGTAGAGTCCTGAAATGGTCTAACCACTTTTGAAAACAATTTGGAACAATACCCAAAAAGTCACTACACTGTTTTCACTTAGCAACACCACAGACATCAAAGACAGAGGGAAAGGACCTACACGTACAAAAATATTCATAACAAAGTTTTTTTTGTTGTAGCAAAGAGCTGGAAATAAAGTGAATGCTTGTCAATTGGGGAACAATTGGACAAACTATTATGTGTGAATTTAATTAAATATTAATGATGCATAAAAAAGATTAAAAGTACAGATTCTGAGAAACCTGGGAAGACATGCGAACTAATACATAGTAAAGTGAACAGAACTAGGAGAACAACTTATGTAATAATGACCATAATTGGTCATTATTTTGAAAGAAAAACAATTTTGAAAGACTCAGTAACTCTGACCACTGTTAAGGACCAATCATGACTTTAGAAGACCAATGATGAATCATCATTCTTCCACAGAGAAGTAACAGACTAGAAGTGGAAGGGTGAGAAATGCATTTTCAGACATAGCCAATCTCCCAGTGTTCCCAGATAATAATTGCTGTTTAGTCATTTCTCTCATGTCCAACTGTTTGTGACCCCATTTGGGGTTTTCTTGGCAAAGGTACTGGACTGGTTTGTCATATCCTTCTTCAGCTCATTTTATAGATGCAGTAACTGAGGGTTATCAGACTTGCCCAGGGTTACACAAAGAGTAAGTGTTGGATTTGAGCTCGTGAAGATGAGTCTTCCTGACTCCGGGCCAGGCACTCTGTCTACTATATCTATTGGATAATAATGACTAACATTTATATTGTGCTGACTATGTGCCAAGCATTATGCTTCTTATCTCACTGAATCCTCATAACAATCCTGAGAAGTAGGTACTACAATTCCCACTTTACAGGTGGGAAAGCTGAGGTAAAGAGCCATTTAAGTGACTTGCCCAAGGTCTCATAACTAGTAAGAGTCTGTGATTAGATTTGAACTTCAGTCTTCCTAAATCTAGCCCCAGCAATCTATCCACTGCACCTAGTTGCCTACTGGATTGCATTATGTTTGCTTAACTACATTTAAATTATATTTGCTTCACAGTGTTGATTTTTTTTATAAGAGAGGGCTTCTATTTGGAGTGGGGCAAAGAATTGATGGGTAGTGATAGTAGTACAAAAAAAAAAGACAGAGTAACAGTGAGCAATTTTTAAAAAATATATTGAAGAGAACAGAAAGAAATCCAGAGGAAGTTCATAATGGGACAGAGACAATTAGAGCAGTTTTGTTACTATCATATTAATTTTAATACACTTTAAAAACTATACAGAATAGAACTATCTAGTTTCACAGACATTCCTCCATTTCTGTCTCTTGTATATTGAAATGTTCATGTTTGTAGATGCTTGTTAATTTCATAATGAAAAAAAGAAAATTTGAATCAAACAGAAAAAAGATTGGACCAACTTTGATGAGAGAAGATCCTGACTTTTGTATATTACCTGAGGGACCGTGGGCAAATGACCTCTTTCCTCATCTATAAAACTGAGGAAGGGGCTGAACCAAATCACCTCTAAGGATCCCTATCAGTATGAGACTCATTTCAATGAGTCTGTCAATTACATTAGTAGGGGGATGAGGATTTTGAAAATCCTCCACTTCCATAAATGTACTAAGTTTATGGAACATTTTCATTTTTTCTAAAACTACTAAAGTCAAATTAATCTTTTCCAGGAATTTTCTGCTTTGTACAAAATACAGGTAAAAACCTGACAAGTCAACATTTAGATATAAACAAAACTTGCCTTTATTGGACCTACATCTAGTAGGTCACTTCATATTTGAAAGGAAAACCCTACTTGTTCACGGCAGACCATAGAACACTCATTCTGAGCTTTAGAGTTTACAAAGCCCTTTTCTCACCAACATGTGAGACTGGTAGGGCAAATATAACTACTCTCTTTTTTACAAGTGAGGAAATTGTGACTGAGAATGGTATAGTGATTTATCCACAATCTTGCAGCTGAGAATCAAGCTCACATCTCCTGGCTCCAAATCCATTAGCAATCAACCAATGAATTGGAAGAGAGCTTACTGGGCCATGTCCAGTCATCCTGATCTATATCTGGCCACTGGACCCAGATAACTCCAGAGGAGAGAGTGAGGCTGGTGATTTTGCACAGCCCTCCCTCCCTTAAATCCAATTTACTTGCAAGTCATGGTATCATGATGTCATGATCCTCTTCGGGAAGAAAGGACAAACCACATAGAGAAAGAAAGCTTAATTTGGAGTTAGAAGCATTGGGTTCCAATCCTGACTCTACTACTGTGTGGCACCTTTGTGGCATTGATCAAGTTATTTGACCACTCAACCTCAGTTTCTCCATCTGTAAAATGAAGGATTAGATGACCTCTGAGATCTTTTTCAAGTCTGGATCACTAATTCCATGATCCCTTCCCCCACAGCACCCTACCTTCTAGGTATTATGCCTATTAACATAATCCAGGAGAGAGCAGTAGAGGGCAAGGGGACACTTACCATGAAGACAGACAGCAGGAGATAGCTGTCCACTTATCTTTCATTGAGTTGCCACATCCTAGGCTTATAGTAAATAACCTCAATGTGACTCAGAAGAACTGGGCTTTTCCATCATTAGCTAATGAAATGTAGATATGTACATCCAAGTCAGATCCTCTAGCCTTTCCTAAGGAAAATAAACAGAAGCATGATGTCACCTTCAGCCACTCAGAATGCAGCAATTGTGTCAAGTGTTGGAGACTTGTTGCCTAATGGAGAGGTGGGGTGAGCAGACAACATGTTCAATAAGCTGTCCTGACACATGCCAGGATTTTCTGAACTGTATTTATAAAACACCATTTGTCAGTGGCACTGAAACTCTTCAAGGAGGCCAGGGGAGCTTTGCCTCCCTGTAATGGAGCCCTCAAGAGATGACAGATTCAAGGTCACCAGGGACAACCTCTGTTCACTATCCAGCCGCGTGGTTATATAGTAAATATTAGTCATCCAGAGTACACACATGTGGCAGGGAGGCTTCCGGAAAGGGTCCAAGCCTACCATTCCGTTCAAAGTACACTCTAGCTGTGCTCCCGCCCTCACTCTTCAGGGAAGGTCCAAAATTAGATGCATTTTCATGATTTTAAGGAAGGATTAGAAAATCACAGATTTACAGTTGAAAGAAATCATGGAATTTATCTAATCCAATCCTCTCATTTTAGAGTTGAGGAAACAGGCTCTGAGAAGCCCAAGGATACATAGGCAGTAAGCCTCCGTGGCAGGATTTGAACTCAAATGCCAGATCCCTAAGTCTACTGTACCATAACATAGAATATTCCTATTAAATAAAGGGGGGAATCTAGGTGGCACCATAGTGCATAAAGCGCCTGCCCTGGAGTCAGGAAGATCCATTTTCATGAGTTTAAATCTTACCTCAGACACTTACTAGCTGTGTGACTCTGGGCAAGTCATTTAACCCTGTTTGCCTTAGTTTCCTCATGTATAAAATGACCTGGAGAAGGAAATGGAGAGCCACTACAGTATCTTTGCCACGAAAACCCCAAACGGGGTCACAAAGAGTTGAACATGACAGAAATAACTGAACAACAACAATTAAATAAAAGCGATAAAGTTAACAATGTCACTAGGACCTCTGGATCACAAGCTTTTAAGTACCTTGATCCTTTCCAGTCCAAGAAACATCGTGGGCATTTGGTTTTGCCAAAACCAAGTATGTCAATTTAATTTAATTCAACAAACATCTAGAAGTTCCTTCTGTATGATTTTGTGCTCAATAATCCCTGCCCTCAAGGAGTGTATATTCAACTGAAGGGAGACAACAAAGAATATGGATAAATGTAAAATAACTGATAGAAAATACTTTTGAGAGGAAGTGATACCCACTGAGACCAGAAAGTCCTCATGTTAAAGATGGCATCTGAGCTATGTCTTGAAGGTGACTAGAGATGTCCCATTCCAAACATGGGATATTTTCACTTCACTAACTTTGTCCAACTCTCTGTGACCCCAATTTGGGGTTTTCTTGGCAAAGACACTGGAGTGCTTTTACATTTCCTTCTCTAGTTCATTTTACAGATGAGGAAACTGAGGCAAACAGGGTTAAGTGACTTTCCCAGGATCATACAACTTGTAAGTGTCTGAGGCTGGGTTTGAACTCATGAAGATGAATCTTCCTGACTCTATACCTGTCATTCTATCCAATATGCCACCTCACTGCCCCTAAACATGGGAGTTAGACTGTATCAACACCTGGAGGCAACAGATTGAATGGTTTGAACAGAATAGAAATCTCCTAGGCACGTAACATATGATAAGACTAGAAAGGTATCATCTTCTTCATTTGGTTTATTTCTCATTCCTAATGTCACATGGTTTGTCTATAAGTTGCTTTGATGCTCTGGTTTTGTTACTTATAAGAAACCAAGGATGCTCCAAATTAGGCAGGAGTTTTTTCTTGTGTTTGAAGGGGAAGGGCTCTGGAATCAGCTTTTGACCTCTAGAACTCCTTAGGGAGGGCCCAAAATCTTTCCAACACCCTGCTGGACACTTGGCTCTTACCAGACAGGAGTGGAAGCAAATGGCATCCAAGGGTGGAGAACTCTCTGCTTCGTGCAACTTAACCCAGACATACTCCAATGGTTTAGCAGCTGCTTTCTCATTTCAGGATGTGCACTGAAGTTTGAATACCGGTCCTTTGCCAGGAGTTGCCTTTGCAGTTTCCATTTTCATGCAGCAAAGAATCTTTTATCTGGTCTGTTTTTGGATAAGACCAGTGGTCTTCAGACCACCAAGACAATCTTCTCTTAAGGGAGGCCGTAGTTGTAGAATCTCTGTAGGGAAACCATTGCCATAAGATTAGACCATGGGGAAAAAATGCTGACAGTAATATTTTAAGGTCAATACAGCTGTGTTCCAAAAATAATATCTTGCCAGCTACTAGTTTGTCTCTCCTACCCCCACACTTGTGTATCTCAGAAATCCCCTATGTGTCCTGAACCTTGACATGAAGATCAGTTAACTCCAGGCAGCCCCCAAGATCAGAGTTTAAATATCCCACTCTCAGAAGAGTACTTGGGAATACATCTCCCCTCTTCCAGAGCACATTTCTTTTCTCTGGCAGCATGGTATTCTCAGGGGTTTCCACCTGAACAGACCATTTGAATGGATCTATTTCCCTATGTTCCACAACACAGAGCCACCCTTGTGTGAGTCTTATTCTGTGTTAAATATGTGTACGTCTAATTTGTAGGTTGGGCCCCCTTCTCCCCTTTCCCCTCTTCTTCCACTCTTCCCTATCATTTATCTCTAAAACTTAAATGTGGACCTGGTCTCCATTGTAATGGCATATAATTCAAAGCAATTGAATTCATTAAGGGGTTTGTTTTCTCAACATCTCTCTTTGGCCCATGGGTCTTTCCTTTGACATAACCTTGGTCCCCAGATAGGGATTTTCCCTTTTGACAGTCACACTTCTGGGTAGGGGTTTGGGCACTCTGCTCTAAAAAGCAAAAGTTGAAAGAGGAAACTGTCCTCTCCAGAGGGACTCCCTTGTGCCAGAGGACTGTCACAAGACACTAGACCCCACTCCCTTAAATGTTTTGTCTCCCCCTATCAGAATGTAAGTTCCTTAAGTACCAGGAGTATCTCACTTTTATCTTTGTATCTCTGTGCCTCTTATGGTGCCTAGAACATGGTGCTTTTTCATTCATTCATGACTATTTGCTGTTGGAAGTATTAGTTGAGATGTTTGTAAAGAATGTTACAAAACTTTCAAATAGCTGGAGAAGGAAATGGCAAACCACTCCAGTGCCTTTGCCAAGAAAACCCTTAAAGGAGTCCCAAAGAGTTAGACATTACCAAAATGACTGAACAGCAACAAAAATTAGTACCAGTTGGTGTTGTGGCAAGCTTGTTCTATTGTATTTCAAAAGATCCATATCCTCCCCAAGCATACATCCCTTTCTCTTCAGTTCTCACTAACAATTTAAATCCAAGGTACATTGAACATTGCAGAACAGATTAGTTGTTGTTGTTCAGTCGTGTATGACCCCATTTGAGGTTGTCTTGACAAAAATATTGGCATGGTTTGCCAGTTCCTTCTCCAACTCATTTTACAGATAAGGAAAATGAGGTGAAGGGTCATGTGAATTGCCTAAGGTCACACAGCTAGTGAGATTGGATTTGAACTCAGATCTCCCTGAGTCCAAGCTCAGTGCTCTATTCACTGCACTACCTAGCTGTCCATAGCAGACTTATTAGCACCAACCTTTCACAGATTTAAGCATGTTGCAGTAAGTTACTCGACCATTTATTTCCTCTTATTTTAAGGGTCCATTGGGAAAGATTAAAAAGAAAGAGCAGGGGCAACCTAAGATCTTTGTCTTTTGACATTGTAAAGAGACCTGGATAGCTTCTGGGAGAACCCCAGAAAAGATTTCAAGGTGAAAAAAAAATCTACAACCATATTATGCATTATATTCACTGCTCCTTTAAATCAGATAAAATATTTGTTCTACAAGAGCCCCTTTTATTTATGCTTATTAAAAAGACAGATCGCTTGCTGAGATTCAGCCAAATGAATTTTTCCAGTCCACATCTTCTGAAGAGTCCCATTGACAGAGAATGTCCTTCAAGAAAGAAAGACCTGTTACTATAAAATAAGAGGGTGGGACTAAATGACCTCTAAGGTCCCTTCCAATCCCCAATCTATGATCTTGTAATCACCTTACTGAGTATATGGGACTATTGGACATAGCAGCCATTCTGAGCTGTATCTGCCCTTTGTTAAAACAGAGCACTCTGTAGCGATTCCATCCTCATTGAAAGGAGCCTTGAGCTTTGCAAAACTGATGCTATGTATTTGGTGGGGTTCAGAGACAGCCCTTGAAAACATGAGGCAGAATGACAAAGTTAAAAAACACTGTAGCATAGCAAAACGTAACTTAGATTTAAATTTTGGCTGTGGGACTCAATGACCATGTGTTGTGCAGTCATTTGGTGGGGTTCAAATCTATGTGACGCCATGGATCACAGCACTCCACACCCTTCTGTCCTCCACTACCTCCCCAAGTCTGTGCAAGTTCATGTGCACTATTCCATGACACTATCTATCAACCTCATCCTCTGCCATCCCCTTCTTTTTTTGCCTTTGATCTTTTGGACAAAGTATTTAAGCTTCAGCTTCAGTCTTTGACCTTCAAATGAATAGTTTGAATTAACTTCCTTAGGTATTGACTGATTTGATCTCCTTGTTATCCAAGGAACTCTCAAAAGTCTTCTCCAGCTCCACAATTCAAAAGCATCATTCTGTGATGCCCAGCTTTCCTCGTAGTCCAACTTTCACAGCCAAACATTACTACTGGGAAAACTGTAGCTTTGACTCTCCAGACCTTTGTCATTAAGGTGATGTCTCTGAATTTTAGTATGCTGTCCAGAGTTGGCATGGCTTTCCTTCCAAAGAGCAGGCATCTTTTCATTTCATGGCTGCAATCACTGTCTGCAGTGATCTTTGAGCCCAAGAACATAAAATATGACCCTGCTTCCATTTCTTCTCTCTCTATTTGCCAGGAGGTGATGGGACCAGTTGCCAAGATCTTGGGTTGTTTTTGTTTTTTTCAAGCCAGCTTTTATACTCTCCTCTCTCATGCTCAACAAGAGGCTTCTTAATTCTTCCTTGGGCAATTAACTTGGTCTTCCTGTCTCAGTTTTGTCACCTGGAAAATGGGGAATAATGACAAAGCCCTTCGTGCCAGAGGCATGTGTTTGTGTGGGTGATTATAGGTACTTGCCAGAGGCACAGAGAAGATAGATTTTTAATGTTATTAATAACTGACATTTATCTAGCATTTATATGACTTTAAAGTTTGCATTTTATATACATTATCATAAACATACCCCTTTTGATCCTGACAGCAACCATGGGAAAGATTTTATTTGTATTATTCCCAGTTTACAAATGAGGAAAAAAGTTTCTGAGAGATGAAGTGATTTGCTTAAGCCCACCCAGGTAACAAATATTGGAAGTGGGACTTGTTTTTAAATTTTTACGTGTATCTCTTTTTTTAAAATATCACATTCAATTTCAACTAAATCCCTCTCTCATTCCCTCCCCTGTAACAAAGAATACAAATGGTTCTCAGTAAAACCTACCATTTATGTACTGTTCCAAACCTGTAGGCTCCTAATTCTTCAAGAAGGAGGGTAGATGTGTTTTCTTGCCTTTTCACTGGGGCCAAGTTTGGTCATTATAAATACAGTGTTCAGTTTGGTTTTTGTTCTTATTATTGTCCTCATTGATATGGTTGTGGAAATTGTGTATATTATTTTTTTTTCTTCCTGATGCTACTTACTTCATCAGGTCACATGAGTCTTCCTATGATTCTCTGAATTCTCTGTATTTGTTGTTTCTTATGGCATAATAATAATAATCAGTTGCATTCATGTGCCACAATTTGTTTAGTCATTCCCTAGTTGATAGGCATCCACTTTGCTTCTAATTCTTTGCTACCATAAAGGTGCTGCTGCTTTGATATGTTTAGTGCTATCATAGTACTACCATAATAGTGCTTGAGTATTTTGATATGTTAGAGATCTTTCTTCGGTTCTTCAACCTCAAGCTGTTTTAAGATCAACTATGATAGTTATCTGATACCTTCTACCTCCCTTTCCACCAAATTCAACATACATTAATAAAACACCTTTATTAATGCTCCTGCAGAGCATTGTGCTAGGCACAAAGGAAGATGCAAAACTTAAGTAAGAAAGAGGTGATTGTGTAATAATCTCATTGGAGAGGTACAAAACCAAGTACTTTGTGAAGACAGAGATAAGGTAATCATTACATGTGAGGACCATAAAAGGAATCCTAGAAGAGATGGTATTTGGGTTTGCCACAGGGTTCCTTTCCAATGCTGAAATTCATGATGGTATGATTCTGAGTTGGCTTTTAAAATACAGGTGCTAGGGGCAGCTAGGTAGTGCAGTGAATAGAGCACTGGCCCTGGAGTCAGGAGGACCTGAGTTCAAATCTGGCCTCCGACACTTAACACTTACTAGCCATGTAACCTTGGGCAAGTCACTTAACCCCAATTGCCCTGCCCTCCCCCTTCCAAAAAGCAAATAAAATAAAATAAATAAAATATAGGTGCTATCCTACACTGCTAAAGGACTATAAGAATGATCAGAATGCTCTAAATTCACTATCCTAGGGCAAAGCCTTAGTTCCCCTATCCTAGTTATGTGCTGGTTCTAGGCTTTTAGGCCAATTTCTTTTCATCACAAATATCTGTTCTCAGCTGAGGGCCATCCCCTCCCTGCACTGGAAAATAATCTTAAGAACTAATTCATACTAAAATATAATTGATTGATAATGCTTACTACCTCATCCTTTTGCATGCCTACATTTTAATAGGGATGAAGCTTTCACTCAAAAGACTGAGTGCCTTAAGGGGAAGTTTTAAGCCTTTGGAATAGGGACACAAGAGGCATCAGAGATATTTAAATGGCCCACAAGCAAGGCTCAGTGAGGAGACATTATTCACAATCAAGGTGTTTTATTCCACAGAGCCTTCCACGCAGCTTCTGCTCAATAAATGTTTTTTTTTTAATATAACAGAATAATTGGTCCTATTTGACCCCTTGACTGTAAATGGAATCATTAAGGCATTAAGAGATAAACCTCATGATGCTAACACATCATATCTTATTAAGATAGAGTTTTATCTTTCTTTGCAAAGACTCTACATTAAGGTTTTGCAAACCTTGTGGAGTCATAGAGAACTGGTAAGATTTTTTTTTAAATATGTAGACCCTAAGTCATGTAGTAAAGTTTAGTGATTATCTATAAAAGGCAAATGGTCTCCAAATGAACTTTATACTTTGCTTTCAGTCCTTAATTCATATTAAGGGAGAATGATTTAGGTCGTATCAATCACACAACCCAATGACCCACAAGTTTATGTCCTTACTACCAGCCAGGCATTGTGCTAAGTGCTGGGGAGACAAAGAAAAATGCAGAACATTCCCTGCCCTCAAAAAACTTATATTCTATTGGTGGATATAGACATAAATAGGCATGTCAAAAGATATATACAGAGTAGATAGAAAGTTGCCTTAGAAGGGAAGATTCTAGCAGTTGTGGGGTGGGGGAAGAAGGGAAAGATTTCTGTAAGAAGGTGGAGTTTGAGCTGAATCTTGGAGGAAGAGGGGAATTCTAAGAAGTAGGGGTGGGGAAGGAAAGCATTCCAGGCAAGGGGGACAACTGATAACAGAAGATGGTGTAGAGACAAGAGACGAAGTCCCATTCGAGAAAACAGCAAGTGGATCAAAATGACTGAACCTTAGAGTGGGGAAAAAACTTGTTTGTGTACTTCTAAGAATATCAGAAAAATACAAGGGGATAGATTATTAAGATCTTTAAATAAGTAACAGAGTTTATATTCAGTCTCTGAAATAATAGGGAGCTGAGGTGGAACCAAGATGGCAGAGTAAAGGCAAGGACTTGCCTGAGTTCTCCTCCAAACCCCTCCAAATATCTTTAAAACTTACTCTAAAAAAATGATGGGGAGTCACCTGGAACTTGCTGAACAAGGAGTGTCTTGGTAGGATCAGTCCTCACTTTGGCGATTGTATGGAGAGGGACCAGTTAGAAGGCTATTTCAGTGCTCCAGGAGTGAGATGCTGAAGCCTTGTAGAGAGTGATAGCTGTTTGAATGGAGAGGTCATGTTGGAGAGAATTGATGAAGGTAAAAATGACAATATTTGATTATATGGGTCAACTATGCATGGGTTCAGGGGGAGTGAGGAGTTCAGGATAACCTGGAGGGTAGGAAGCTATCTAACTGGGGGATAATGATGCCCTCAGTAGTAATGGGGAAGTTGTTGGGTTATGGATTGTTTCTCTCTTTTCATTTTCTATTGTTACTCACCTGGGTAATGACAAAAATAAAATAAAATACAAATGGGAAGGAGTAGTAATGCTTGTTGTACCTGTGGACTTTTTGCACATCTAGTTTTCACATGGAAGCAAATGCTTGTCAACAAATTATTCAGTAAATCAGCAAGCATTTATTAAATACTATGATGTGTTGAGGAGGCAAAGATTACATTCTGTGAGAGAGCATTATTTGAGGAAGGGATTTTCTTCAGGCAAACACAATAAAATATTCAATGGATTATTGTTTCCTGGACCTGGGGAACTCCCTTCCACCAGCAATCTATGACTAGGAAGCTAGTCCTAGGAAGTTGTCTCAAGCCTATATGGGCCTCAGGAGGCAGCTAAGGGGCACTGAGGTCTGAGTTCTAATCCTGCCTTAGTTCTGTGACCCTAGGCAAATCACTTAAATATTATCTACCTCAGTTTCCTCAATTGTAAAATAGAAGTAATGATAAGTCCTACCTCTCAAAGATGTTATGATGCAAGGAGATGTTTGTAAAGTGCTTTGCAAACCCTTGAAGTGCTATATAAAGGCTATTACAGCTATTGTTGGATTAGATGACCCCTGACATCTCTTCCTCCTCTAAGTTTTTGTAAAATCATCCAATTCTTCAGGTCCCTTCCCCACTCCCAACTCTCCATCAGCCTTGCTACTTTCTAGGCTTGTCCTTAAAGTCTTCCTTTTTCCTACTCTATGGTCCTCCTTCATCTTTTTTTTCTGGCATTTGGAGAATACACAAGGAAAAGTTTATAACAGTAAGATATGTTTAACAGCTGTTTTTTAAACTATGTAAGAATGCTCTTTCCCCTTAAGACCACAAAGGTTATTTTTTAAAAACCACTTTTATTATACAAAGTGGTTTGGGAATGACTGGAGTAAGTCAAAGTAAACATGGATAAAGGGCTTGAAATTGCCATTTTCCATCTTCTTCCAATAGGGTTAGTTTAAGCTGAAGTTTCAAAACAATGATAAACAGTTTAAAACTCAAAAAGAGCAGATTCAGAGAATCTCTCCTCTCAATAGAAGGCCTGTGTTCAAGGCATTTCATTCTTATGTGCTCACTGATTCTTTTCAAAAACATCCCATTTTCATTTCTAAATGCTCAATAGAATCCACAGAGACCATTTGACTGGAGGCTCAATCCATCTTTTCGATTTCAAAGTGCTAGATATTCTCAGAAGATGCTTTTCATCAAAGCAGATTTCTGTAAATTCAGAGAGTTGACTTTAGCCATCATTGTTGTCTTTGACTAGGGATAGAATGCTTTTGTTCCCCAAATGCAAATGAACTGAATTCTTGAATTGAACCTTTTCAAATCTCTCTTTCAGCTATTGACTCTATAATAAAAACATTATATTATACCACTAGAAGCTTCAGAAATTTTAGACCAATATGTCTGAAATGAAAGCTCATGCCATCCAATGCATTCTTCTTGCTTTAAGCTGTAAACTCATCTTTCTCTTGCTTTTGATGTGTGCACACACTCAATTTATCTTCAGTTAGAAATCTGTAAAACTTGGCATTGCATTCTTTTGGGGAGGGGAAAGCTTGAGTTTTATAGGAGGGAAAGAACTAAGAGCAGCCAAGTCATTTGAACAACCTTATGACCCATTTTCCCCATCTGTAAAGTCAATGGGTTGGACTAGGTAAACTTTGAGGTCCCTTTTAGCTCTGGATCTGGGGTCCCATGACAGTGATCTCTTAAGTCCCTTCTCAAATATCCCCCTCATATGATCCCACCCTATGTGACCCTGAACAATCAATCAATAAATGTCTAGGAAGCACCTACTATGTGCCTCACTTTCCCTATCTATAAATTGAGGAGATTGAACTAGGTCTCTGAGATTCTTTTTGTTCTAGATCTATGATCCCTTTCACCTCTGGGGAAGAAAAAAGCTCACTGATTTAATTACCTAATGCTGAAAAGTTGTAAGTTGAGCACAAAAATTATTTTTAGAAAGTCAGTGCTTGAGGTATATTCTATCTCATTCTCCCTGTGAAATGTTTCTGCACTTAGTAATATTGGTATTCCTTGTTCCTATTGTTGTGTGTGATCTATTAATCAATCAACAGTATTTAGTAAGTGTCTATTATCTGCCAGGCATTGTGCCAGTTGCTGGGGATAAAACGACAAAAGCATAGAAAAGGCTCCTGATTTCAGGGAGTTTACAGTCTCGTAGAGAGATACAACATGTCCGTACATAGGCATATTGTTGTTGTTCATCCAGGGTTTTCGAAAAGGACCAATGACATAATAGGGTGATGTCTCAACTTGCCTGTGAATTGGATTTAAGTGAGACAGAGTTGCTCAAAGTAATCAGCCTCCCTCTCTCTTCCTGAGTCATAAAAGTCCAGTGGCTGGACATAGGCATATACAAATAGAAACAAGGCAATTTGGTGGAGAGGGTACTTAGAGGTGATGGCAGCTGTAGGGAGAGATCAGGAAAGGCCTCAAGGAGAAGGTGGCTCTTGATCTGAATCTTGAAGGAAAGCAGAGATTTGAAGAAATAGAGGTAAAACAGGAGTGCCTTCCAGGGACAACCAATGAAGAGCACTGAGGCAGGAGGTGGAGTGTGTTATATAAGGAACATAAGAAAATCAGAGGGGAAGAAACAGCTGATACAAAATCATTGATAAATCAGTCAAAAAGCATTTTATGAAATCTTTATTATATGCCAGGCTTTGCTCTAGGCTCTTGGGGTATAAAAATAAAAGTGAAACCATCCCTACTCTCAAGGAACTTATAGGAAGCAACATAGACATGTGTAAATAAATTCTTATAGTAGCCCTTCTGGGCTACTTCCTAACTCCTACTTGGATTGTTGGACCAGGCCCTCAGAGGGTGACTGTCTACTACTTACCTTAGGTTTTCTGGGAATAACTTGAGGAGCTAGGACTTCTCCAATACTGTCCTTCATGAGCTCCCATCAGTGTGCTTCCAAACAATAATTAGCATTGGGTTTTTTTTGCTTTTTGGAGGGCAATTGGGGTTAAGTAACTTGCCCAAGGTCACACGGCTAGGTTTTTGTTTGTTTGTGCGTTAAGTGTCTGAGGTCGGATCTGAACTCAGGTGGTTTTGACTCCAGGGCTGACGCTCCACTCACTGCGCCACCTAGCCGCCCCTGATCATTAGCTTTTAAAAGAGTATTTATTAAACAGGTATAGCGAAAAAGTGTCACTAAAATAATCCACCTACCCACTCTCCTTATAATGTCTCTATAGCTGATATGTGATCCCTAAAGCTGTTTTTCATTAGTGGGTCTAGTTTTTCCCTGTTTTTTCTTAGCTCCTGGTGCAGATGCTGATATCAACACTGTTGCTTTAAGACCCTGCTGGCATCTGTTAAAAATATTGATGAAAACCTTAGATCTTTCAAATCTCCTAACCTTTTGAAGTTCACCTGGTCAATGGCCCCTATTCCCTCCAAGGCATTTTCCTCTCCTGGCCGTTCACCACTGGATTCAATCATCAATCACCCGACAGGCTTGCAATTTTATTACATAGCCCCTTGGTAATGTACAACCATTCACAGATATTTCCTATGTGTTGTAATCCATCTCCAGCCAATAATCCAAAGCCTCTATGTTCCTCTCAAGCTAATTACAGACTTGTTCATATCTATTTTATTTTTTTATTCATTTGGCCAAGATGTTAACATCTTTAGTGAGTAATTTAGGTGGGTGTAGGCTCTTACTTTTACATTCCAAATGTATACAAGATAAATAAAAGATAATTTCAGCTATGGGGGAGCACTTGGATAGGGAGTTGGGGATGGGGATAAAGGATTAGAAAAGATATTGTGCAGGAAGATGCACTTGAACTAATGACAGGAACAAATTAAAAACCCAGAGCAGGGTTAAGAATATCTAGAAGAAAATGTGATGGCGGGGTGGCTAGGTGGCGCAGGGGACAGCTAGGTCGTGCAGTGAATAGAGCACCAGCCCTGGAGTCAGGAGAACCTGAGTTCAAATCTGGCCTCAGACACTTAACACACACCAAAAAAAACCTAGCCATGTGACTTTGGGCAAGTCACTTAACCCCAATTGCCCTCCAAAAAGCAAAAAAAGAAAAGAAAAGAAAAGAAAAGAAAAGAAAAGAAAAGAAAAGAAAAGAAAAGAAAAGAAAAGAAAAGAAAAGAAAAGAAAAGAAAAGAAAAGAAAATGTGATGGCAACCTTTGAATGAGGTTCTTCTGTTGAAACACATTTCCAGCAAGCTACATGTGACCAAAAATAATCCAAATAGAGACAGAGTCAGAGGCAGAGATGGGACCACATGGTGATTCTCCTGTGCTAACAGGACAGGGTTGTTAACTAGGTCAAAGGTACAATGGTCAATATGCTGAGAATCTCATGCCTCTCCAGCTGCTCAGGGTGATGACAGAAACATTTATTTGTGCCCAAAAGGTTTAAGCTGGAAATAGGTTAGCCATGGTCAGTGGACACTACCCCTTCAGTGGCAGCTGATTATGCTCTGATCCAGAACAAGCCCCAGAGTAACATGAAATGGTAGTCCACTAGACTCCTTCCTCTGGAGGAAAGCAGCAATTGAATTGTTCTTGGACAATCTTCTCTAGAGGGTCCTGAGAGAGCCTGGATGGGCTTATTGAATGGACAGCTCTACCACTCCTCACCCCCCATTCCCAGCTTAGACAGAGGATTTCAGTTAATGAAGATTGAGGAATCCAAAGAACTAGAGCTGCTATACTTACTTATTAGCTAGCTAGGGTCAGGAGAGACCCTCTTGAAAGTCACTGGTGGGATTCCAAATTTGTATCTTCCTCCACGGGGAGTTCTGGTAGGAGAGAAAACAACAAGACAGTCCTGAGAAGGCAACCTGATGTGCTTTATGACTTATCTTCCCTCCAGTAGCAGAATCATGGGATCACAGATTTAGAACTAGAAGGAATCTTAAAGGTCAACTTTTCCAAACCCTTCATGTTACAGTTGAGGAAACTGAGGCTTGGATGAGTAGAGATCACACAGATCTTGGCAAGTCTGGATTTGAACTCAGGTTCTCTGAATGCACATCCACTGTTCATTCTACTGTACCACAACTTAGTTCTAGAATAACCACTGCTTTTCTTCACCATGACAGAGATTCTCTGAAAAATGGCAAAGTGTTTTCCATCAAGAAGCCTAGACCTGGGAAAACTTTTAATAAAAATACAGGACATCTCCCATTTAACAGGGTTCCATCAATTCAATTCAATAAGCATTTATTTAGGCACCTACTATGTGCTGGGTATTGTGAAAAGTACTAGGGATACAAATAAGAAAGAGAGAAATAGGGGCGGCTAGGTGGCACAGTGAGTAAGAGCACCGGCCTTGGAGTTGGGATGACCTGAGATCGAAACCGGCCTCAGAAAATGAGCAACCATACAGAAATAATGACTAGCCATGTAACCTTGAGCAAGTTACTTAACCCCAATTGCTTAAAAAGAGAGAGAGAGAGAGAGAGAGAGAGAGAGAGAGAGAGAGAGAAATGATCACCACCCTCAGGAAGCTTACAATCTAGTAGAAGAAAACAACATACACAAGGAAGCTGGAAAGGGGGGCAGTTGGAGTCATGGTATTATTTTGTGGAATCTAAACCAAGTAGAAGTGCAAATGAAAATGGAACTATCTGGAAGCCTGTGAACCCTTTACATAAGAAGACTTTGGGAGGAGTTTAATGTGCCGTCCTTCAGCCCTCCAATCAGAGGGAAGAGGCTACTGAGGGTGATGAGTATGGGAAACCTTAGTCAATCTGAGTAGTGATGAGATTTTCAGGGGATCAATTTATCCTGGGACTGTTTATGGTGTCATATGTTGCCAAAGCAGAGCTGCCAATGGAGAATCCATTTCACAGATTTTCCACATAGTTAAAAATGTGCACACAATTGACACACTCTTGGTAGAACTGTGAATATGTTCAACCATCCTGGAAATCATTTTGGGATTATGGGAAGGAAGTGACTAAAATGTTCATTCTCCTTGACTTGGAGATTCCATTGCTAGGCAAGCATCTTCAGAGAGATCACTGACAAAAAGAAAGGTTTCCTTTATGTCAAAATATTTCTAGCAATATTTTTGTAGCATCAAAGAAATAAAAACAAAATAGTTGTATATTGATTGAAACATGGCTAAACTAAAATATGGCCCATGAATGCAATGGAATATTACTGTGCTGTAAGAAATCATGAATGTGACAAAGCATAAGAAGTCTTGTATTGAACTGATACAAAATGCTATAAGTAGAACCAGGAAAACAAGATACACAATAGCTACAAGAATGTCCATGGAAAGAATAACAACAGCAAAACAGCCAAAACTGCATACTACAAAGTTATTATGACTAAACTGGACCCCAAGAAAAAATAAGAGATGGGCATGGAAAACTAGACATTGTCAGAGTTTTTAAATATGTTGGTTAGCTTTGTGTAACTCTGCCTCCCTCCCCACCTCCATTTCATTATTATAAGGATGGCTAGGGGAAGGAGGGGAGGGTACATTGGGAAACATAATAAACGTAATAAAAGAAAAACAAACAATAAATTTTATTTTTAAAAAATATGTCTGCATTCAGGTGTTATATTCTCCCCTCCATCATTTTTTCCCTCTTCTATTTAGAATTTTCCTAAATTAAAATGTTCAGAAACATGTCCTAGAAGTGAATTTCAGCCTAAATGAGTTCTAGTCTTCCTGTCTTCACAGCAGTAGAGGCCACCAGAGGAAGGGAGAAGATGTCTTTTCCAGGCTTAGCAAGCCTTAGCCCAGCAGCAACATAGCAGGCCAGACCAGTTGAGCAGATTGATATATATCTGCTAAACTGAAATGCAGGTTAGAACATCTAACAATTTTTCATGACCTCACCACCAGCTGAGGGGCCCTGTTGGGTAGATAAGTATCTTATTTCCTTTTCTCAATTCTATCCCTTCCCCCCTTCCCCAACTAAGTTTGTCATTATATTAATTCAAGTAGTCTTTTTATTTGATTGGGAGGTCAACGTTTTATTAAGAAGAAAGAGAAGTGATTCCAGTTTTATTCTTTTCCTGGGTCTCTGGAAAAATGAAAGACAATCTCATAGAACTCTAGATTGCCAGGGATTCAAGGAATCATCTAGCTCAGTCCTCCCATGTCACAAAAGAAGAGCCTGAGCTCAGCTCTGTTTCCAGTCATCATATATCCTGAGTGTTTTCAAAAAAACTTATTTATTGCTACATTCATTTGTTAATAATCTCACCCCCTGGGAAATAAGAATTTTCATTATCCCCACTATTATTCAATATTATATTAGTAATGTTAGCTTTAGCAATAAGAGAAGAAAAAGAAATTAGAATAGGCAATGAAGAAACAAAGCTATCACTTTTGCAGATGATATGATAGTACACTTAGAGAATCCTAGTGAAACAACTAAAAAGCTACTTGAAATAATTAACAACTTTAGCAAAGTTGCAGTATATAAAATAAATCCACATAAGTCATTGGCATTTCTATATATTATTAACAAAACCCAGCTACAAGAGATAGAAAAATTCCATTTAAAGTAACTATAGATGGGGGAAGGTGGGTGAGGTGGCACAGTGAATAGAGCATCAGCCCTGGAGTCAGGAGGACCTGAGTTCAAATCCAACCTCAGACACTTGACACACTTACTAGCCGTGTGACTTTGGGCAAGTCACTTAACCCCAACTGCCCTTCAAAAAGCAAATAAATAAATAAAGTAACTAAAGACAATATAAAATATTTGTCAGTCTACCTACCAAGACAAACCCAGGAACTATATGAAAACAATTACAAAACACTTTTCAGACAAATAAAGTCAGATTAAAATAATTGGGAAAACATCAGTTGCTCATGGATAAGATGAGCGAATATAATAAAAATGACAATTCTACCTAAATTAATTTATTTATTCAGTGCCATACCAATCAAACCACCAAAAATTATTTTATAGAGCTAGAAAAAAATTACAAAATTCATCTGGAAGAACAAAAGGTCTAGAATATCAAGGGAATTAATGAAAAGAAATGCAAGGGAAGGTAGCCCAGTCATACCAGATCTAAAACTGTGTATTATAAATCATCAAAACTACTTGGTACTAGCTAAGAAATAGAGTGGTAGATCAGTGGAATAGGTTAGGTACACAAAACAAAGTAGTCAGTGACTATAGTAATTTACTGTTTGATAGACCCAAAGACTCCAGCTTCTGGTATAAGAACTCACTAGGTGACAAAAACTGCTGGGAAAAATGGAAAATAGTATGGCAGAAACTAGGCATAGACATTCAATATCTTAAATGGAGATATGATTTAGTTATAAAGGGTGATAAGCAAACCAGGAGAGCAAGAAATAATTTACCTGTCAGATCCATGGAGAAGGGAAGAATTTATGACCAAACAAGAGATAGAGAACATTATGAATGTTTTATTACATTAAATTTAAAAGGTTTTGCACAAACAAAGCCAATGCAATCAAGATTAGAAGGGAAAGAGAAAGCTGGGAAACAATTTTTATGGTCAGTGTCTCTGATAAGAGCCTCTTTTCTAAAATATATAGAGAACTGAGTCAAGTCTATAAGAATGTAAGTCATGTCCCAATTGATAAATGATCAAAGAATATAAACAGGCAATTTTCAGATAAAGAAATTAAAGCTATCTATCTATAGTCATATGAAAAAATGCTCTAAATCACTACTGAGTAGAGAAATGTAAATTAAAACAACTCTGAGATACCATATCATACCTATTAGACTGACTAATGTGACAAAAAAAAAAAGGAAAATGATAAATGCTGGAGAAGATATGGGAAAATTTGAACACTAATGCATTGTTGGTGGAGTTGTGAACAGATCCAACCATTCTGGAGAGCAATTTGGAACTATGCCCAAAGGGCTGTAAAACTGTGCTTGTTCTTTGATCCAACAATACCATTACTAGGTTTGTATTCTAAGATCATAAAAAAGGGGAAAAGACCCATATGTTTAAAAATATTTCTAGCAGCTCTTTTTGTTGTGGCAATGAATTGGAAATTGAGGGGGTACCTATCAATTGGTGAATGACTGAACAAGTTGTGGTATATGAATGCAATAGAATACTATTGTTCCAGAAGAACTGATGAGCAGGCAGATGTCAGAAAAACCCAGAAAGACTTACATTAACTGATGTTGAGTGAAGTGAGAAGAACCAGGAAGGGGAACATTGTACACAGTAACAGCAACATTGTGCAATACTAACTTTGAAAGACTTAGCTCTTGTCAGTAATACAATGATACAAGACAATTCCAAAAGACGCATGATGAAAAATGCTATCTACATCCAGAGAAAGAACTATGAAATCTGAATGCAGATAGAAGTATGTTATTTTTTTCTCTTTCTTTTCTTTCTTTCTCATGGTTTTTCCCTTTTGTTCTGAGTCTTCTTTCACAACATGACTAATGTGGAAATATGCTTCATATGATAGTACATATATAGCCTCTATTAGATTGCATGCTGTCTTGGGGAGGAGGGAGAGGAGAGAGGAAGAAAATTTAGAATTCAAAATCTTTTAAAAATGAACATTAAAAACTAAAAAATGATTAATTAATTAATTAAAAGAATAATAATAGCACCCCCTTCCTCTACCCAGACAGTCATCTCTTGTGTGACTAAGAATAAAAAAGATAAAGGGAAAAAGCCAACGGTTCAACAAAATCAATGAAGTGTCTATGTATACAGTATTCCATACCCACAATCTCCCACTTCTGGAAAGAAGAGAGGTGAATAGAAAATGAACTTTTATAATAAAGAAAGTTTCTTCCTAGTTGACCAGTTCCCTTTATATTCTAGTTTTATTAATTTTATTCAAAGAAAAGCTTTGCAGTTGAAAAAATAGAATTTGAATTGGTTTTCCTGCCTCTCTTCCCACTCCAATCCATCCTCCATTCATCAGCCAAACTGCTTTTTTTCCCTAAAGTGCAGGTCTGACCATGTTGCTCACCAAGCTGCTCTCCTAACCCCCACCCCCACTCAACAGCTTCCAGTGGATCTCTATTATTTCCAGGAGCAAATATAAAATACTCGATTTGGCTTTTTAAAGCCTTTTACTACTTGACTAGTCTAACTCTTTCCTCCCTTCCACATTATAAATTACCTATATTGGTCTACTTGTTTCTCAAACTGGAAGTTAGATATCCCCACTACATGCCTTTGACTTGGCTGCCCCGCAGACCTGGAAATTCTCCCTCTTTGTCTCTGTATACTATGTTCTCTGATTTCCTTCAAGATCCAGTTCAAAGCCTACTTTCTCTCTCCATCTCCAATCCCCTGGTGCCTTCCCTCAAGATTATTACCAATTAATCCTATATATTTCTTATGTGGACAGTTATTTGCATATTTTCTTCTCCTTGTAAACAGATCTCACACACACACACACACACACACACACACACACACACACACACTCTCTCTCTCACTTTTCTTGGTTTTTCCAGCACTTAATATAGTGCCTGGCACATAGTAGGCCTTCAATTTATCAATAACAGCATCCGTTCTGAGTTCTTTTGAAAATCAACTAAGATAATATACCTAAGGCACTTGGAAAACCTAATTGCACTTTATAAATGTTAATTTAATATCATTACTCTTTAATCTTTTGTGATCACCTCTGTCCCTTCTTTGATTAAGAATTCCCTAAGGTTAAGGTTCCTGGGTGTAGCTGTGAAAGTTTCTTCTTACTCTTCTGGAATTTTTTTTTTCTGATAAGGGTCTGATATGCAAGATATACAAGGAACTTACACAAATAAGACAAAAAGTCATCCCTCAGTAGCTAAATGGTTCATAGCCTTCTTTGAGAACAGTTCTCAAAAGATGAAGTACAAACTGGTTTAAACAAAGATATGAAAGAATTATCCAAATCAATAATAATAATAGAAATGCACATCAGAATAACTCAGAGGTTTCACCTCACAAACAGGCAAATTGTCAAAAATGACATAAGACGGGAATAGCCATTGTTGGACAGGTTGTGGAGAGACAGGTACATTAACTAATGAACTTCTTTTGAAGCTATAAATTGGTCCCAACCATTCTGAAAAGCAATGTGGAATTATTCTAAGAAAGTAACTAACATTTCCATACCTTTTGACCTGGAGATTCCATTGCTAGGCAAATATCCCAAGCAGAATAAGGGAGGTGGGGGAAGGGGGGCAGGAGGGAAAGAGGATGCTACATAAGCATTGAAGTGGAATTTGAACTCAGGTCTTCAGACTTCAGAGTCACTGAATCCTACCCCTTCCATCTTAAGACATTTGTTATGTTTACTTTTAATATGTAATTATCCTAACTCATAAGGAAAAATTCTCATATTTATATAGGCTGAAGGAAGGAGAGTGAAACTGTTAGCATTTTAGGAGAGTTAACCTTTTTAAATTTGACTTGTTGTAAACTGTTTAATCCACTCCTGGAGCAGTCGGAGATTCCCTCCCCATCCCTGCCTCAGCCTAGAATGTAGGCAATAAAGGTAAATAAAGGTGCAATTGGGTAGCCACTCTACCATCAGCTTTGCCTTTCAAGTTACTTAATGGCCTGAACTCAGAGGCCTGTGAACTGGCCCATTAACTCTGAGGAAAGCAAGGGAGAGACCAACTTCAAAAGAGCCCTACTCTCCAGAAGCAGCAAGGTACTGTGCAAATGATAAAAGTAGCTAGGATTTATCTAGCACTTTAAGCTCTCCAAAGCACTATATATATATGATCTTATTTGAGCAACAACCTTGGAAGTCAGGGCCACTATTATGCCCATTTTACAGATGACAATGAGGCTGAGGATGATTAAGTGACTTAGGGTCACACAGCTATGAGTATCTGAAGTGGAACTTGAATTCAAGTCTCCCTGACTTCAAGTTCAATACTTTTCCCCACTGCACCACTTAGCTGCCTCTAAGCACTGTGGGGTCAATGTCAGAGGGGCTAAATTCAAATCCTGATCCTGCTAAGTCACCTGTGTGACTTCAGATGAGTCACTTTAATTCTCTGACCTGCCAGTTTCCTAATCTATAAAATGAGAAAAAAGGGGTTAGATTCAATGGTCTCCAAAGCCCTGGCTAGTTTTAAATCCTCTGTTTCCATGTCTGAGTGAGAGAGAACAGATAAACAGCTTAAGTGATATACTGATTATACTGATATGCACTATACAGAGGGAGAGAGATTATAGATTAAATACATGATATTTAATATATAATAATATAAATACATTAAATATATCTAATAATTGTATATCATCATTATATATACATATATGTGTATTATACATGTATATATGTATATGTGTGTGTGTATACATGCATACATATTCTCATAAATGCTCCACTGGGTAGAAGACTTCCAGCCTGTTGCTCTCTGGAAGCTACTTTGTGGAGCTTTTAGTTGAAAACATCAACAAGAATTATATAAGATTAGGAAACTGAGGGAGAAGTTCCATTCTCCCCACCTCTCCCACCCAAGGTAGAGGATAATATCCAGAGTAAAGAAATCAAAGATTTCTCAGAGCATTGATTTCCAGCTGAGAGGGACCTTAGAGCCCATCTTGTTCAACCACCTTGTTTAACAGATGAGGAGATGGCAAGTGGCTGGACTCAGATTATAGAGCTAGTAATTGGCATCACTAATCAGTAATTGGCATCACCAGGAGGTGACCCCAAGTCTTCTGACTCCAAATTCATCCCCCTTTCCACTAAGTATCAAATATTGGGTTATCAAAGAAGCCCAATTTCACAACCTATAGCTCTACCAGACCTCAAGCATTCTATCATATTATTTGAGAAATTTGTAAATATAGGATTTCCTAGTCATGTGGGAAGAGTAAACATCATCCAATGAAAGAATCATCCTTATGATGGGACCTACTGAGCAGCTTCTCTACTAGTAACTATAAAAATATATTATATGGATAAATTTATTGATACGCTGTAAAAGGCAGTGCCCAGCTTCATTGGTACCAAAAGCACCAGCCTCCAAACTTTTGAAAATTTTACTGTGATTTCATTTATGTAGGGAATTCTAAACAAGAAGCTCCCTCTGCCCATCTCTGCAACTTATATTTTTAAAGAATTCCCTGAAGAATTGAGAGGTTAAGTAACTTACCCAGGCTCACAAAGCCAGTATGAGCCAGGAATGGGATTTAAACTTCAATCTTTCTGACTCTGAGACTCACTCTCTGACTGCTACTCAAACCCACAAATACAAGAAGGAAAAAAAGAATCCAGAAAACAATTGCAATATTCTGATGTTAGAGGGCAAAGGAACAAAGAAAAAGTAAGCCCTAAATGCATTTCTATATCCTATTAAGCTTTGTTTGGGGCTGGATTGCTGTGCTCTGTTAGTCACCAAGAGAATGTTAGTTCCACAAGGCGTGGACTATTCCCCAAGCAGGTTCATCAATTTTAGTCATTGGTCATCAGGGGGAACAAGTGAGGGCATAATCAGCTCTGGGTAAAGCAACTCCAACATATCTCTCTGCAGCATCACCTTTACATGTAGAAAATAGTTTGTTAGATTCACCAAATTGTGCCCTATGAAGTTAGACATCACTTTTCCTAGCAGAATAGAATAAAAATACTCATTAATAGATGTTTAGCATAGCAAGTCCATCAGATCGGCAGTACTAGAAAATTTTATTTAATTTTAGTTTTAAAAGCCCTCTCAGATGTTCATTTTAGAGGGAACCAAATGGACAAGACCTCTGTTCAAGCAAGTCTGGATGAAGGGTTGCAGTGCAGTCTAGACAAGCAGACTCAAGTCCAGACCATTGGAGGAAGTCTCCTGGGGAGACTTCTGGGGGTTGGTGACTCATTCTAGTAGGCAGGGTCAGAGTGGGTCAGAGGTGGAATGAGGCTGTTGGCTGCCATTGCACCTTGGACTTGTGCCCGGAAAAGCATAGGCTGTTCCATGGATCACCACGCAAATGCCCGTGTGCCTTTGGGAAGTCTGACCCCAATAGGCATAGAACTCCTTTAACCCAAAAAGAATGGAGATGAACAAATAACTAGGTATTAGTGGGCAACTCAAGCCAATGGGTTGTCAAGAGCAAATGTAATTGCCAAAGGTCCACTTGGTGAAGGGTCCTTTAGAAGGGATCTTCCAATTCAATTCAACCAACACATATTAAGAGCCTACTGTGTGCCAAGCTTTGAGGAAACAAAGATAAGAACTGACCTGCCCCTGCCTCAAGGAAACTTCATTCTACTAAAGGGAAAACAAGACTACACAGATAAAATGCAAAATATATACAAAATAAATACAAATCACGAGGCTCTCTGGGAGGTTTTTCTACCAGCTTGCAATGTGTCTATATCTAGATATATGGCGTATGTATTTTATGAACTTTTGTGAGATTTGCTGATGTTAAAGTGATAATATCAGGAAACATTAGTGACCTGGGAAGATGGCAGATCATAATCTCATAGGATCATAAGCTTGAGAGGTAGAAGGTAAAACAGAGGCCACCTAGTCCACCCTGTTTGTTTTACTGAGGAAGTTGAGGCCTAGACAGGCAGCAGGACTGGCCTGATTCTGCATGGGTGAAGCAGTGTTTGGATCTGAACTCAGGTCCATTGATTAAATTCTATGCTCCTTCTACCGCTATTCATAGACCTTAATTTTTCTTTTAAAATTCATTTTAGTGATTTCTTCCTGTTGTTTTCCTTCAGAACTAGACTGATTTTCTTCAGGACGCAAGCCTGCAGATTGGTCAGTAGAGCTAATGACCCCCACTAGTCTCCACTCTACCCCACCCCCACATCATTCCTTCTTTCTTCCTTTCTTCTTTCCTTTCCTTCTTTCCCTCCTTCCATCCTTTGCTTCTTCCCTTCTTTCCTTCCTTCCCTTTTTTCTTTCTCTTTTCCTTCCTTCCTATTCTTCTTCCCTCCTTCCTTGCTTCTTTCTTTTTGCACTCAAAAATTATTGTGTGGAGTGGCTAGGTGCTCCAGTGAATAGAGCACCGGCCCTAGAGTCAGGAGGACATGAGTTCAAACCCAACCTCAGATACTTAAGCAAGTCACTTAACCCCAATTGCCCTGCCTTCCCCCCTCCAAAAAGAAAAAAGAAAAAAAGATTGTGAACCTATGTTTATGCAGATTGTATCTATTGATATTTGCCATATTAGACATTAAATTGTTTTAGTAATTTATTAAAAAGGTTTGACCTTAAGAATTCCCTAAAAGGTTTCAGGGACCTCCCCCAGGGCCTTTGTGAGAATTACTGGTATAGACTATATTTTATTTTTTAAAATTAATTTATTAGTTTAGTTTCAGTTAACAAGATTCAATTCCATAGTTCCTTGACTTTCAAATTTCCTTTACTTCCCTCCCCCCTCCCCCCATGACAGCATATAGTCCAGTATAGGATCTGCAGATACTTTCATATTAGACATTAGTCCAATTACAAAGGCGTATTGTACTAGGTGGGATGAAAGATGGTAAAGAAGAAATAAAACCAAACAATGAAAAGAAAAAGATCAAGTAGTTTGCTTCCATCAGGATTCAGGCTCAATTCTTTCTAGTTATATCTCTGGATGGCGCATTTCTCTCTTTATAGACTATATTTTACACTTTTTAAAATGTACCCTCTCCCCTGACCACTTCCAACTCTCATACAATGTGCTAGGGTGCACATAGCAGTCATTCAAATATTTTCCAGTTTGATTTATGTTTGATTAATACTCAGGTAAAACTTGTTTCAATAGACCCATCCTACCTCTTCCCACCTTGTTTCTCTTCTCCTTCCCCTTTTCTTTCCCTCCTAGCTCTCTCTTCCCATCCCCTCTGCAGAAGGGGATCCTCAAAGTCTGTCTATGGGATGGAGAGAAAGAGAATCTTTCTAGTTTTGTTTGGTTTTACTCCCACCTCAAGCCTTTTTTTTTTTTTTAACAAATGCTTTATTAACTTCTGTTTTACATCATTCATTTCCGCCAGATTTTGAGTTACAATCATTTTCCCCCCGTTATTCCCCTACCCAACCTCCCAGAATAGCAGTCCCACAAGATATCGCTTCCTCCAATCTGCTCTCTCCCATACCTTCTCCCATACCCCCTTTGACTTTTCCATTAGAGGAAGGTGAATCTTTGTGTCCCAATGCCTGCACATCTTATCTCTCTATTACAAGCAAAAGAGTATTAATAATAGTATTTATATATATTTGAAACATTTAATGTTACGACCTCGAATTTCAGATCCATTTCCTTCCTCCCTTATCACCCATTCCCTCTTGGGAGATAAGTAATTCAGTATATGTTGTACATGTCTAGCTATGCAAAACATTATCATAGTAGATATATTGTACAAGGCTGCTTATAATTCCCTCCCACTCATCCCACCCCCGACCTGGTCCATTCCCTACATGATCCTGTCCCTCTTCTATAGTGGGTACTTCCAACCTCCCTCACCCCAAGGATGCCCTCCCATCCATCATCCCTCCTCTCATCCCCCTTCCCCCTATCCTGCTACAGGTTGAGATATCCCATTTAGTATGTATGTCATTTTCTCCCTGAACCAAATTCAATGTGAATGTGGTTTTGCCTTTTTAGCCTTCCTTATTCTCCCCCTCCTTTGCAACCACTTCCCCTTGCTTCTTCTACATGGGATAGTTTACCCTACCCTGTCTCTCCCCATCTCCTCTTGCCACTTTCCTCTCTCACCTCATAATTTCATCCCTTGAGTATTCTCCCTTCCCAACAAATTCAACCTATGCCCTCTATCCATATATAACTGTAACCATATATACACACATTCACATATGTATTCATATGACCACACCCCTTCTTCCATTATTTTCATAGTGAGAAAGATATCATCAGTCACAGTTATTGCTTTTCCATATAGGAATGTAAATAGTTCAACTTTGATAAGTTCTTTTTGATTTCTTTTCCCTGATTACCTTCTCAGGCATCTCTTCCTTCTTGTGTCTGGATGTCAAATTTTCTATTCAATTCTGGTTTTTTCCTCAAGAATGCTTGAAAGTCCTCTCTTCCACTGAATGACCATATTTTCCCCTGAAACAAAATACTCAGTTTTGCTGGGTAGGTGACCCTTGGGTTCATTCCCAGTTCTTTTGCCCTCTGGAATATCATATTCCATGCCCTTCGATCCCTCAGTGTAGAAGCTGCCAGGTCCTGGGCTATTCTGATTGTGTTTCCACAATATTGAAATTGTTTCTTCCTGGCTGCTTGGAGTATTTTCTCCTTGATCTGGGGATTCTTGAACCTGGCTATAATATTCCTGGGAGTTTTCTTTTTGGGATCTTTTTCAGGAGGTAATCGGTGGATTCTTTCAACCTCTATTTTGCCCTCTGGATCTAAAACATCAGGGCAGTTTTCCTTGAGAATTTCTTGAAGGGTGATTTCTAGGTTCTTTCCTTGATCATGGCTTTCAGGTAGTCCAATAATTTTTATTGTTGATCTATTAGGTCAGTGGTTTTTCCCATGAGATATTTCACATTGCCTTTTAATCTTTCATTTGTTTGGATCTGCTTAACAGCATCTTGATTTCTCATAAAGTCATTAGCTTCCATTTGCTCCAGTCTAACTCTGAAGGAATGAATCTCCTCAGTGAACTTTTGAGATTCTTTTTCCATCTGGCAAATTCGACTTTTTAAGGCATTCTTCTCCTCATTGCCCTTTTGGGCCTCCTTTGCCATTTGAGTTAGTCTATTTTTTAAGGTGTTGTTTTCCTCAGTCAGGCTGTTTACCCTCATTTCATACTTTTCCTGCATCCTCATTTCTCTTTCCAATTTTTCCTCCACTTCTCTTATTTGATTTTTAAAGTCCTTCTTAAGGTCCTCTATGGCCTGCAACCTGCTCATGTTTTCCTCTGGGGCTTTTGGAGCAGGACTTCTGACCTCACAGTCCTTTTCCTGCTCTATGCCCCCAAAATAGGAGTCTAGGGTTGTATTTTTCTGTTTCCTTTGCCTTGGCATGTTGCCGCTTAATTACTTGACTTTTGGGCTTGTTGCCACACTATGGCTTTAGGGCCAGATAGAGGAATTTTCGTCCCGAACGTGTGGGGGGGAACTTCCGTTTCTGGAAGCTGTAAACCCACCCACGACTTCCACCCTAGATCACAGTCCAGATCCAGGGAGGTTAAAGCAAGAGCGATTACCCCCCAAGACTGATCCCTGGATCTGCCTACAAATTTGCAGGCTGGGAGCGGGAGCTGCCTCTGAAAACTATAAAATGGCGTTTGTCCTCAGCAGCTTCTAGGCCCCAGGGGAGGGAGCCGATGCATTCCCTAATACCAGTCCCAAAGTCCATAGGACACTAACCTCTTACTTTGTCCTAGGCAAGTCTATGTTGATAATTCTCGAGTCGCCACAGCTCCTGGTGTTCTGGGGTTCCTCCAGCTGGCTGCTGGCCCTGCTGCCCTGGGGCTAAAACCTCGGCTCATGCGGACCTGGGCTCGGCTCGGCTCCTGCGCTCTGCGTGCTGCATGCTGCCAGGTCCCAGACCACTGCGCTGGTCCTTCCTGCAGGGCTGCTGGGCTGTACTCAGCGGGAGTTTAGCTTCTCTGTGTCGTTCTGTGGGTTCTGGGGCTCCAGAAGTTGTTCAGAGTCCCCTTTTTCATAGTTTGGGTGGAATCTGGGGGCAGAGTGGCTTGGATGAGCTGTTTCTACTCCGCCATCTTGGCTCCGCCCCTCAAGCCTTCTTTTAAAAAGCTCTCTTGAGAATAGCACTGTCTGAAGATCTTTTCACCCCTCCCCCCATTGGTTTTTGGTGTTTTTTTTTTTAATTAAATATACCAACAGTCATTTGACTATTTTTTTTTTACTGCTATAGATATCCAACAATGGATTCAATTGAACACCACAGGAGTTTGGATCCTTGAAGATGATATCACCATCAATCCCCTCAAAATTATTGATGCTTTAATAGTTTTCACTTGGATTTCATGCTGGAAATCTGGTTACTTCCCCAAAATCTCCTGCCAGAGGAGGTAACTTTAAAAGTTTGCCAGACATGAAATTCAATTAATAGGAAGACTGCACAAAAGTGAAAACATTGAATTGAAATAATGTTACACAAGGGAGGGGAGAGCCCTAGTTCTCTATTATTGTTAATGTGCCTTATAATATATAATTATTACATATTATATCATATATTGTAATATATTATCATTATTAGATATTCTGTTATTATTATGGACCAATCCATTCACCTCTTTGGACCTCAGTTTCCTCATCTGTAAGGAAAGGATGGGGGAAAGGATTAGGGGATTTCTAAACCCTTTGCAAAACTCAAAGCCCTATAAAGCTGTCAATTGTTGAGATTATTATTCCAGTTCTGGTATTCTATGAGTCAGCATCTCTCTGTTTTCTAAACTTCCTGAGTGACAGCATATTAACCCAGAATCAGGAAAAGTCTGTGTTGGGGCACTTGCTAATGATGTGGTGAGTAACTTTAATCTAAGACTGTTTTTCTCTCTGTAAATGGGGAGTATAATCATGCAATACCAACCTCTTGGGACTGTCAAGAGGAATAGTGTTCCATAAACCTCCAGGTTCTATAGAAATGATGATGTCATCATTATCATCATCATTTATGCTATCTGCAGTTCTCAATTATCTCTTACTTGCTTATTGTTCAGACTGTTCTGCAAAAGCCATCATCACCATTGGAGATGGCCATGTCTGAGAAGCACGGACTTATGTCTAGTGCTGTACAGTACCTAGGTTTTTTTTTACTGGTATAGGGAACTCCTAGTAAGGAAATTCCCTCTCCCAGTGCAGGTTGGGAGTTACTCTTAGACTGATATTAGTGAAAAGTTAAGTGGCCTGCCCAGGGTCACATAGCCAATATGAGTAAGGTGCTCTTGGCTCTGAGGCTTGATCACTCTCCACAGCCCAATACTGTCTCTCCATACTCTGGCATCCATCATCTCTCCACTGACCACCCAATATTTAATTATCTGGTTTGCTCAGTCTTTGGTCTGTTGTATATTCTTTTTTTCCTTCCAAATGCTTTATTAATTTCTGGTTTACATGATTCATTTCCGTCAGATTTTGAGTTACAGGTTTTTCCCCATTTTTCCCCTACCCACCATCCCAGAATAACAGTCATACAGGATATCCCCTCAGCCAATCTGCTCTCTCCCATCTCTTCTCCCATACCCCCTTCAACTTTTCCAATAGGGCAAAGTGAATCCCCATGCCCCATTGCCTGCATATCTTATCTCCCAATTATATGCAAAATAGTATTAATCATAGTATGTATATATTTTTTAAAATTTATTTTAAAAGGAAGATAAGCAACTCAGTATATGCTGTACATGTGTAGCTATGCAAAACATTACCATAATAGATACATTGTAAAAGACTGACTATATTTCCCTCCCTCCCATCCCACCTTCCACCTGGTCCACTCCCCACCTTGATCCTGTCCCTTTCAAAAGTTGGGTACTTCCAACTTCCTTCCCCCCCAGCCTGCCCTCCCCTCTACCACATTCCCCCACCCCGCTTCCCCCTACTCTCCTGTAGGGTGGGACACTCTATTTAGTATGCATGTCATTATCTCCTTGGCCCAAATTCAATGAGAATAAGATTTTTGCCTTTTTGCCTTCCTGTTCCTCCCCTCCCCTGCAACCACCTTCCCCTGCCTCCTCTACATGAGACAGTTCACCCCATTGTCTCTCTCCATTCCCCCTCACCACATTACTCTCTCACCTCTTAACCTCACCTTTTAAGTATCATCCTTTCCTATTAAATTCAACCTGTGCCCTATATCTATGTATACCTGAAAACATATATACATACATTCACATATGTATTCATATGCCCATATACCCTTCTTCAACTATTTTCATACTGAGAAAAGTTTCATCAGTTACAGTTATTGTTTTTCCCTGTAAGAATGTAAATAGTTCAACTTTGATAAGTTCATAGTGATTTCTTTTCCCTGTTTACCTTCTCAAGCATCTCTTGCTTCTTGTATCTGAATGTTAAATTTTCTATTCAACTCTGTTTTTTTCCTCAAGAATGCTTGAAAGTCCTCTCTTCCACTGAATGACCAAATTTTCCCCTGAAACATGATACTCAGTTTTGCTGGGTAGGTGATTCTTGGTTTTAATACCAGGTCCTTTGACCTGCAGAATATCATATTCCATGCCCTTCAATCCCTTAGTGTAGAAGCTGCCAGATCCCGCACTATTCTGATTGTGTTTCCACAATTTTGAAATTGTTTCTTCCTGGCTGCTTGTAATATTCTCTCCTTGATCTGGGAATTCTGGAACCTGGCTACAATATTCCTAGGAGTTTTCTTTTTGGGATCTTTTTCAGGAGGTGATCTGTGGATTCATTCAACCTCTATTTTGCCCTTCGGTTCTAAAACATCTGGGCAATTTTCCTTGAGAATTTCTTAAAGGATGATTTCTAGATCTTTCTTTGATCATGGCTTTCAAGTAGTCCAATAATGTTTAGATTGTCTTTCCTGGATCTATTTTCCAGGTCAGTGGTTTTTCCCATGAGATATTTCACATTGCCTTCTAATCTTTCGTTTGTTTGGATCTGCTTAATAGCATCTTGCTTTCTCATAAAGTCACTAGCTTCCATTTGCTCCAGTCTAATTCTGAAGGAATGATTCTTCTCAGTGAGCTTTTGAGATTCTTTTTCCATCTGGCAAATTCGGCTTTTTAAGGCATTCTTCTCCTCATTGCCTTTCTGAGCCTCTTTTGCCATTTGAGTTAGTCTATTTTTTAAGGTGTTATTTTCCTCAGTCAGACTGTTGACTCTCATTTCATACTTTTCTTGCATCTTTCTCATTTCTCTTCCCAATATTTCCCCCACTTCTCTTATCTGCTTCTTAAGGTCCTCTATGGCCTGTAACCAGCTTGTATTTTCATTTGGGGCTTTTGGTGCAGGAGTTTTGACCTCACAGTCCTCCTCTTGTTTCATGATCCTCTTTGCCCCCAAAATAGGACTCTAATGTTGCATTTTTCTGTTTATTTTGTTTCCTTTGCCTAGGCATGTTGCCATTCACTTACTTGACTTTTGGGCTTGTTGCCACAGTAGGACTTTGCCACCAGCCAAGGGAGCTTCTGTCCCAAATGCTGGAGTTTTCTCAACTTCCAGAGGTATTAGTTGGGTGGCCTCTCTGAAGCCTCCACACACTCTGGCAAGCTGGTCAGACACCCCAAGACCTCCACCCCAGACCGCAATCAAGATCCAAGAAGGGTAAAGCAAGAGCAATTACCCCCCAGACTGATTGCTGGATCCCCCTACAGTTCACAGGCCAGGAGCTGAAGCTACAACTCGGCAATGTAGTGCAAGCTGCACGGGCTCCTCAGGGGCTTCTCACCCCCAGGGGAAGAAGCTGATGCATTCTCCCAAGCAGTCCAAAAGTCCATAGGGCACTAACCTCTCACTTTGTCCTAGGTATCTATGTGTTGATAATTCTGGAAACACCACTGCTGCTGGTGTTCTGGGGTCCCTCCAGCTGGCTGCTGGTCTGGCCACGCTGGGGCTAAAACTGCAGCTTGTGTGGGCCTGGGCTCGGCTCCCAGAGTGCTGTGCCAGGCGCTCCCTGCCGGGCTGCCGGACTGTTCTCAGCGGGAGGTTAGCTTCTCTGTGTCATTTTGTGGGTTCTGGAGCTCCAGAGGTCATTCATAGTCCCCCTTTTACATAATTTTGAAGTGGTGTAGGCTGGAGCTCCAAGGAAGTGTTGTTTCTACTCTGCCATCTTGACTCCACCCCACTCTGTTGTATATTCTTGAAGTTATACTCTCCTATGGAATTTTATTTGTAATCAGATACTTTGGGATTTTTTTCTTTTTCTTTTCCTTTTCCTTTTCCTTTCTCTTCCTTCCTTCCTTCCTTCCTTCCTTCCTTCCTTCCTTCCTTCCTTCCTTTCTTTCTTTCTTTCAATGTGTTTCTTCCTTTCTTTTTCTTCCTTTCTTTTCCTTTCTTTCTTTCTTTCTTTTTTACAAATAAGTAAAAGTGTCATGAATGTAATTTACAGATACTTTTAATTCCTTGGCTGAAAGGGGCCATAGAAATCCTACAGATTATGGGGTAGCTAGGTGGTGCAGTGAGTAGAGTGCCAGCCCTGGAGTCAGAAGGACCTGAGTTCAGATCCGGCCTCAGACACTTAACGCACACACAAATAAAAACCTAGCCATGTGACCTTGGGCAAGTTACTTAACCCCAATTGCCCTCCAAAAAGAAAAAAAAAATCCTGCAGATTAGCAGAAACATTCAAGTACATGCTTCTCTTCAAGCCTATGTATTAAAAAAAAAAATTCATTTTCTTTAGGAGCTCTGCAGTACATACATGCCTTTTAAAAATCCTTGGTAATTTCAGTTTCTAGTTGGGATAGAATCACACATATACATATGTTGTGCAATGTGACAAAAATGCTGAATTCGTAGCTGTGGTTCCTTAGCATAAGGCCTTTTCTACTGTTTCCCCATGTTTTCTATTTGACTCACTGGGCTCATAAGTATGGGATTAAACAAGGGAGGCTGCATCCATGACATTTAGGTCTGTGAAGGTTTGATGCCTAGCTCTCTGTACAAAGTTCATGGCACTGTGCCAAGCTTCTGGGCCTCGGGTATGTAGCACAGATGGGTGCCTCAACTTACCAGATAAATGCTGCTCTGGTCGGACCATCTTGTGGTCTTGTTAAAAAATGAACACTAGCTCCACAGTGATAAGTTATCTGCAGTGGTATACTGGACACTTGGATGAAAGGAATGTAGAACCAAGCTGGGTGAACTATCTTGGGATTTAGGGAACAGGAATAGGGGATGAAATCTATATACAATTCGATTAGATATCACCACCTGGCTATAGTCCCTCTTCATAGGAGAAGACAGTCAATAGCCTTAAATTTATAGTTCATCCAATCATGATGGAAAAATGGGAGATATGTTATGATAGAAATTCCAATTATGCTTTCCACCATCTGTTAATAGCATGTGCTGGCCGACACATTGCCAGAAAATATTCAGAACAAAGGCTCTGTCATTCTGGGGGAAATAAAATGGCTTCGGCAATGATATTCCTTCATACCGGGGAAAATGGATCTTTGCCCCAGCTGTGAGCTTGCCAATTGGGTTACAGATGTTCCCTTGCCTGGAGTGGTTGGCCAGAAATGATATTGCGGGCCCCCACCTTCCATCATTTGGGGTCTGTTTGGTAGGAGGGCTTCAGTGGAATGCGGTGATGAAATTTTCCTTTCTGCAACTTCAGGCACAGAATTCCTTTGAGAAAAGTAATTTTTTAAAAGGAGACAGAGAAACTGGATTCCAAAACAATTTGATTTCTGCCTCCAGCACCTCCTACCCCCTGCTACACACACTCTGAAAATCATGCATATGAGTACCTTCACATGGGTTTTTATACAGGCCTAGAAAGGAACACTGCTTCAAAATGTGAATGGGAACTGTCATTGCCCCTCTCCCATCTCCCCCCTATCACAAGAGGGAATTTTAATGGAGAACACATTCAAAGAAATTCTCTAGTAAATAGCCTTTGAAAGCCTATCTCTGACAGGAAAAGGGATTTTCCAAATAGAAATTAAATTAAATTAAAATCTAATTTTTTTAATCTAAAGAAGACTCTACTATGAATTTTTTGTTGTTGTTCATGGGGGAGAAAAGTTTCTTCTGGTTCTTCTTTCGTTTCCAGGGTCTGGGATTCTGCTCAATTTAGGCATCTTCTCCATGATGTCTTTCACTTATAGATTTAAAGCTGGGTAGAGCCTCAGAGGTCATCTATTTCTTTTTTTTTTTTTATCAATCAGCATTTATTAAGCACCTACTTATATATGGACCAGGTACTAGGGATACAAATATAATCAATGAAATGATCCTTACTGGAAAGGAGTAAGGAGGGTTTTACTTTGGAGAGGGAAGTAATCATATCTAATTTCCCCTAAAGAAGAGAAGGGGGGTGAGTGGACTTGGCTTTGCAGAGGAAGAGGATGGAGCTACTTAAAAGTGGGGAGAAAGGAAAGCACTCTCTCCTTGGCTCCCTCAGTAGTGGGGTAGGGAATGTGAAATCCAAAGTGTGTGGAGGTATAGGTTTCCAAGCAGACAGCTCAGGTTTGAGGTGGAAGAATTCAACTTGGGAAGCCAGGGTTTCAGGAGAGTCAGACTGTGTCAGGCAGGATGCTGGGGTCCAGGGGTGTCAGACTGGGAGTAAATCTTGGCTGTGGTTTTGCATGTAGATTGGTTAGATTTTATGCCTGAGGAGGGTTAACCCCAGGGAAGCAACAGCAGTGTCAAAGTCACCAAGGGGAAACTGGGCCCCCAACTGAAGATGCCTGGGGCAGAGCCAAAAGCATAATATTTAGCCACAGCTTCATTGGGGTTTCCCTGGGCTGGGTTGAACCACATGTGGATGCATTTGCCACTGCCCCGGCCAAAAGAGCTTGCTTTGTAAGAGTGACTCCAAATGTTCTGACATAGGGAGGCTGGTGTGGGGAAGTAAAATGTAAAAGAGTGGCAGGCAGCCTCAACTGGGCACTTCTTAATCCCTGAAGTCCAGTTCCAGCCTTTGTGCCAGTTCTCTTTGCAGGTAGGAGGATTGGCAGTCCTCCCACCACAGGTTACAGTCCTCCCTGCACAGGGGAACATTCAGGATCCATTCCCTCCACCAGCTTGAGGACATCGGCTGGATCCAGGGTCCTAGGTTGGGAGAGCACTCATAGAGACAAGTGTCCTGGATAAAGTGGCATTTACAGGCTGGGGTCATATTTCCACAGTGGTTATAGTTGAAGTGGTACAGGTAAGAAGTGTCTTCATGTGTGGCATGGCTTGTTTTTACAATGCAGCAGGCATTTTTCTTCCATGGGCTATATTGCTGATGAAGGCCATCTTCTGGACCAGGCTCTGCCTTGTGGTGTTTAGCATCCATGCAGACATTGAGCAGATCATTACCCTTCCAAACCCCATGGGCCATGGCCATGAGGCTCAGGAACAGCAACCCCCATCCTAGTTGAGGCAGGATCTCTGGGGCCTGTCTCCTTACGTTCCCAGAAGAGGCCATCTATTTCAATGCTGCCTTTACAGATGAAAGAACTAAGATCAAGAGAGATTAAATAATTTCCCCAAGGTCACAAATGTAAAGCCCCAATTCTGAAACTCTGACTTCAAATTCAGAACTTTCTCCATTATATCACCCTGGCTCTTCTAGGGTTCCTGTGGATCTGGAAAGACATTAGAAATTCTAATCAAGGAAGACGATGAAATTGTGACTTCCTTGAGTGAAGCAGGCCTCTCTCCTCTTGAAGTCAAGGGGGAAGACGAGGTATTGAATCCATCCATGGTCAAATGTGACTTATAGGATCATTTGTTTGACTTAGCCACCATACTTGTCTCCAGGGTGGTTTCCATCAGGGAAAGCAATGAGGAGTCCTTGAGAAGTGCTACGGATGCTTTTTTTAAAAAAATGAACATCAATTATATACCCATATATGTATGTATGCATTTTAAATTGCAACTCACCTGATGATGAGTTGCTCCAAACTCTGTTAAATTGTCCTTGGATGATAAAAATACCATCACTGGACCCATACTCAAAGCCTTTCTAGCTTGATAGGATCAGCCAGAGCTTATATTCCATGGACATGGCCTTTGAGAATTTGGATATACCACAATGAGGTGTAAAGAGAGGATTCTGTGGAGGAGCATGTGTTTAAATCTGTCAGCAATTAAGCAAAAAGTCCTGATCTAAGGAACTGACTATCTAACAAAGGGACTTAACCTGGGCTCCACTGACCTCTCAGAATAGACATGGATAGGTTTTAGGAGAACACAATGTATTTGTCTTTTAAAAATTATATTTTGATAACTGAATTTCATTATAATTGGTTTCTTTCATAACTCCATGAATTTCAATATTATGCATTTGAAAACACGATTTTGAGAAGGTGTCCAGTTTTCACCAATGTGCCAAAGTCATCTGTGACACAAAACAAAGTTAAGAACCCCTGATCCAACAGTGGTATGCCAAGGAGGAACTTTTTCTGAAGAACTTTGGAACTGATGGTGAGACATGGGAAACACGGACACAGGCTGCAGCATTGTTGGCAGAACAGAATTGCAGTAACTCAAAAGAAACAGATGTGCCCATTTAGAGATATCTTCCTCCCAAATGGTCATAAGGACTATTTATGCCCAACCTGGGGTAGAGCCTTCCCAGGTCATATTGATCTGTTCAGCCACAGCTGGACACACCATCCATTGACCCTGACACCATGATGTCCATTTGGTCCTCTTTGAGCATGAATGATAAACAATAACCAAGGAAGCACAAATTGAGAGGGTAGGGAAGGCCCCTCAAATTTGAGGGCCTTACCTTCTACCTGGCACACTTATGTGCAGCCAGGAAGGTCTCACTTCTGCCCTCCAAGACTCTCAATCCCTTTGTGTCTCCAGTATTGTCAGTCACTGGTTTCAGTTGTGTCTGAATCTTCGTGACCCCATTTTGGATTTTCTTGACAAAAATACTGGCGTGGTTTGCCCTTTCCTTCTCCAACTCATTTTACAGATGAGGAAACTGAGGCAAACAGGGTTAAGTGACTTGTCCACAGTCACACAACTACTAAGTGTCTGAGGCTAGATTTGAACTCAGGTCTACTGCTACGCCATCTAGTCACCTGTCCCCAGTATAGTAGCAGCCATAAACTGACATCCTTTATCCCAGGCTCATCGCCTTGATCATCTCAGGAGGCTGGCAAATATCTTGGCACACCCTTTATATCTCTGAGCCTGGGACCTCAAAAATCATTCTCCCTCATCCTCTGCTTCCGGTCTTTCATTGCCATTGAATTCTAACACTTTCCAGCTGTCTAGCTTCCACTTAGGTAGGGTTACATGAGTTTTGACCACAGAAAAGGAGGGGCATCTGATATGAAACAAAAGAAACAATCTAAGCTGTAATCTGTGCAAGTGGAGTTAGATTTTGTCATATTGCCAATTGCTACCTTGCCATAAAAAGGGGGTCTTGATATTTTCTCCCATTTAATAATCTTTAAAATTTAATTAAATTTTTAAAAAAGATTTATTATTGCTTATTATCTCTATAGTATAGTCATTGTACCTTGGGCCCTGCCACCCATACTGAATATTTCTTATAACAAAGAATTCAGCTCAAATCCTACCTTCTGCCTTTCTTTTAAATTATTTTTCTAAATTATTTTCTTCTAAAATTATTTTCCTTTTTCATTGTATCTATCTTGTATGTACACAGTTAAGGCAGCTAAGTAGAATTGTGGATAGAGCCCTGGACCTGGAGTCAGGAAGAGGAGCTCAAATCTGACCTTATACAGTTAGTAGTTGTACGACCCTGGGTAAGTCACTTAATCTGTTTATCTCAGTCTCTTCAACTGTAAAATAAGGATAATAACATACTTACATTGTAAAGTTGTTGTGAGCATCAAATTTTTTTTTTTTTGCTTTTTGGAGGGCAATTGGGGTTAAGTGACTTGCCCAAGGTCACATGGCTAGGTTTTTGTTTGTGTGTGTTAAGTGTCTGAGGTCGGATCCGAACTCAGGTCCTTCTGACTCCAGGGCCGGCGCTCTACTCACTGTGCCACCTAGCCGCCCTGAGCACCAAATTTTTAAAGTACCCAGCACACAGCAGACGTTTAATAAAGGCTTATTCTTTTCCCATTCCCCCTCATCTGAATGTGAGCTCCTCAAAGGCACGGTCTGTGTTTTTTCTTTTTCTTTTTCTTTTCTCTCTCTAGTACTTAGCCCAGTGCCTAACATGTAGTAAGCACTTAATAAATGCTCACTTAATAAATGCTAATCAGAAAAGAAGAATGAGGAGGAGGAGGAGGGAGGGGAGGAGGGGGAGGGGGAGGAGGAGGAGGAGGAGGGAAGAGGAGAAGGAGGAGGGGGGAGGGGGAGGAAGAGGAGGAGGAAGAGGAGGGGAAGGAGGAGGAGGGGGAGGGGGAGGGGGAGGAAGAGGAGGAGGAGGAGGAAGGAGGAGGGGGGGGAGGAGGAGGAGGGGGGGGAGGGGAAGAGGAGGAGGAGGGGGGAAGAGGAGGAGGAGGAGGGGGAGGGGGAAGAGGAGAAGGAGGAGGAGAGGAGGGGGAAGAGGAGGGGAGAGGAGGAGGAGGGGAGGAGAGGAGAAGGAGGAGGAGGAGGGGGAGGGAAGGAGGAAGGAGGAGGGGGAGGGAAGGAGGAGGAGGGGAGGGGAAGGAGGAGGAGGGGGAGGGAGGGAGAGGAGGAGGGGGAGAAGAACCCCACCAAAAAAAAAACAAAACAAAAAACTAAGCAAAGGGAGCACAGAGGCAATTAGCAATAGAACATTCCACATTCCACATCCATTATCCCTGGTGAGATGTGTGATTCTTTACAAGTTCTCTAGGATCTGAATTATTCACTGTAACTCATTGAAACTTGCTTGCCTTTTGGTGGTATTCAGCAGACATTAATGTGGTCACTATGTATTTTTTTTTTGTAGCTGCTTTCTTCACTTTGAATCACTTCATACAAATCCTGCCAGGCTTCTCTGAATTCTTCCTATTCTTCTTTTAATGAGCCCTGACGTTTTGATGTCAGAATCTCTTAGGGAGCTTCCTGAAAACCTGAATGCCTCCTACAGGATATTGTAGCAGTAATACTACCAAATACAGGTTTCTGTAGGCCATGATCTCTGCCTTGCTTAATAACAATTGGAGAATTTGACTATGTAAACATTAATATTTGTTAATAAACATAATATATTAAGATATAAAATATTGAATATTATATAATTATTATTTGTTATATTATTAATATAATGTATTATATAAATATGATAATATATAATAATAATATTAAACATTCTTTCCTTTATCACGGATCCAGGAACAGACCCTACATAGTCTGAGATACTAAGAACATAGATTTAAAGCTGAAAGTGACTTTAAAACCACTTTGTCCATCTCCTTTATTTTACTGATGAGGAATTAAGACCTTTGACACTGTTGACTGACCTCTTGATCTCCTCTATAGACTTGTCGTGATGTTCCTCTCTCTCTGTTCTCCTCCTTCCTGTTCGACTGATCCTTCTAAGTCTGACTTTGATGGTTTATTAGTCAGATAATACTCATTCTCTAGAGGTATTGCCGAAGGTTCGGTTGCTGGCCTCCTATTCTTCTAGTTCTACACACTCTCTCTGTGACTTTAGCCACTACCATGGCTAAATGATCCCTAGGTGTCTTGTTTTGTCCTTCATTTTGGAAGGACAAAAGGAAGGTCAGAAGGAAGAAAACCAATGAAATCATGAGGTGATATCTTGATTTGTGAACGAATTGGATTTAAGTAAGGCAGAGTTGCACAATCATCAGCCTCACTCTCTTCCTGAGTCATCAAAGTCCAGTAACAAGACAAAAGTCAGGACAACGGACGATGGCTCAGGATAGAGTGGGTGACCTTGGCATCGTTGACGTCTGACCAAGCTCTAGGCACACCATGAGATCTGCTTCAGTCACCTTGATGCCCATGAGAACAAATTGTTCTCATCTGCCCATTCTACCCAGGGAAATCTTCACATGCTTGGGGTAGACATCCCCCTCAGTCACCATAAGCTTATTGGCTATCCTCAATCTGGTTTAGCCCTTCTGCTGAAATGGTTTACTGGAGTGTGGCTGATGGGCATGCTACAATAACTTCTTAGAGCCACTAGTGAGAGTTGAGTGATAAGTGGACACCAGAGGTAGATGATTAATCCTGAAAAGGGCTTGGCAAGCCCTTACACCAGAGGTGCCAATCCCCCCTTAATATCCCATACACCCACAACTCTATGCAAATAGCTCTCAGGTCCATAGATATGAGGCCAGTCTCTCCTCTGTGTTTCAATCCCTCATCACCACTTGGAATTTCAAACTGGGTGTCCTAAAGACAACTCAGACTCAGCATGTATAAAACAGAACTCATCATCTTTACCCCTACAGTGACATTCTCCCCAACTTTGTTATCTCTGTCAGAAATTTCCAGTCTCCCTGGTTTGTAACATGGAATCTTTGGCTCCTCCCTCTCACCCCCCCTACTACCACCACCATCACCACCACCATCACTATCTCCATCACCCCCCACCACCACCCATAGCCAATCAGTTGTCAAGTTGTCTTGCTGTTTCCATCTCTACATCTCTCTCAACTGAAGCCTTCTCTCTCCTCTAGGAACCTAAGAACATAGTTCAGGTCCTTTTCTCATGTCTCACCCTGATTGTTGCAACAACCCCACATTGATCTCCCTGCCTCAGACTTTCCCCACTTCACTCTATCCTCCACACTGTTGCAAAAGTGATTTTTCTTAAGCACAGATCTGCCCTTGCTCAATAAACTCTAGTAGCTCCCTTTTTTTTGCCTCTATATTTGATCAAAATATAAACTTCTGTTTAGCTTTTAAAGCCCTTCACAATCTTGTCCCAAGACTTTCTACCCTTATTGTACTTTAACCCTTCTCCCATACCCTATAGCTCAGCTAAATTGACCTTCTGTCTTTAGAAGAACAATCCTGAATTTAAAATGGCTCCCCACTAAAGTAGTTAACAAGCTGACGAAATTTTGGCTACAGTACCTTTTGAACACCATCTATTATGTTGTAAAAGGATTATAGGCTTCATTGGCAGAAGGTATGGCACTTTGATGAAATTACAGGTACTGGAAAAACCTGCATATTTCTTTCTTCTTTTCTTCCTTCCTTCCTTCCTTCCTCCCTCCCTCCCTTCCTCTCTCCCTCCTGCCTTTCCTCACTCCCTCACTCCCTTTCTTTTCTTTCTTCCTTCCTTCCTTCCTTCCTTCCTTCCTTTCTTTCTTTCTTTCTTTTTCTTCCTTCCTTCCTTCCTTCCTTCCTTCCTTCCTTCCTTCCTTCCTTTCTTTCTCTTTCTTTCTTTCTTTCTTTCTTTCTTTCTTTCTTTCTTTCTTTCTTTCTTTCTTCCTTTCTTCCTTTCTTTTTTTTGAGGCAATCAGGATTAAGTGACTTGCTCAGGGTCACACAGTTAATAAGTATCTGAGGTCAGATTTGAACTCAAGTCCTCCAGAGCTGGTCTTTTATCCACTGTACCACCTAACTGTCCCATATTTATTTTTCATAATACCACTTTATAAGTTAAGAATATGGTTGGCTTTCCTGATACATGGAAATTAATTTTATTTTTTTGTTTTTGGGGTCCTTTTTAAAAATCTTATCTCTTACTCCCATAAAAGCCTAATTATAGTACAGTACACACAATATGGGCTCAAGAAATGTTTGTTGAGTGAATGGAATAGTAGCTAGCCTGGGATAGAAAAAAATAAATTAAGGAAAATGCAGAATATTGACTATATATATATATATATATATATATATACCTTAACATATAGGAAAACTGAACCCAAAGATTCATATGCTAATCCTCTCAGACAAAGAAAGTTATAGTTGACAGAAGACAGGCTTCAGACAATCGCACATTTTAGTTGAATTTTCCATTCAACTCACTTAAAATAAAATGAAATGAAATTTAACCTAATAGGTACAGAGCAGTGTTAGAGGTTGGTGGATAGGTTGAAAAGATAAAAATCAAAGAATCCCTGCCCTCAGGGAGTTTAAATTCTACCGGGAGAATTTTAAAATATGCAGACACAAGTATGAAGGCAGTCTGAAATACTCATCTTCCTGAATTCAAATCCTATCTCAGACACTTATTAGCTGTAATACCCTGGGCAAGTCACTTAACGCTATTTGCCTCAGTTTTTTCATCTGTAAAATGAACTGGAGAAGGATATGGCAAACCACTCTAGTATCTTTGCCAAGAAAATCCTCAAATGGGGTCACAAAGAGTCAGACATGATGGAAACAACCAAAATATAAGTAAACTATAAGGAACATAGAGGGAAACAGAGTCCTAGCAGTTGAGAGTACTATGAAAGGCTTCATGGAGGAGGTGAAAAGGATTCTAAAAGAGGAGTATGAGAAGAGAATTCATCTTTGATGTAACCTGAAGCCCTGAACAGCAGTTTAAATGAACTGGATTCAGTAGGGGGAAGGAGAGAAGGATGGAACAAGGGGTGATTCCATTAATCATCTTTTCCTCATTCCATCACCCGGATTTCCATTGAGAAGATCAGAATTGGACTGATCTTGTGCCCATCAAGTTTCTTCCTGGGGAACATCAGACCACAGCTCTTTTCTAAGTTTACAGATTTTGAAATATTCTTCAGTTTTCAGTTATGACCAGCTTTTTCCTGGCTCACAAAATTTAGAATCTCAAATAGAGAAAGTTGCCCAATCAGATGTTTTATTCTCCTTGGTAATTACAGCACATTTTGAGAAGGGAAGTTCATAGAAGTAGGCTTCATGGCTTTTAAAAATGACACGTGCACACACGCATTTGAGGCGTGTTCTCCACTTCCTTTAGCCTATTACACTTGAATTGTTCATGAACATGATTGAGAGGCATTTTGCAAACATAAAGTACTCCAGAAATGCAACGTGCTGATCACGGTGGGGCTAATGCCATGAGCAGAGCCCCAATCCAAGCAGGGGTCAAAATTATGAGTAGAAACTAACTTTTGATTGGGCTTGTGGGTGCCTTATTTTTATTTAGAGGGGTTCTTAACTCCAAAGACAGCACAAGGGGATAAAGAGCCTGGAACACCTGGAACACCAGAGCTACCTCTGGACGACACCTAGCCTGAAGTCAATTCTCAAGTAATAAATCTTGTTGCTAACTCTTCTATCACCCTTATCAGGCAAGAGCCTAGAGAAAATAGAGCTTTTTATCATGCCCTGAAGGTCAACACCCTTGGATGTAGTTAGATTTACATTCCAGAGGTAAAGCCTAGAGACAGCCTGAGAGAGTCAGACAGACAGAGACAGAGAGGAGAGAGGAGAGGAGAGGAGAAAGAAAGAGACTGAGAGAGAGGGAGGGAGACAGTCAGACACAAGGAGAGGAAAGAAGCGAGGAAAGGAGAGAGAGAGGGAGGGAGACAGACAGAAAGAGAGACAGAGTCAGAAAGAGAGAAAAAGAAAGAGAGGGGAGAGGGGAGAGACAGAGAGAGAGAGGAGGGGGGGAGACAGACAGAAACAGACAGTCAGAAAGAAAGGGGGAAAGGGGAGAGAGAGAGCTCTTTATCTAGTCTTTGAAAGACACAGACACATTAAGCTCTGTGTTGCAGGTGTTAAACTCCATTCCCACCCCTAAATTAGACCCGGAAGTCAATAAATAGTTGACTACCATAAAATAATATTTAGAGTAAATAAACCATATTACAGCAGACTATCAGAAGAGGTGCAATTGGACAGACTTCAATGGCCATCTAGTCCAATCCAGACTCAGAAAAAGGCTGCCCTCTACCATAGACTTTCTATGATACTGCCATTCAGGGCTCATTTAGTTTTAGACCTTGAAAGGATCTCAGAGACAGCTAGTCCAATCCTTTTATTTTGCAATTAAGGGGAAGTTATTTGCCCAGGGTCATACTGGTTGTAAGCAGCTGAGCTGATATTTGAATTCCATTCCTATGACTCCAAATAGAATACTCTTTTCGTTAGTCAAGGCTAGCTCCCTTAATGGGCAGCTAGGTGGCGCAGTGGATAGAACACTGGACTGGGAATCAGGAAGATTGATCTTCCATCTTCCTAAAGTTCAAATCTAACCCTGGTCAAATCAATTAACCCTGTTTACCTCAGTTTCCTGGTCTGTAAAGTGAGAAGGAAATGGGAAACCACTGCAGTATCTTTTCCAAGAAAACCCTAAATGGGATTGAAACCCTCCCTCCCTTCCAAGACGTTAATTAATTGTCTTTTCCAAGATCATATAAGTAGTAAATGATCAAGTCAGGGTTTAGATCCAGATCTGTTGACTCCAAATATTGTATCTCAGTGCCATCTTGCCAGCTAAGATGCTTTGGGCACAGTCACTTCTGAGTTTTAGTTTTCTCATATGTAGTATGGGGTTAATGATACTTAAATTACTTCTCCCACAGAGTTGTTGGGAGAATAGTTCTTTGTAAGTCTTAAAATACTGATATAAATTACAGTTATGGCTATTTTCAATTATTTTCTTCAATTAACAAACATTTGTTTTCTTTCTCTCCCATTTCCTCCCTTCCAAAAACAAAACCCTTATATAGTCAGTTACTGCCTTTGTGTTCATTGATGTGACACCAGCAGTGTATGCTTTTTTTTCTTTAAATAAATCATTTTAAACCCCTATCTCACAAAGGCTGGAAGTACAGTAGGTATTCACAGGCCTGATCAGCAGAGAGTTTTCCCCTCCCCCACAGGACCACATAGCCTGGCCATCTTATGCTCCTGGGTTCACCATATTTGTGGATACCAGATCTGCTTATCCTACTGCAACTGAAAATTCCTGAACTCAAGCAATCCATCAGTCTCCACCTTACCAAGTAGCAGAGATTGCAGGAATAGACACCAGGCCAGTGTTTCCCATTTGAAGGGGAACAAAATCAGCTAAATCAATGACTATACTTAGTGTCATACCAGGAGAGAAAAAAATAACTGTTTTACTGGTTTTCAGAGTCCCACAGGGCATTCTGGCATCAAGAAAACAGCCTTAAGGCTTTCTTCTAGCATCCTTGACTGGAGGCAAGTAATAAGATTAGAAATGAACCAAAGATGCAGAAAGGTGACCTTCAGATACAAGTTTGTAATCAAGAAGACATCATTGAATCATAGACTGAAATCTGGAAATAGCTTTAGAGGTCATTTTGCTCTGCCCCTTGGGGATTAGACCAAGGTCATATAGATAGAATAAATGACATTTTGGAATGAGCTTTTGAATTCAGGTCCTCTGACTTCCCATTCAGAACTCTTTACATTGCCCTACACTCCTTATCTAGTCTATTTAACTGCTGTTAATCTGCAATGGCTAGTATTGTAGGCAGAAGGGAAAAAAGTATTTATAAATACCTACTATGTGCCAGCCTCTGTGTAAGCACTTTGAAATATTACCTCATTTTATTATTGGACAGAGAGAGAGAGAAAGAGAGAGAGAGAGAGAGAGAGAGAGAGAGAGAGAGAGAATTGGGACTAAGAGGTTTCCCAGGGTCATACAACTTAATGTCAAGTGTCTCAGTATGGATTTGAACTCAGGTCCTCCCTCCTGACTCTAGAGTGGGTGTTATATCCACTGCGCCACCTAACTGCCACCTACCTGCACCCTAGTATTATAGATTAAGGAAATATTATCTGTGTGACCCCGGGCAAGTCACCCCACCCTGTTTGCCTCAGTTTCCTCATCTGTTAAATAAGTTGAAGAATATGGCAAACCACTCCAGTGCCTCTGCCAAGGAAACCCCAAATGAGTGTCACAAAGAATCTGACATGACTGAAATAACCAACAACCAATACAAACAAGGAAGACATACCATTTCCCTAATATTTTTTCCCTAGTATCCTCTGGTTGCCTTGTATTATTAGGTTACAAACTCAAGAAGTGTTAAAAATATCTGTTGGAAAGTCGGGGGCGGAGCCAAGATGGCGGAGTAGAAACAGCATTTCCAATGTGCTCTGCCCCACACAAATTTCAAACAATGTGAAAGGGAGCTCCTAACAACTTCTAGAGCCCCGGCACCCACAGAACAGCACAGAGAAGCTAACCTCCTGCTGAGGACAGCCCAGCAGCTCTGCAGGGAGCAGCCAGCACAGCGCTCTGAGAGCAGGCAGCCCAGCGTGCTGGGAACCGACAGCGCAGCCCGCAGAGCTGAGCCCAGGTCCGCGGTTTTAGCCCCAGGGCAGCCAGGCCTTCAGCCAGCTGGTGGAACCCCAGAACACCAGCAATTGTGGCGATTCCAGAATTATCAGCACAGATATGCCTAGGATAAAGTGAGAGGTTAGTGCCCTATGGACTTTGGGACCAGTATTTGGGGAACACGTGGCTTCCTCCCCTGGGGACAAAAAGCTGCTGAAGAAACAGCTGCACAGAAGCCATTTTGCAGCATCAGTAGTGGCTCTAGCTCCTGGTCTGCAAACTGTAGGAAGATCCAGCAATCAGTCTGGGGGTTAATCGCTTTTGCTTTAAACTGCCTGGATCTGGATTGTGGTCTGGGGGGAAGTTTGGGGTGGGTATCCAACTTGCCAGAGTGGGTGGAGGCTTTACAGAGGCCACCCAACTGTCGGAAGTTGTGAAGACCCCACGTTTGGGCGGAAGCTCCCCTGTCTGGTGGCAGAGTCCCACTGTGGCAACAAGCCCAAAAATCAAATAATTAAGTGGCAACATGCCTAGGCAAATGAAACAAAATAAACAAAAAAGTTCAACATTGGACTCCTATTTTAGGGGCAAAGAGGCTCAAAGCATGGAGGAGGACTGTGAGGTCAGAACTCCTGCACCAGAAGCCCCAAATGAAAATACAAGCTGGCTACAGGCCATAGAGGACCTTAAGAAGCAGATAAGAGAAGTGGGGGAAAATTTGGGAAGAGAAATGAAAAAGATGCAAGAAAAGTATGAAATGACAGTCAACAGCCTGACTGAGGAAAATAACACCTTAAAAAATAGACTAACTCAAATGGCAAAAGAGGCTCAGAAAGGCGATGAGGAGAAGAATGCCTTAAAAAGTCGAATTTGCCAGATGGAAAAAGAATCTCAAAAGCTCACTGAGGAGATTCATTCCTTCAGAGTTAAACTGGAGCAAATGGAAGCTAATGACTTTATGAGAAATCAAGATGCTATTAAGCAGATCCAAACAAATGAAAGAATAGAAGGCAATGTGAAATATCTCATGGGAAAAACCACTGACCTGGAAAATAGATCCAGAAGAGATAATTTAAAAATTATTGGACTACCTGAAAGCCATGATCAAAGAAAGAACCTAGAAATCATCCTTAAAGAAATTCTCAAGGAAAATTGCCCTGATGTTTTAGATCCAGAGGGCAAAATAGAGGTTGAAAGAACCCACAGATCACCTCCTGAAAAAGATCCCCAAAAGAAAACTCCCAGGAATATTATAGCCAGGTTCCAGAATCCCCAGATCAAGGAGAAAATACTCCAAACAGCCAGGAAGAAACAATTTCAATATTGTGGAAACACAATCAGAATAGCCCAGGACCTGGCAGCTTCTACACTGAAGGATCAAAGGGCATGGAATATGATATTCCAGAGGGCAAAAGAGCTGGGATTGAAGCCAAGGGTCACCTACCCAGCAAAACTGAGTATCTTGTTTCAGGGAAAATATGGTCATTCAGTGGAATAGAGGACTTTCAAGCATTCTTGATGAAAAAACCAGAGTTGAATAGAAAATTTGACATTCAGACACAAGAAGCAAGAGATGCTTGAGAAGGTAATCAAGGAAAAGAAATCAAAAGGAACTTATCAAAGTTGGACTATTTACAGTCCTACATGGAAAAACAATAACTATGCTTGATGAAACCTTTCTCATTATGAAAATAATTGAAGAAGGGTACATGGCATATGTTCACAGGTATACATGGATAGAGGGCACAGGTTGAATTTGATGGGAAGGGATGATTATTATCTTTTTTTTGGAGGGCAATTGGGGTTGGGTGACTTGCCCAGGTTCACACGGCTGGGTTTTTGTTTGTGTGTTGGGTGTCTGGGGCCGGATCCGAGCTCGGGTCCTTCTGGCCCCGGGGCTGGCTCTCTGCTCGCTGCGCCACCTAGCCGCCCCAAGGAAGGGATCATTCTTAAGGGGTGAAGTCAAGAGGTGAAAGAGGAAAGTGGCAAGAGGAGATGGAGAGAGACAGGGTAGGGCAAACTATCTCATGTAGAAGAGGCAAGGGGAAGTAGTTGCAGGGAGGGGAAGAACAGGAAGGCAAAAAGGCAAAAGCATATTCTCATTGAAGTTGGCTCAAGGAGAGAAACACATACATACTAAATGGAATATCTTACCCTCACTCACTCTCCTGAGTAGGGGAAAGGGGGATGAGAGGGGGGATGATGGAGGGGAGGGCATTCTAGGGAGAGGGGAGGTTAGACGTACCCACTATCAAAGAGGGACAGGATCAAAGTAGGGAATGGACCAGGTGGGAGGTGAGACAGGTGGGAGGGAAATATAAGCAGTCTTTTACAATATATCTACTATGGTAATGTTTTGCATAGATATACATGTACAACACATACTGAATTGCTTATCTTCTCAGAGGGAGTAGGTGACAAGGGAGAAGGGGAATGGATCTGAAAATCGAAGTTTTAAAATTAAATGTTTCATAAGATGTCCAGGCAGTGGGGCTCAGAGATCCACCTTGCCCTAATGGCAAAGTCGAAGGGGGTATGGGAGAAGATATGGGAGAGAGCAGATTAGATGAGGGGATATCTAGTGGGACTGCTATTCTGGGGTAGTGGGTAGGGAAAAAAATGGGGGAAAAATGTAACTCATAATCTGATGGAAATGAATGATGTAAACCAGAAGTTAATAAAGCATTTGTTTAATCAAAAAAAAAATTTTTTTTAAATTAAAAAAAAATAAAAAAATATCTGTTGGATGGGAACAGTAAATGTGTCTTTCATATGTAAGTATGCAGAAAGAAATCACAAGTTATTATCACATAAATGCGGATCGTAATAGCTGACATGTATATAACTTCATATACACTATCTCATTTGACCCTCATAACTGCCCTGTGAGGGAATTGCTATTATTATAATACCTGTTTTACAGATGAGAACACTGAGGCCTAGAGAGGTAAAGTGACTTGCTTGGGGTCATACAACCTGAGGCAGGATTCCAACTCAAGTCTTCCTGACTCTATCACCAGCACTGGCACTGTAGGCATGGTGCTACCCAGTTTCCCTGATACCAACTTTTAAAATATTACATTATAAATATATCATTTATTCTTCATGTTTTACTTAAAAAATGTCCTACTTTGTCAGTCTACTTAAGCAACCCTTTTGTCTTTTTCCCTGTGTTCCCCCTCTCCCCTTGTACACCCAATCCCATCTGTGGGGGAGAGCAGGTTTGATGAGACTGAAAACTCCTCAGAGGTAGGAATTCTATCAGCTCTCATTTCATTGGGTTCAAATTTCATATGGTGCCTAGCACAGGGAATGACTTGACAGATGCTATTTTGAGGGCTTGACTTGAGACCTGCTAGACCTCCATAAGGAATCTGCCTTTGTCCTTACAAAGTTATCCCGTCAAACTTGTTTGTAGCTCACTATAATGTCTATATTAGGAACTTGGCTCCTGGGTGCTACTGGCCTCTTCAAGTCCCTCTGGGTACATTAGGCTTGAGTGATTGACTCCTACGGCTCTTACACTGAAACCAGATCTGGGAGGACAGATCCCTTGGCATGTATGTGACTGCCTACCTAATCCCTGATCCAGCAGGGAGCCCACATTTCACAAGGTCCCTTCCAGATGCCCTACTATTTGTTACTCATTCATTAATTCCAAAGCATGGGAAAAGTACTGTGTAGGATGATGTGAGTACAAAGTTCCCATCCTTCCAGAGTTCACAATTCAGTTGAGTTTCATAGGGGGTTCTGTCCAGACATGATTTTATTGGCATAGGGAATTCTCAGTATGGTAAACTCTCTCTGCCAATTTCTGAAATTAATCCTGTTAGAGGGTTTCCTGGGGGACACTGAGAGCTTGCATGATTGTAGCCAGGATTCCCAGAGACAGAATTTGAACCCAAGCCTTCCAGATCTTTATCCAATGAAATCTTCTATCCAATCAAATTCTTGATCAAATCAAACCCTATTCTAGTAAATCCTTTGACAAATAACATCTCTGAATATGAGAAGAGACTGTTTTCTGATTATGAAGCCCTCTAAGGTTAGATTTTATTTATTCTGTACATAACTAATTTTTAAAAATTGTTGTATGTTGTCTTCCTCATTAGACATGAGCTCCTTGAGGAAAATAGCCACTTTTCTTCCTCTCTTTGTATCCCTACTGTTTAGCAAAGTGCGTGGTACACAATAAGCACTTAATAAATGTGTGTTTGATAGGTCTTGACCTTCTAACACCTCCATGCAACTTAACATTCCTGTGGTTCTTTATTAAGACACTAGGTGTCATGTGCCTGGGAAGGGACCTTAGATGGGTGAGTTCTACCCATGGAGTCATATGGTTATTCTGAAGTCAAAAAGTAATACATAACAGTACTTAGAGGTACCAAGGACAAGAGTGACTTTCTTGGGTTTTTTTGTTTTGTTTTGTTTTGTTTTACTTTCTTGGTTTCTAACAGTATTCTCTCCTTGCTTTGTGAATTTGCCTCAAAAATTGTTATCATCTTGTACTTCCTATTTACTCATGGCATGATATTCACTCTTCTCTACTCCACCCAGGAGTCTCAATAATCCTCAAATACTTTTGTCAATAGCACTCCTTCCTTCAAGATCTATATGTGTGCTGTGCGCCCTCCACCCAAACAAGGTTCAATCTCTCCACACCTATTTAGAGCATTTCTTGAGTTACTAGGGTCAAAAAGCTCATCAGTCATTGGTCAACTCTTCAGTAATAAATCTCTCTGGACAACTGGTACACAAACAGGTCTACTGCTAAGCCCATACCTGAAACTTGACAAAAGAACCCACCCACATCTGCATTCTTGTTGCTCTAACTTTTGAGATGGGGACTCAAGGCAGGACTTTGAGTGAAGGTTGTTAATGATACAGCGTAATATAACAAATATTTAGTAAGTGCCTACTAGGTTCGAGGCATTATGGTAAGTACTAGGAATACAAGACCAGACAAACCCAGGAAAAAGTAGTCCCTACCTTCAATAACAACTCATTTATTATGCCATGATGAACAATAAATGTAAAGAATTCAGAAAAGCATGAGAAGATATCTATGAACTGATATTCAGTGGAGTAAGTAGAACCAGGAAAACAACATATGCAATAATAACTATAACATAAATCAAAAGATGGAAAAACGAATCAGAACTCTATATAATGACACTGATTAAACTTGGCCCCAGAGAAGATTTGAGAAAATTCATGTCCTTCCTCTCTTTGCAGAGGTGGAGGAGGGAGCTACAAGTATGAAATTTTGCATGTGTTGTCAGATAATGTGTTGGTTTATTTTGCTGAACTGCTTTCTTCTTTTTATTCCCTTGGTAGTTTTCTAGGGAGAAGAATGGGGAAGAATGTATCTGAACATGAAAATGATATAAAAGTAAAATATATCCATAAAAACAAGATGTTAAAAACCTCACATTTCTATAGCTCCTTTCAATTTACAAGCCATTTATCTCAAAAAAGTTCTGTGAGGTAGGTGGTCCAGGCATTATCATTAGAGATGAAAACTAAGGCTCAGAAAGATGAGATTATTTATCCATGGTCTAAGTAAATGGGGAAGACAAGACTGAGCCAATCCACTGATGACAGTTTCAGAACTCTTGAAATGACCCTGTTGTTGGCACCACATAATCTTATTAAATTGATGCTATAAACTCATTCAAGGTTTAGACATGATTTAAAAAAGAAATCTATCCCTGAAAATGCTTCCTCCTTTCATTTTAAAAAATTATAAGGACTTCATTGGTAGGTATAGCTCAGAAGAAAAAAATGTCTTCATAGTTGAATCTGATTTCTAGTCCCACAGTGACCCTAGGAAAAAATAGAGCCCACCCCACCAAAAAAATAAAAGCAAATAATGCTGGCTAGCAATCTCAGTCTGATTTTTGGCTGCCAACTCTCTTTACTTTGTTAACCCTCTTGATTCAATTATGCCGCACACAACCACAAGACTGATTGTCTTTAGATTCCAGTAAACAGAATAGCTGTGGCAAGGGGAGAGAAGACCCCAATTTTCTAAACAAAAGCATTGAAGAAATAAACAACCCCCATGAATAGAGACTTATATAAAATCAACATTCTGGTTTTCCTTGAAAGAAGTCCAGAATCCTGGAAGGTAAGTACTGTTATTAGGGAAACCCAGGCAGGGCTGAAGGGGATTAGCCACTCCAAATGGTGGTGGGCAAAGAAGTGGGCTTAAGAACCAAATGACAGGAGTATATGATGTGGTGAGCCTGAAGAAAGCACAGCAGGCATGTGAAGGGACTAAAAGGAACATTGTAAAAGGATCCACAGAAGCCTGAAACAAAAACAAACACAGGAAAACACAGAACAATAAAGCGAAAGGGAATTAGCAGATAGGAGATTTGGAGGAGTCGGGGGAGGACTTTTAAGAGAGGGAAAAGGGGGAAAGGTGTAACAAAAATTGACCAGGAGTATTCCTTCTTCCTTTCCCTTTTTCCCTTCATCCTTCCCCTGCTTCCCCTGTTCCCCCCCCCCCCACCACCAAAAAAAAAATCATACTGAAGATTAAAGAAGAAAAAAGATAACCTGGAAAGGCAGGGAGAATTAAGAGGTCTTGAGTACCTGAGTATTTAGCAAACCAGTTCTTATATTTTATTTTTTAAATTGTAATCCAGAAAGGATTCTGCTGAACCAGCCTTTGAGAAGAGATTGTGGCTGTGTCTTCTGTTTACAACAGGACAACCAAGCTGCTCCTGCAAAAATTCAGGGAACTTTGATGTTTTTCTTGATGAGGAGAAGAATGCATCACTACTGAGATGACACAAACTGAAAGATTACCACAGGCCCAGAAATTGCCCCTTCCAAGGCCCGACACATGTTAATTTCATCATCCACTTGCTTGGGCTCTTTTCATGTGACAATATCCATTGAGAACTATCTACTTGGGTCCCACTTTGGAGGCCAGGACCTAATATGGTACTTAACTTAACTTAACACTTAACTTAATGCATTTAACAGGCATTTAATAAATGCTCGATGGTTGACTGATGATTGGTTGACATAGACACAGACTCATGATGACCCTTTAGTGAAAATCATCATTAATTGGTTGAGGTCTGTAGTTCTCTGACTTATGAAGGCAATGTAAAATTAATGGGCCAAGCCATGAATTCATTGGAAGACATTTGGCAAAAGACATAATAACTAGCATTTATATAGTGAAGTAGGTACTATTATCAAATTTATTTTACAGGTGAGGAAACAGAGGTTCAGAAAGATTGAATGATTTGCCCAGGGTCACCCAGCTAGTAACCCAAATCTTCTTGACTTTCTTGGCTCTAAGTCCCACACTCTATCCATTATGCCTCCTAGCAATTAGCAGAGTTTAAGACCACACTAACTAGTGAAATTGTGTTACTACTTATTTGATAATTTGAGTGGTTTTTAATGAAACATACATATACATATATACATTTGCGTATGTTTATATATGTGTGTTTCTTTCAAATATAGTATGCCTGTGTATATATAGTATAATTACAGAAATTTATTTGTTTCTTTAAAAACTCCAATAATCAAATGGAAGATGTAGCAAATATGATTCCATTGTGTTTATCTTTTGTGGATTATGAAAAACACTTGTAAAATAACAAAAACTGTATTAATTGTTCACAGCTTCTTCACAACCTACTTTCTTGCTCTCTGCAATCTTTGTGTGAACTTAGCAGTGATTGCTAAATTCACAAGAACAAAGAAAATGATTTCAAAAGGAGTCACAGGGCCTGAGTTCAAATGCTAACCCTCATACTTGGTCTCTGTGTGACCTTGTACCAATCAGTAAATTTCTTTAGGCCTCAGTTTCCTCATCAGTAAAATGAAGGAATTGGATGGCATGGCCAGTGAGGTCCCTTCCAGATCTGGATCCATGAATTTATGAATATTTCCCTCAGAGAGAAATCATTCCTCCATAAATTATACATGGGGGGAAAAAAGGCTTCTTTATACACTGATTTTTACCCGTTTCAAGAATTTGGACATTTCCAGCACAGTCTGCTACCTAAAGCTGTAGGTACTAAAAACATTAGTTAGATATTTCTATTTACTATAAAAAATAGAGTGTTTGAAATGGTTAGGATGATGTTTTTTAAAAAGCTTTTTTTGGGGGTGGCTAGGTGGCACAGTGAGTAGAGTGCCGGCCCTGGAGTCAGAAGGACCTGAGTTCCGATCTGGCCTCAGACACTTAACACACACAAACAAAAACCTAGCCATTTGACCTTGGGCAAGTTAAAAAAAGCTTTTTTTGCTTTATTTAGAACTTTCTATGCATTATCTCATTTATTCCTCACAACAATTCTGTAAGGTTATCCTGTATTGCTATCCCTATTTTATGGATTTGGAAACTGAGGCTCAAAAATCAAAGCAACATGCCTAAAGTCTGTGTCAGAGTCAGAGTTCAAACCCAGATCTCTCCTGACTCCAAGTACAACGCATTTTTCTGCCACACTAAATGTTAAAGAAGATCAAAATGGTCCTAGATTAAAATGTTTGCACTTTAGAAGCTAGCCTTTGAGGAAGGACAAATAGGAAAGAATTCCAGATGCCAGCATTTCAGGCATTGGTGAGGGTGATATTTTTGGTCAAAGGGACTTTCCCAGGGCTTCACAGATGACAAGTTTTCCAGCTGGAATAATGCTTAGCCAGCCCAACAATTTGGAACCAAGACTAGGATTCACTTACTCACTTCACCCTTAGGATTTGTAGGTCTGGGGTGGGGCAGAGCTTTGTTCCATAGTTGTCTGATTGCCCTTTGTCGTTGTCTACCTAAAGATGTGAGACTCTGAGTGACGAAAGCCAGGGCTGAGGCTGAAGCTGTGTGCATGCTTGTGGGGATCTAGAACCTCAGAAAACTTTGGCTGGAAATGTTTTATCAGGCAGCCTCCTGAGAGGGAAAGGGTGGGTAAGATGTGGGGGTGGGGGGGAATGCTAACAACAATCCTTGGGGGCTAATTTAATCAATACACCTTATTGTCTCAGTTCCTATCTTTCCCTATACAGGGTAAGAGCAAATTTACCACGGTGTAATACTACACAGGCTAAAAGGATAATCACTGTGTAATTTTAACAGCTGCTGAAATCTATAACATTAGAGTATGATTTCATTCCATGGTCTCTCACCAGGATCCAGCACCAGGTCCTGTAGTGTGGAGCCCAGGGGCCATGGAACTAAAGAAAACATTGATTTGGGGGAGTTCAGAGCTCCATGGCAAGACTCTCTACTTCATTAAGGTCCATTTATTAATAGCCACAGCCTTCTTTTACTAGTATAAGAAGTAATAAATAAATTTTAAAACTCCTAGGTTAGTTCATTAGCAACTAGATATCATTTTGTTGAGCACAGAACACCGTCCTGGGAATTGCCTAGCCCTCCACAGTATGGCTTCCACCCACATTTCCAGTCTTCTATACTACAATTACAGCCTCTGCAGTAAAAACTCACCTAGCCCTCCATATGGTGCTGATTCCCAACCACACTTCTTAGATCATCCAGCCATCCACCAGGAAGCCAGGGACTGGCCAAAATGAGTATCTTGCCATCTCTCCAGCTGCCAGATGGAAAGGGAAAGGGGAGAGCTCACTCTAGAAACAGTAAGCAGATCAAGAGCACCATTGCTACTGTAAAGGTTATGACAACTGATTTTCCTAGAGCTGCCCTCAACATTCCCATGATGCTCTAGATTAAAGGTCTCTTTCCTGGTCCCCTGTCCCTTTTACGTAGTATATGAGTGAGTACCCTTTGAGTTCAAGAACTATCTCATTTTTGTCATCATCCCCAGAACCTAGAATAACAGTACCTAGTGGGTGGTAATGGCTTAATAAAGCCCATGTATTCATTTGTTCATCCAAATTGTCCTCTAGCAATTCACAACCTTCATAATCCACAGCCATGTTTTTTGTCCTTTCTCACCTTATAAAATTCCTCATTTTCTCCAGCATTACACTGTACACAAGACTTTTCCTGATCTTTACTTTCTATTCACCAGCTCTTCTTCTTTGCTTATCTGTGTACTGGATGTATCCCCTTAGTAGAAAGTAAGCTCCCTGAGGGAAGTTACTACCAGTTTCATTAGTATCCCAAATGCCTTAAACATAATCAACCCTTAATAAATGTTGGATTGGGGGACGGCTAAATGGCGCAGTGAAAAGAGTGCCGGTCCCAGAGTCAGGAGGACCTGAGTTCAGATCCGACCTCAGACACTTAACACAAAAACTAGCCATGTGAACTTAGGCAAGTCACTTAACTCCAATTTCCCTGCCTTCCCCCTCAAAAAAAAAAAAAAAAAAAGCAAAAATAAATAAATAAACAAATAAAATTAAATAAAAAAATAAATGTTGGATTGAACTGAATGTATATGGGAACACAAAAATAATGGAAAGGGGAAGAAATAAAGAAAATACCTTTCAAGTTTAAGGTAGATAGATGGGCATATCTATCACACTGGTACCTTATGGCTGAGTTAAAAACCTATGAGCAAGCATTTGTTCATTGCCTACTACATGCCTTGCTAGACTGGTATCCAGTTTAGAGGTTGCAAATAATTTCTCAGTTCCCAGGAGGGAGAAGGAAAGGAGAGTCTAAGGAGGTTTTGCAAAGGCACAAATGTTGTGAGACTCCTGGGACATCAAATAGTTGTTTTGAAATCATGCTTTTAGGAAGTGAGTTTAAACGAGGAGGAAACATATGGCTTACATTTCCTTTGAAAGATGCAGGAGTTGAAGAACTGATAGAAAAAAAATTAGTTTGGTGCAGTAAGGGCTAGACAGAGAGTACTACAAATGAGGAGGTAGTGTTTCCCTCTCCCTTAACCTCCCCAGAATGCCATTCAAGCTAGGTTTTTCCTGTAAGAGATGGACGGAGGGTAAAACCAAGCAGAAGGAACTTAGGGGATGTGAAGTGTTCAATTTTAATAGAAAAAGATCATGAGTAATCAAGGATCAGATTCAAACTCAGCAGGAAGTCTGACATGGCCTGGAGTGTTGCAAATGGAGTCAGCCCTTTAAGTCTTGGAAAGAAAACTACCATTTTGCTTAATTCTAGGCCAGAAAGAAGGAGGCCAAGGGGGAAAGGGTAAGTCTCTTCCACAAAGTTGCAATTTTATGTACTGAAATGCTGGATAAACTAGGTTCCAAGTTTTGCAAGACTCCTCGTGTCCTATAAAAGCAACTATGAATCTTGCTTCTCTTTATTGTGTCCCCTCAATTCACACACACACACACACACACACACACACACACACACACACTCCCTTGGAATCCTATTAGGACCTCTTAGCTCTGCTTGTCTTCTCTTATTATATTTCCTTTCAGCTTGGGCCCCTGGAATTTCAACACCATTTCTGTGGGTAACTTCTGCAGCCAAGTAGGTTTGGGACAGTGGATTTTTAATACGTGCTGAGACCATTGGAGGGAGAAGGGAAAGGATAGAGAACCATTCTATCCTCTCTGGAAATCCAGTAGGGACTTCTGTTAGTCGCATTTTCCAGTATCCAGGCATATGGCAAATTCCAGGGAAACATTAGTAATTCATACACTAGCTCAAAGTGGGGGTGGGGAAGGCAAGATAAAACCCTCTTGAGCAGTGAGGGCACGATGATTTTCCACTTGGGGCCTTAGAGGATTTCCAGGAAGGTGGTGATTTAAGGAGTATACAAAGTAGGAAAGTACTAGCAAGGATCCTCAATCATTTCCTTTACTTCCTTAGTGTGGAATAGAAGCCTTAGCTAAGAGACAGCAAGAAGTTCAGAAGAGTTCTGCAGTAACACAGAAAACTCCCAAGACCATTAATGCCTGGACAACAAAAGGTCATAGGGTTAAATAGTAGGTTTTTCAAGAAAACAGGACATTGAACATTGAATTGGGATTACTGAACATGAGCATACAACAGAACATTACATTCCATTCCTGGCCATAGTACAGACTAATCAGTAGGACAAGGCCAGTGGGGATTTGACTAAGAGGCTAGGAAAATCACTCATGAATTGTACACATTCACAAAAGCATATTCACCAGGGCAAATAGCTGTTGGGTTAATGACATAGGGCAAGGTGTGGTGTTATCAACTTCTTGTTTGGTTGGTGAGACATAATTCTTCTGCAGATTCACATGAGGGCAAGAATGTACAGTTGGGAAAGATGAGAGGAGAGAGCAATGGGGTGCTTGACAATGCCCTGGGAGGGCCATCTTTATATGGAAATGCAAAGTGGAAACATATTCAAAGAATCTTAGAGTTGAAAGGTTATTTCCTCAGACCAACCTGAGCAAGTAGCCCCTAGACCACATACCTAACCCAGTGGTCATTCAGCCTTTTGCATGACTTCCTGCACTAAGAGGGAACCCTTCCCATTCAGAGACAGACTGTTCCACTTTGAGCTAGCTCTAGTCGTTAGGAAGTTTTTTTTTCTTATAAATCCTTCATTTTCTTCATTGTGTTTACTGTTAATTACTGAGGCAGCTGGGTGACCCTGTGGGCCCACTGGGCCTAAAGTCAGGAAGATCTGTGTTCAGATCTGGTTTCAGATACTCTGTGTGACTCTGGGCAAATCTTTTAATTTCTGTTGGCTTTAGTTTCCTTAACCATGAAATGGAAATAATAATAGCACACGCTTCCCAGGGCTGTTGTGATGATCCAGTGAGATAATGCTTGGGAAGCCCTTAGTGTAATTCCTTAGTGTTTCTTTCTTTCATTCCTTATTGTAAGGTTATGAATTAAGCTTCGAAATTAGGATTATGCTGGGCATCAAACAAAACCTTGTTTGGCATTTTTGTGATTTTTTTTTTGCTTTCCCACCCCAACCCCCATGCGGATAGACTCTTTGTAAGAAGAGTGAAGATAATGAGTGTTTACTCACTGGAAATAGTATAAGCTCATTTTCTTTGTTCCTGAATCTCTTTGCTTTGACCTGCCCATTTCAGTTGTCCAGGTAGTATTTATCAAATACATACAAAGCCCTTTATGTTCTTTAATCAATCAGTCACCAAATATTTATTAACCATGAGAACATATGCATTTTCAAGTTCCTTCTCAGCCATTTGGAATTGTCCTCACATATGCTACACTCCCATTGTTACCCACGGAACTAGAAGTAGTTTCATTAACAATTTATTGACATATATACTTTTAAAAAAAATCTAGACTCCAAAAGAGACAAATACATTATGAGGGCTTTCCTACTAAAGTACCATCTGTTTTGCTCCAGAAGGATTGTTGGCTACATAGTTAAATTCAATTTTACAAGCATTTATGAAGAGCTGGCTAGGTAGATGGCACCATACTTCATACTGGGGAATAAATAAGAAAGATGAAGTAATCTCTGATCTCAAAAAGTCTAGTAAAGTTTACATCCGTAATATATACATATGTACATACATTTGTTGTTGTTTAGTCATTTTCCATCTTGTCTAATTCTTTATAACATCATTTGGGGTTTTCTTGGCAAAGATACCAGCATAGTTTATCATTTCCTTCTCCAGCTCATTTGGTAGATGAGGAAACTGGGGCAGAGTTAAGCGATTTGCCCAGGGTCCCACAGCTAGGAAGTGATTGAGACCAGATTTGAACTCAGCTGTCCTGACTCCAGAACCAACACCTCTTCGCTGTCCCATATATACAGAGACATATATATTTTTCTTAAACTCTTGTATCTTTCAAAGGAAATTTAATCCATATGACTTCTCATTTATACTCATTTCCTAAAAGGATATATGTATGTGCATGTATGTAGGTAGGTAGGTATGTACAAGCTTCTTTAGCTCAGATCTCTCTCAATTTCTATATATTAATATATAGATATATAAATATATGTATACTTATATGTTATATACAATATGTAGAGATACATACAAATACACATAGAGAGATTATAATTATGTAATTGTGTATGTATATATATATGTATGTATGTGTGTATATATGTGTGTGTGTTCATATGGAGAAAGAGAGAAACAATACCCAAATAACTATATCTGACATAAGGTATTTACAATGTAAATGGAGGATAATCAATAAATTAAAATCAGGGCTTCTTATGTGCCAGACACTGGAGGTACAAACTGAGATAGTCACTTACTTATAGTAATAGCCAACATTTACAGATTTGCAGAGTGCTTTGCAAAGATTATCTCATTTTATCTTTAAGGCAACCCTGGGAGGTGGGGGCTATTATTATCCCCATTTTATAGATGAGGGAACTGAGGCAGACAAGTCATTGAGACCAGCTTTGAACCCAGTTCTCCCTAACTCCAAGCCCAGTACTCTACCCACTGTGTCAACAAGTTGCCTCAAGAAGTTGATATTCTGCCATTGGTGTTTTTGCTTCTTCTAGAATCCTCAGCTGTGGCCTCACAGCTTCTAACCCCTCAGTTCTGTCCCAGGCTCTACCTCTTCCCAAGCCATCACTGCCTTTCTTATCTCAACCTCTTGGTGAATCCGTTCAAATGCCCCCATTCCTCCTAACTAGAACCCCTAAACTGCCCTGTCCATGGTTCTGCTTTTCCTTGTACAGACAGTGCTTATCACACACAGTACTTGGCACATACTCCCTAACTGATACTTGTTGACTGACTGACTCTTGCCGATCACATCATGGCAAACACCAACCTTGAATTATTCCTATTCCCTGGCTCCTTCATTTCTACTCCAGAGCAGCCGTGCTATAAATGGAGAAAAATGATTGAGTCCTTTACAGATTTATACAATGTAATCTCTACTGGGCGCTCAGTGTAGCAAGGCTTTCCTTGTGTCTCCTGAATCCATTCACCAGCCTCTCTTCCTTCTTCCCCACACAGTGGATGACCTCATCTCATACCCCACTGAAAATATTTAACCCATTCACTGGGACTTCCCTTCTCTCCCTTCTTCTTCTTCCACTATTTAAATATCTTCCCATGCCCCTCCTTTATCTCCTCACTCTGTTTTATCTCACTGGAAGAGCTGGCTCTTCTCCCATCCCATCTCATCCTGTCTTCTCCAGTCTATCACCCCTATTAGCACCCCTCCTCTATGATCTTCAATCTCAGCCAGTCAGCAAGCATTTATTTAATACCTACTGTGTTCCAAATGCTGTGCTGAGGGCCCAGGGTAGAAAGAAAGGAAAGAGAGAGAGAGAGAGAGAGAGAGAGAGAGAGAGAGAGAGAGAGAGAGAGAGAGAGAAACAGAGAGAGAGAAGAGAGAGAGATGAAAGAGAGAGAGGAGAGAGAGATGGAAGAGAGAGAGAGAGAGAGAGAGAGAGATGAAAGAGAGAGAGAGAGAAGCAGAGAGAGAGAGAGAGAGATTTGACTTTTGAGGAGCTTTCATTCTAATGGGGAAGACAGTATGCAAACAACTCTATACAAACTATATCTATCTCTCTACCTATATGTATATATACATACACACATATGATAAATTGGAGATATCAAGAAAAACTTCTTGTAGAAGGCAGGATTTTAGCTAGGCCTTGAAAGAAGCCTGGAAATCCAGGGTTGTGATGAGCAAGGAGAGAATTCCAGGCAGGGGGATGGCCAGTGAAAATGCCTGGTCTGATTTGTGGAAAGAACAGCAGAGGAGCAGTATACTTGGGAGAGAGGCAGTGAGGAAGGTATTATAGCACTGGGGAACCTGTGCCTTTTCCATTCCAAATTCTCTCCCTCCCCCTCTCCCCCGTCCAACAAGAGGGCAAGAAAAGAAAACCTGTTACAAGTATGTTTTGTCCCCCACTCTTAAAAAAAAAAATCCTAACTTGATCCAATCATCTTCCCTTCCCCCCACCCCATCCCGAACCATCCTTGAGAAAGCACTTTATACTACATGTCTCCCTTTCTATCCTCACATTTGCACCTAAGTGCTCTGCAATCTAGCTTCTGACCTCATCTTTCAGCTGAAACTACTCTCTCCAGAATTACCAGTGAGCTCTTAATTGCCAAATCAAGTGCCCTTTTTTCATTATTCATTCTTTTTGACCTCTCTATGCTTTTGACACCATCTCTTGCTCTCTCCTCCTGGGTACTGGCTCCTTTCTAGCTTTTCATAACCCTCCCTCCTGGTTCTCCTCCAACCCATCGAGACAGGTCTTCTCCATCTTCTTTATAGAATGTTTGTTGGGTTCACCCAATTCTAGGCATGTCCCTTCTGGCTTAGGCTTGGGACCTCTTCTCTTTTCTCTCTGCTTTATCTTGCTTGGTGATCTCAGCTTCCAGGAACTGAATAATCATGTCTGTGAAGGTGAATTCCAGATCTCTCTCTCTCTCTGTCTCTGTCCCTCTGTCTCTGTCTCTGTCTCTCTGTCTCTCTGCCTCTCTCTCTGTCTCTTTATAGATATATATATATAGAGAGAGAGATATATAGAGATATATATATATGTATATGTATGTATGTATGTATCTACAGCCCTATTTTCTCTCCTGAGCTCCAGGCCCCCACATTACCAACTGCCTCTTGAATATATCTCAAACTGAACAAATCTACCAAAGAATTCACTGGGTTTCCACTTGAAACTTTTCCGCATCCCAACTTCTCTACTACTGTGGAGGGCACCTCCACCTTCTCGGTCACTCAGGGTCATCCTCAGTTTCTCCCTTGTACTCACCCACATAAAAGCAAATAACAATCGCTAATATTTATATAGTGCTTACTATGTGCCAGACACTGTGTTAAGTGCTTTACAAATATTATCTCGTTTGATTCTCACAACCCTGAGAGGTAGGTGCTATTATTATCCACATTTTATAGAAAAGGAAACTGAGGCAAACAGAGGTTCATGACTTGCCCAGGGTCACACGGCTAGTATGTGTCTGAGGCTGGAGTTGAATTCAGGTTTTCCTGACTTCAGGCACTTCAACATCTAGTTGTTGTCAGATCTTGGCCCTTTTGCCTTCTCTCTTATACATTCCATCACATAGCCACCATGGTCCCTGGTATGGGTCCTCATCACTTCATGCTGGGTGATTGTAGTACTCTTCTGGTCAGTCTTCCTACTGTTTGTTTTCTTTTCACCTGCTTTATCCCCTTTGAACTTCCAGATTTGCATTCACCAGATGGAGGAAGGGGAATGCTTTCCACAAAGCTAGCACTTAGTACATTAGTTCTATGGGACTGCTTGAGCTATCAGTAAAGCACTTAGCATAATGTCTGACAGTAGTGGGTGCTTAATAAATAACTTATTCTCTTCCCCTATTCCTCTTATAGTAGGTTCTTAATAAATGATAATTAGGTAGAATTTAATTGACTCTGTCTCTAATCTACTTATTCTAGTCTAATTTCATATTACTCATCCACTTGAAACCAACATTGCAGCCAAATTGGACTACCTCTAGCTGTTCCCGGAAAGGATAAATGACTTTGCCAGGGTGACACATAGAGCATGTGTCAACAGCTGATCTAAAGCCAGGTCTTCCCAAAGCTAAAGCCAGCACTGTAGATTATACTAAACCAGGATCCTTTCTTGAGGTAGGCTCTGAAAGTATCATGACCTCCACTTTACAGGTGAAGATACTGAAGCTCACTTACTAGCCATGTGACCTTGGGCAAGTCACTTAACCCCAATTGCCTTGCCCTGCTCTCCCCACTCCAAAAAAAAAAAAAGACAAAAAATGAGGAAACTGTGGCCCAGAGGGGTCTTGCCTGAAGTGGTTCAAATCTACAGCCCAGAAGCTAAAAACAGTACTGCTTCCATTACACTCTACTAACTCCTGCCATATTGAGAGGCAACTAGCTGGACCTGGAATCAGGAAGACCTGAATTCAGATCTGATCTCAGACACTTAGTAGCTATGTGACCTAACTTGTGTCTGCCTCAGTTGTAAAATGAGAGCTTTACACCTACCTGGCCAGATCAATGAGATGATAGTGCTGGCACATATGAAGTTGATTTTGTTGCTGATGCATTCAGTTCTATCCAGCTCTGTGACCCCTGTAGACCAATACTGTCCGTGGGGTTTTTTGGGCAAAGATACTGGTGTGGTTTGCCATCTCCTTCCCTAGAGAATTAAGGCAAACAGAGGTTAAGTGACTTGCCTGGGATCAAACAGCTAAGGGTCAGTACTGAGTTAAGTATTCTTCTTAGAGTAGGTACTTAGTAAGTGATAATTGGGTTGGATTTAATTGACTTTGTCTCTGACCTACTTATTCTAGCTTAATTTCACATTACTCACCTGCTTGAAACCAACATTCCAGCCAGATTGTACTATGTCTAGCCTGTACCCTGAACAAGATATTTCATTTATTTACACAGGCTATCCTCTCTGCCTGGAAATCACTTCCTCATCTCAGTCTTTCTGAATTCCTGTCCTCCTTTCCAACTCAGTTCAGGTGCTTCCTTTTCCAAGAAACCCTCCCACATTCTCCCCCAAATCCTAGTAATCTCTCCCTCCTTTATATTATACTTGCCTGTATATAATTCTATTCTACTCCCTATGGGAATGTAACCTCCTTGAGGGCACAGGGATTATTTGTTTCCACCTTTGTATCTCCAGTGTCTAACCCAGGGCCTTCCATGTGATCCATGCTTAACAAAAGTGTGTTAGATTATATCACAAATTCCAAGGGATGGGACAAATTCTTTTGCCGAATTGGAATTCAGATGTTTTGAATATTGCTTGAAATAAATGGTGCATTGACTTGGGCTGAATGTCTTTTTTTTCTCCTGAAGAAAAGTTCCTTGTCAAGGGATATATTATACTGAGATTTGGCCTGACTGGATTGTAATTGGATTGTAATCTCTGGAAGTACTGGAGCTCTGTCCTCATATCACCTAATTCAGTGTTTTCCTGGTGCCTTTGATTTAATGAATGACTACAAATAGTAGGACAGCTGGAAAGGGACCTTGTGAGATCTGTGTTCCCTGCTGGATTTAGAATTAGGTAAACAGACACATACACACCAAGGGATCTGCCTTGAATACAGCATGTGAGAGAACTGGGATTTGAACTCTGGTTTCCTGAATCCAAATCCTGAACTATATACTATGTTGCCTCTCTCTGATGAGCCAAAGGATTACCACAGTTTGAGATTCCAATTCTAAATAGTGGTAAACAGGAGAGTATTTACCACAAGCATGATAGCCATAGAGCAGGTAGGAGCAGCTAAGGTGGCACAGAGAATAGAGCACTGACCCTGAAGTCAGGAGGACCAGAGTTCAAATCCACCTCAGACACTTAACACTTTACTAGCCATGTGACCTTGGGCAAGTCATTTAACCCTGATTGCCCCTGCCTTCCCCCCTCCAAAAAAGAACTGTAATTTCAGTCATAGATACATAGAATCCCAGAGTTAGAAAGGAACATAGAATGATGGGAGAAGCAGATAGTGAAGCTTATACATGAAACCATGTTTTTCTATTTTGTACAGTTTTCTGTTTAAGTTGATAATATATTAAGTATATAATAAATTCAAATTTAAAAAGCTGTCCTGCTTCCTGCTTATCTGTCTCCTTCTGAACTTTTTTTTTTGTTTTTGCTTTTTTTAGGGCAATTGGGGTTAAGTGACTTGCCCAAGGTCACAATCTAGTTTTTGTGTTGAGTGAGGGAGGATTTGAACTCAGGTCCTCCTGACTCCAGGGCTGGTGCTCTATTCACTGAGCCACCTAGCTGCCCCTCCTTCTGAACTTTCTTCTCTCAGCTTCCATTCATTTTTTTTAATCCTTCAATGACCCTCTTCTTTTTTTCTTCTCCCTTTATTGGGGACAATTTTATGTCGGATTAAAAATTGGAAAAGCAAGCCTTTCTAACAAATAAGTTCAATTAAGCAAAACAATTCACACATTGGCCATGTACAAAAACAGATCTCTTATCCTATACTATAAAACTATTGCTTCTCTGTTAGGAAGTGTGTATCAGCGAGGACTATGCTAACTAAAAGAATTCTTTTGTAAAAAAAAAAAAAATCATCACCCTCTCATTTATTTGGATTCCATCTTTATGTTTTCCATACACTAGATTTTCTTAAAATATGGCCCACCCATAATCTCAAACAGCAAAGCCACCAGAATTCATTGGCCCTTGAAAGTCAAGAATCCTTTCTGAATGAACTTTCTTCATTGTCCAGCTGACATTGAACTAAGTTAATAGCTGCCATGGTTCCCTTCTAATAATAATGCACTAAGATAAGATTAAAAAATTCATGAATGATGAGGGCACTGGATCTGCCAGGCTTTAGAGCATATCAGCAATCTCTGTAGATAGTCATACTCTCTACCTGTTAAGAGAGCAGGCATATCTTGGCAGCTCCCTCTGGTCATAGGAGGAGCTGGTAGCAGGTCAGTAGGATCTCTGCCAACCATGAGGAAATGAACAACAATAAAAAAACCACTCATGTTTCTCTTAAATGGCTCAGCATCGCCGATAAAGATTGGTTTACTCCCAAGCTATGTGTCACTGATTATGTAAATCCAGGATGTTCCAGTTCAGCTTTATGAATGAGAAGTAGGACGTTATTTTTTTCCTATGGGAAAGCAGATTAGGTCCAGGAGAAGATGAAAGTAAACTAATAGTTTGAAGCATATGAAGTATGCTATTGAGTTTTCTTATCAGGTTTCATTAGATATCTGTTTTATGGTACACATAGCTAATGTGAGCCATAATGGTCATCAAGCAGAGGTTAAGGAAGATCTCATGTTTATGGGTAATGTTAACAAATGGCTTCTGGAATAACAAAAAAAATGAATTCATAATTCCACTTACTACCTAGAAATAGTATATTAGTAGTATTGCTTATGTGGTGGAGAGAGGAATGGGCCTGAAATCAGGAAAAACTGAGTTCAAATATGTCCTCAGACACTTACTAGCTTGAGTAACCCTGGACAACTCATAGAACCTCTATTTGAATCAGTTTTCTTAACTGTAAATTGGGATAATAGTAGCACCTATCTCCCAGAGTTAATGTGAGACTCGAATGAAATAATATTTGTAAAGCACTTAGCACAATGCCTAGAACATATTAGGAATTCAATAAATGCTTTTTCTTTCCTGCTCTTTTTCCTTCCTCCCTCCTTTCCTTTCTCCCTCCCTCCCTCATTCCTTCCTTCCTCCTTCCCTCCCTCCCTCCCCCTTCTTTTCCTCCCTCCTTTCCCTCCCTCTTTCCCTCTCTCCCTCCTTGCTTCCTTCTTTCCTTCCCTCCTTCCTCCCTCCCTTTCTCTCTCCCTCCCTCCTTCCTTCCTTTTTTCCTCCCTTCCTCCCTTCCTCCTTCCTTCCTTCTTTCTCTTTCTTTCCTTCCTTCCTTCCTTCCTTCTTTCCTTCTTTCTCTTTCTTTCCTTCCTTCTTTCCTTCCTTCCTCCTTCCTTCCTTCCACTCTATTAGTTTTTCTGCTTCCTGTTATGTGTTGTCTTCTCCTTGAGGGCAGGGGCTGTCTTTGTTTTTATTTATATTCCAATTGCTTAGCACAGTGCTGGCACATAGTAGGTATTTAATAAATATTTACTGACTGACCAGTGGGTGTTCTTATTATGAAACAAGGAGAGATGTTAAAACTTAAATTAGCCCCATGCAGCCTGTTAACTGGGCCATACCACGTTGATGATTCAGTAGAGTTGAACTAATGGATCCTGTAAATTGGGGGGGTTGCTTGTGAATTTCACATGTCTGTGACAGCTCCATCGACACGATAACAGGTCGTTGAGATCAGGTTGTAGTAGGGCCACTCCTGCCTATAAAAGTTTAATCTCTGAGCCAGAGTGGATCTCCTGGAAACACCTGGCAGCCTTCTGACCCAGCCTTCTCCACCCATTTCTCCTGTCCATACACCTCTTATAGGTTCTACTTTCACAAGTTCTTTGTGTATTCACGTGTCTTCTGTCCTGGAATATGGACCAATGTTCCCCAGAAGAGAAGCTTGGCATGGCTCAGAGAGTGCTGGCCTTGAAGTCAAGAAGGCCTGGCTTCCAATCCTGCCTCTGATGTTGAGTGACTCTACTTAAGTCACAGAAACTCTAGAAACTTCAGATTCATCCAAGTTCAATGGGATTTGTAATACATGTAATACTAACCTCAAAGAGTCATTATGAGACTAAATGAGATAATACAGGGGGTCCCAAAAGTTTAGTGTGGTTTTAGACTTTCATAGCTTCGAGCTCCTAAGGCTGTTGGAACGTCTCATGTATGTTAAGTACCTTACAGAGTTTGATGGGCTATATAAATGTCAATTACTGTGATCACTAATACTAGCTGGGCAGAATTTGGGTCTCAGGCCAGTCTCCCCATACTAGAGAGTGGAAGTAAATGTTCCACGGAGAGAGGACATTCATAAGATCACAGAACCAGAGCTGAGAGTGACCCCAGAGGATGTTGGGTACAAGCCCTTTACAGTCGAGAAAACAGATTTGTCTCTTTTCTCATTTGTAGCCCCAGTGCCTGGCACAATGAATATTTATTGACTATTGGCCCAAAGTCATATAGGGATGGAAGTAGGATTTAAACCCAGACCATCTGACTGCAAAGTGGGTCTGCTTTTCCTCCTACTTTACCATCACCTAAGCCCTAGAGATGCCAACATAACTGATAGGCTCATATATTTAGAACAAATCCAACCCCCTTGTTTTTTACAGCTGGGGAAACTGAGGCACAGAGGGGTAGAGCTTTAGATCTGGAAGGGCCCTGAGAGATGCCCTAATCCTCACACATCTATTCATCTTTTTCTTTCAGTCAAGTTAAGCTTATCAATCAAAAGAGAAATAATCATTTTATTAATTATTGGTGATTACTTTCTTTTTGTTATTTCTATTCATCACATGAGAGAGGTCACAAATGACAGATTTAGAGGCTAGAGGGACCATTGGAGGTCATGTAGTTCAAGCCCCTCAGTTTACAAATAGAGAAACTGAGGCTCTTATGGGATTAAGTGATTTACCCAAGGTCATAACAAGGTATATATACAAAAATTTTCGTGATATCTTTTGTTCTGACATCATTTATGTTCCCCCAGTGTGTTAGTCTCATCTCCCATCCCAGAGAGCCATTCTTTGCAACAAAGAATGAGAAAAAGAGCGGGGGGAAATAAAACAACCCAGCCAGCTCAGTCTTACTTTATCACGGGAATCGGGGGCGGGAGATGAATCTATCAATGTGGTTTATTCTGCCATGATGAAATAAAAGGAACGCTGAATTGGGAGGACCTGGGTATGAACCTGGGTCTCTGCTCCTTAATACCCATGTGATCTTGGGCAAATTGTCATGCTTCTTGGAATCTCCATACCTATTCATTGGGTGGCCGATAAGCTCCTTCCTAGGTCTAAATCTTTAGTCTTTTCCTCCTTATAGCCCTTCCCACCTGTTTCCTAACCTCCATCCCTCAACCAGTTTTACTTAAGCAAATCTGGGAAGATGGTTATCTTTCTACTTATACAGCTACAGGAGATGAGACTCCTTCCCTCTTCATGAAAGATCCTGGTATCCTATCGTTAAGGTCTTCCTTCTATCTAGCCTGCATTTTCAATGTGGCAATTCAAATAGCTGTGTGAATGTCCAGTTTGCAAGGAGCAATCTGCTCACGTTTGTCCCTTGTATGCTGGCTACATTTACATTCATACGTTCAGTGTTTCTATTTGCACCAGGCTATTTGGTCAGCAAGGGTCAGTGAAGACTTCCCAGTTTACTTTGAGGAGTCTCTGCGAATCAGTCGCCTGCTGAAAATTGCCAACACTTGTATCTGAGATCAGAAAAGGTGAAATCTAACATCCCTCAGCCATTGTATCTGCTTTGAAAGCCTTTTGGTTAGAGCTCAAAAGAAGGAAAAATTTAATGACACAAACATATCCATCACAGGTGGTTATAGTCATCATGCCTGCTAACGATTGCTGTTCTCTGCTAGTCACTGGACTGGTTACTGAGCAGCAAATGAAATGACTCATCTAAGCCTCTATCAGCAGAAAGCAGATTGGCCAATGTAATTTCTGTTTACCTTCTGGTTTCTTTAATTGATGGTTCCCGCCATCACTGTTGGCTGGTAGCATATTGAAATATCTGTAAGTTGGTTTTTAAAAAGTATTTATTAAGTCCTAACCATAGGCCAGGCACTTTGCTATTTATAGCATTTGAAAAGAGTATATGTAGAATTTCATCTCATTTACTACTTGAAAGAAAATATGGAAGTAAGCAAAGTATCACAGAATCTCTTCTCTGCTATCTTTGACACTCAGTCACTGTCTTAAGGATTTTTTCTTTTCGAACTTTTGGGGAAACTGTTCTCTCCTGATTCTCCTCCTTCCTATCTGACTGCTCTTTCTCATTTTCCTATACTGAATATTTACCCAGGGCATGAGAGCTAATGGCAGCTAGGTGATTCAGTGGGTTAAGTGTCAGGAAGACATATCTTCCTGAGTTCAAATCTGGCCCCAGACACTTACTGGCTGTGTGACCCTGGGCAGGTCACTTAACCCTGTCAGTTCCTCATCTGTAAAATGAACTGGAGAAAGAAATGTCAAACCACTCCAGTACTGTTGCCGAGAAGACCCCAAATGGAGTCACAAAGAATTGGACATGACTGAAAAACAACTCAACAACAACATACTGACTAACCTTGGGTCAGCACCAAGGCTCTGTCTTCTGTTCTCTTTCCTCGTATCCCATTATCTCTATGCAGATCTATTTATTCTCAGATCTACTTATCCAAATCTAACTCCTCTCTGGACCTTCAATTTTGTATCACCACCTGTCTATTGGACATCTCAAAATGGATATCCTTTAGATATCTAAAACTCATGTTTGCTTTTCACAACCCTTCACATTTGGCCCTTGGCTACCTTTCCAGTCTGCTTACATTTGACTCTCCTCCAAGTCCTCTGCTCTCCAGTAAGACTGGCTTCTTGCTGTTCCTCCAAGAGCACTTCTTATGTCCTGAGCCCATACCTATTGGCTGGCTGTCCCCCATGCCTGACATGCTTTCCCTCTTTGTCTCTGTCTCCTGACTTCTCTACCATCCTTCAAGATGCAGCTCAAATTTTACCTTCTGCAAGAAGCCTTTCTTGGTCACCCTCTCTATTAGTATCTTTCCTTGAAATGATCCCTATTTTATCCTGCATATATTTTATTTGTACAAAGATGTTTTGCATATTGTGTCTCCCATAAGACTGGAAGCTCCTTGAGGGCAGGGACTGTGCTTGCCTTTCTTTGTATCTCTAGCACTTAATGAAGTTGAAGTCTTCCTCCAGTGGAATGGTCAGATGAGAACAATTTGTTCCAAAGGCCCTGAAGAGGCTGAAGCAGGCACTGTGAAGAGTTTACCAAACTCTTAATAAAAGGGTTTGTTCCCTTAAGTTTGGATTCAGTCAAAGGGCTGCACTTGAGGACCTGAAGGGCCACATGTGGCCTTAAGGCTGAGGTCCTCCACCCCTGGCTTAGAGCTTGGTCAGATATCAAAGATGCCAGAACCATTCAGCGGCATCCTGGACCATCACTGGTCATCTTGTTTTGCTACTGGACTTTGATGACTCTGGAGAAGAGAGTGAGGCTGAGATGACTGTGCAACTCTGCCTCACTTAAATCTAACTCTCCAAAGTCAAGACTTCACCCTGCGATGTCATTGTTCCTCTTTGAAAACAAAGGAGGAACAACTTAGCATGGTGCCTAATAAATGCTTGTTGACTCAGTGCCTAATAAATGCTTGTTGACTCGGTGCCTAATCAATGCTTGTTGACTTGGTGCCTAATCAATGCTTGTTGACAACTTGAGAATCACAAGATCATAGAATTTGAAAGTTGAATGGGATTCAGCAACCATTTAGTCTGACCCATAGATGAAAGGAATCACCCCTCTCTCATAATCAGCAAATGGCCATCCAGCCTCTGCACAGGACTCTGGGGTGGGGGAGTTCCACCCCTCTTGAGGCAGTCTCCACCATATTAGGGTAGTGCTCATTGTGAGGAAGCTTTTCCTGAGAGTGAACGTAAGTCAGCCTCTTTGCCACATGGCCTCACTGCCTCTGGTTCTGCCTTCTGGGAGGGCAAAGAGACGCAGTCTAGTCTCTCATCACAGGACATCAGATACTTGAAGACTGTTTTCTATGTGTCCTCCTCAGTCATTTTACAGATGAGGAAACTGACACCCAGAGAACTATGACTTGCCCAAGGTCACCCAGGTAGTAAATGGCAGGGCCAGGATTCAAACCCAGGTCCTCCAACTCCAAATCCAATGCTCTTTTCCATTTCTTTTCTGTGTCAACTATTCTTTATCCCAAATGTTAATATCATTTGATTGTCTAGCAGGGGTGGGGAACCTTTGGCCTCAAGGCCTCATGTGGCCTACATCCTTGGGTACAGCCTTTTGACTAAGTCCAAGTTTTACAGAACAAATCATTTTATTAAGGGGATTTGTTCTATGAAGTTTGGATTCAGTTAAAGGGTCACACTTGAGGACCTAGAGGGCCACATGTGACCTGGAGGTGGCAGGTTCCCCACTCCTGGTTTAAACAACCAACCAAAAATACCCTTCTGTTATTAAAAACAGGTCTTACTGAAGACTACAGGATAAACTGTAGTTTTTAAAAGCAACCTGAGAAGAGAAATGATGTCAGAAACAAAATCTATTAATTTGTCACTGGTCTACTTTAGTTAACTCACGGAGTTTAGTTTGTGACCTGAAGATTTTAGGGGGACCAGAGGGGCAGGAGGTGATCAGTAACTGGAACAAGTTGGAGAACTGAAGAAAGCATATTGAAAGAGAAACAAGAGAAAGAAAAAATCCTCAAAGCCCCAAAGAGGAAGTTTCAAAACCTCCTGGGATCATAGCTGGAGACCTGGAAGGCACCTCAGAGGCCATCTTGTCCAACTCCCTTTACTCTACATATGAGGAAATTGAGGCCACTGTCAGAAGTGAAGTCCTTTGCCCAACATCACATAAGTATCATGTGGTACGGTTGGGACTGGAACCCAAATTCTTTGACATTCAATCCAGGGCTCTTTCCACTGGGTCAAGCTGCCTCTCAAATATAAAACTGAATCATCCATCTCAAGCTGGGATAATCTTTTTTCACATTTGAATCCCTGGTGTTTAGCTAGGAGTAAGTGCTTAATAAATGTTGATTGATTGATCCAGAGTTACACCACCACCCTACCACCCCATTTACAGAGGTGGAAAAAGGTCTAAAGAGGTTACAAAAAAATGACTTGCCCAAGGTCACACCCTGCTTCTTTTTAATGTGGCCTCTTCCCACTAAAATTTCTCACCCCTTGTTTCTGACGCCTTAAAAATACTAATGCTGAATACAGTCCTATCCATGTCCCATGGCATGCTGTGCTACCTGACCTACTTCTACATCTTCCCTGTCCTCCACTAAGGGATATGCTAAAGCCTTGGTTATTTTCTAAAGCCTAGATTATTTAACCCCAGCCCCTGTGAGTCACTCCACACCCCTAAATCATCCTGACAGCGCTGACATATCTTTCCCTGAATTACTGCCTCTGAGAACCCTGGCAAGACAGGTTTAAGGCTATGTGTTTGCAAGCTTAGGATTTACTGTAGTTCATCACTGACACACGTGTGTAACTGAAAAATGGTCCCAGCCACAGGACATAGACATTCCATTTTCCCAGGGAAGAAACGGATCGCACACCCAATTGATAGGTTCAGAAGGATTCTCAAGCTTGGATCAGAAAGTTCAGTACAGACACATTTGATAGTCACCTTGGGCAAATAATGCAGGATTAATTGCTTAAGAAAAAAATGTCTCTAGTTCCAAGAAAGCGTTGTCTTCTTCTGAGGGGCACAAGATTCAAATGCTATTTTGTTAAGTAACCAGGTCGCATTTTACACTTGAAATCGTCTTAATCATGGAAAAAGAGACGTTCTAGGCTCCCTTCATTATGTGTCTTGGATCCAAGTCAAGTCAAGAAGAATTTATCAAGTGTCTGCTATGGACTACAAGAACTGGGGCTACCAACACCAAAGGAAGCAGTGCCTGTCCTCAGGGAGCTTTCATTCTATGTGTGCATACATACTTAGACATGTGTATAAGAGGTACAAGATACATGCCAAGTAAATAAAAAAATCATATCACATGGAGAGGAGCACCAGTGAGTGTCCCTAGTGGTTAGGACCAGGGGAAGAGATGAGCCTTAAAGGAAGCCAAGGCAACCTTGGTAAGGACAGAATGCATTCTGTACTTAGGAAACAGCAGGCCCCAAAGCAGGTGGGAGGCAGATTATCTTGCATGGAGAAGAGGGTAATGGTTCAACCCAGTTGTAAAGGGAGTAAAGAGGAATAACATATAATAAACCTGGATAGGGAGGTTAAAGCTAGATTCTGAAAGGCTTCCAATGGCAAACAAGGGAGTGGATATTTGATTCTAGAGCTAATAGGGTATCATTGGTGTTTCTTTAGCAAGGAGTGACATGGTCAGAGCTGTGCTTTAGGCATGTTGGATTGCTAGCTATGTGAGGAGCAAATTAGAGGCAAGAGACCAGAGGGCTTGTGGGCTCAGTGGGGAGTTTGTCCATTATTTTGCTGTGGTTCCTTGCTGGGGTTTTAAAGGGGTGATTTGTTTGTTTTGAATCAGAGAGGGGAAGAAACAGAGAGGGATTTTTTTTTTTTGCTTCCTCAGTATTTGACAGCCCCATTCCTTGCTGTGGTTATTCAATTATTTCAGTTGTGTCCGACTCTTTATGATCACATTTTGGGGTGCATCCAAGAGGGCTAGCATTTCTGGTGTGAGGGCTTGCCAAGCCCTTTTCAGGGTTGCTCAGCTATCTTTGATGTCCACCTTCACCTAACTCTCACTTGGGGCTCCAAGAAACTATGGCATGTGCCTCAGCCACACCCCAGTAAACCCATCTCAGCAGAGGCGATAAATGAGATCGAGGGTAGCTGATAGCCTCAAACCTGTTGGTGAGTTAGGAGGGGTTGTCTACCCCAAGCATGTGAAGATTTTCTCCAGCAGAATAGATAGATGAAAACAATTTGTTCCAGTGACTGTGAAGGCGGTTGAAGTAAGCACTGTGGAGGGCTTTGACCTTGGTCAGACATGGAAGACATCAAGGTCACCCACTGCATCCCAGGGCATGGCCAATCTTGACTTCTGTCTTGCCATTGGACTTCGATGACTCAGGAAGAAAGAATGAGGCTGATGACTTTGTGTGAATCTGCCTCACTTCAATCCAATTCACAGATGAGTCAAGACATCACCTGTGATATCACTGGTCTTCATCAACAACAAAGGATGAACAACAACACTTGAAGTGGTTTGCCATTCCCTTCTACAGCTCATTTTATAGATGAGGAAACTAAGGCAAATAGAATTAAGTGACTTGCCCAGGATCACACAGCTAGTAACTGTCTAAGGCCAGACTTAAACTCAGGATGATGAATCTTCCATACTCCAGGCCCAATGCTCTCTCTACTGTGCCACCTAATTGCCCAAAGGTGGTTATAGCCTCTGCTTAAAAACCTCCATTGAGGGGAAACACTTTCTAAAAGCAGTCATTCCACTTTGGTACTACTCTAATTATTCAGAGGGAATTAAAACTAAATCTGGATTTTTCCTGGTTTGGCCCTCTGGAAAAAAAGAACATAGGCCAACCCCTTTTATTTGGATACTTGCAAACAGTGATGATTCTGACTCTGTGTCTTCCCTTCTCAAGGATAAATAACCCCAGTTTTTTTCAATTGATGCCCATATGAAAACAATTCAAGGCCTTTCACCATGCTTGACCAGAATTTCCTCTGGACACTCTCCAACTTATGAATATCTTTCCAAAAATGTGGCACCCAGAACTAAGCACAATGCTCCAAATATGATCTGCAGAATTCAGAAAGACCTCCTTGTTCCTTGAAACAATTCTTCTCAATGCAGCCCAAGATCACTTGGGTTCCTTTGGCCACCACATCACATTGCTGATTCATATTGAGCTTGTGGTCCCTAAAACACTCTTGGACCACGCCTCCCCTATCCTGTACTGCTGAAGATGATTTCTCAAACCCAAGTCTGAACCTGTGCATCGATCCCTACTCAAGGCCATCTTATTGAATTTAACCCAATGCTCTCTAGTTTCTCAAGATCTTTCTGGATAGTTGATTCTGATATCCCATAGCTTAGCTGTCTCTTCTCCTTAGAACTTTGTGTCACATGCAAATGTGATAAGCAAGCCCTTCATGTCTTTACATAAATCACTGATAAAAATGCTAAACCACACAGATCCCAGGGACATTGCATGGGAGTTCCACCTCTCTGGCACTGAACCATTAACAACTGTTCCTTAAATCACTTTAACCATTTCCAAATCCATTGAATTGTATTATCAGTCTATGTCTCATTCTTTTCAACAAGTATAGTATCTGATACTTTATCGAATATTTTGCTAAACTCACCTCTCAAGGTTGTTGTTAGGAAAAGAAATAATATGTATAAAGTGCTTTGTAAATCTTCAGATGCTACATAGATTCTAGCTATTACTATCAAGAGGCTGATAGTATCCCTAAATATCACCTCCTTGCTGTCTGAGTCAGTCATTCCTATTTTGGCTTCATTTATCTGTCTTCAAAGTTTTGACCAAGCAGCCCTGTCATTTCAATGAAGGCATTGACTTCCATCCTTACATTCCTTGTACTTTCACTCTTTCTGCCAAATTAATCTTGGTCCTTCAGTCATTCCCACTACTAGGTTCTGCTCCTTCCTCTCCCCCGGCCACCCTAGCTATTGAATGCTCATGGAGGAAGATCTGACCAATTCTGCCCAGGTCTATTACAAATTCAAATTACCTCATCCACTGGATTCTCACTTCCGATAACACTCTACAGCAGCTGTTCCAAATCTTTTCTCAAACTCCCAACTCTACTCCCAATCCTTTATTCCTCACGGGATGATCTCACCTTCTTAGTAAAATAGGAACATTTGTCTTTGGTTTCCTCAACTTTCCTCTTTCACACTTCAAAATGTTCCGCGTAATCTGCCTTGGTCTCCTTTGTCCAAGTCTCAGAAGAGGAGGCGGTCTTCTTTGCTGAAGCTCATCTCTCCATGTATACCCTTTATCATGGGGATGCCCTGCCAGTCTCCCCCAGATCCTTCTTCTATCAAACTTTTCCTCATTCCTATGCTCTACTATCTCATTTTCAATCTTTCCCTCTCTGCTGACCCCTCCTCTGTTGTCTGCCAACGTGCTCAGGTGTTTCCTATCCTAAAACGACTCCTCTTAAAGTTGCCCTTGTTTCAAGCAATTGTCCTTTGTCTCTCCTCCCTTTCCCTGCTAAGCTTCCTGAAAGAGCAATCTATACTTACCGCCTTCCCTACTTCACTACAAATCACCTACTCACTCTTTAGCCCCTCATTCCCTCCCCGTCTAGTGAAACTACTCTCCAGATCACCAGTGACCTCTTAATTTCCAAACCCAATGGTCTTTTCTCAGCACTGATACACTACTTGATATTTGGTAGCTTTTGAGTCTGTGGACCACTCCCTCTTTCCCCTTAGTCTACACTGCCTTGGTTTCAGTGAAAATGTTCTCTCCTAATTCTCTTCCTATCTGATCAACCTTCTTTCATTATTTCCCTAACTCATCATACTTCTTACGAACGTTAGCTGTGGGTGTCCCTCAGGCTTTCCTTCCTCCTACGTACCTACCTCTTGGGCTGTGTTCATGTCTCTCTATACACTGTCTCAGCTGTTCCCATGAGTTCAAATTGTATAAATGACTCGCAAATATGTCTCTCTAGCTCCAGTCTCTACTTTGAATTTTAGTCCCCCATTTCCAGTTGTCTGTTGGGCATCTAACTGGATGTCCTGTTGGTCCCACAACTCAAAATGTCCAGAACTGAAATCATCATATTCTGTGCCTTCCCTCCATGTCCCTCATTCCCCCTTTCCCTTTTTGATGGCATCATCATCATCTTCCTGGTTATCTAAGAATACATTAAACGCTTTGATTCTTCTCTATCCCTCATCCAAACACCCCAAAGTACTGTTCATTAACCTCTATAATATGTCTTGTTGCTTCCTCTCTTTCTACATCCCTCATCAAAAGTGGCTAGCTGGCAGAGTGGATAGAGCACTGGGTCTTGAGTCAGGAGAGTCAAGTTCAAATCCAGCTTCAGACCAGTAGCTGGGTGACCCTGGGCAAGTCACATAACCTCTGTTTGCCTTAGTTTCCTCAACTGTAAAATGGGGATAATGATAGCATCCCCCCCCCCCCGTGATTGTGAGGATTAAATGAGATAATTCTTGTAAATGCTTAACAGAATGACAGGCACATAGTAGCTTGTCCTTGTCTGCTATCAGCTCTCATGTAGATTCTCATAATAGCCTCTAAACTGATCTCTATTCCTGTAGTCTCAGCACTTTCCAATCCATCCTTCAAGCAGGTACTAACATAATCTCCCCATTGCACAGGTCTGCCCATGTCATTTTCATACTCAGTGATTCCTAATATCTATAGCTCAGCCAGGCCTTCTACAGGCTCCCACCTTCCAATCTAGCCATGTTTCATATGATCTCCCTTGACACCATCTATGTCCCAACCAAATTGGACCAAGACTTGTTCTCTAATTGCATACTACACATGCTATAGTTTGCATGACCCCTTGTCTCGGCTTACACAGCCATCTACTTGGTGCAGACCCTCATCACTTCATACTTGGACTATTGCAGTAACCTTCTGATTGGCCTCTCTGCCCACTCCAGTCTCCTCCAACCACCAAAGTGACTTCCCTAAAGCAGAGCTCTGCCATGTCCCCTGCTACGTCATAAACTCCAGTGACTCCCTGTCACCTCCAGAATCAGAGATAAAACTCTCTGACTTCTGAAGCACTTTACAACCTGGCCCCTTCCTACCTTCCCAGCCTTCTTAAATTTTCCTTCTTTTTATGCACCTACAATCTATGCACTGGCCTTCCTCCTCTTCCTCCCAAGGACAGTAGAACCTCGGTTTATGAATTTAATTTGTTCCGAGATTCTGTTCATCATGAGATTTGTTTGTATTGCAAAGCAGATTTTCTCATAGAAAATAATGTAAAGTTGGACAATCAGTACCACATCCCCCAAAATATTCATATAAAAATAATTATTTATAATTTAAGTAAGTTTTTTGTCCCTAATGCACCTGAAATACAATAGCAATGATAAGTACACAATATAAAAGCAAAAATAAAATTAACCTGCACTTTACCTTTAAGAAGAGTTGTGGCTGTGGTGAGGGAGCCAAGAAGAGGAGGAGGAAGGGCTCTCTTCCACGAGAACATCAGGAATTCAACGTTGGCAATCTCTGTTATGCTGCTTTCACTAAAAGTAAGGCTAACAATCCTGTCTTCACTTATTTCCATTTTTTAGAATCACTTTCATGTTTTGACTCGTTAATTTTTTCCCTTTATATTAGCTTCTAAACAGGAATCTATCTAACAACACTTGGTTTTGATGTTTTTTCAGAATGTCACAGAAATGTGACATTGCATCATCGTTAAAAATATTCATAGCTCTCATTGCTGCAGCCTTATTTGGGTGATGTTTTTCAACAAAATTTTGCACTTTTTTCCACCTCCGATACACTTCCCTAATCTCACCTGATGGGAAAGATTCCTCCAACCTTTCACCCTCCTCCTCAGATGAGATCTCTCCAACCTCTGCTGTTTGTCCCCATGCAGATCCATCAGTTTGTCCATTGTCAGCTCCTGGCTATGTTCCTTCATTGTTGCAAATATTGTTTGTTGTAAGTCACAGTCACTACCATACACTTTTACACAAAGTTCACAAACACACATGGCCACACTTGTAATGGTACTGTTAAGAGCGAACGATGCTGCCTTTACGAAGGGTCAATGCCGAATGAGGAGATTAGACAGTATGCCCACCTGAAAGCAAAAAACCCAACAATAACCTTTGCCCTGGTTGAGCATCACCCATGTTCGTACTGTGAATTTTTGTTTGTCCTGCAAGACAAATTATGCAAAGCATCCATAAACCAGATTACTCATAAACCGAAGCTCTATTGTAACTCAGCATATGCATTCACTCCCTTTCCCTGGCTGTCTCCCCCTCCTCTCCTGCACGTTTTGGCTTCCTTAGCTTTCTTTAAGATTCAGTTCAAATCCTACTTTCTGCAGGAAATCTTTCCAGTCTTTTCTCTTCTTTCTCCATTACCACCCATCCAGTGCCTCCCACCTACACTGTATATCTTATGTGTATAGTTTCTTGCATATTGTTTCCCCCATTAGAATATAAGCTCCTTGAGGTCAGGGACTATATTTTTGCTGTTATTTATAGCCCCAGTTTTTAGCACTGGGCCTGACACATAGTAGGTGCTTAACAAATGAACTAGCATTTTCCAAGTAACTTGCCCAGGGTTTCACAGCTTCACATCTTCTAAGTGTCTGCAGCAGGATCAGACAGAAGACCTTCCGGATCCTTAATCCAATTCTCTATGGCTTTGCCAAGCTGCTCCTTGTCTTATTTGTGGTAGGCAATTAACATACATTTGTTAATTTAATTGTTAAATTCCAAGAGTCCAACAGAATAAATTGTAGCAGAGTCAATGACCAGAGAGAAACCAGATAAGAGACTAGATAAGGATGTCACAGAAAACATCACAAACTTGTTCAAATAAAAGCAGCCACCACCACCCCCAAGAAAAGCCATATTTACCAGTAGATGTTTGTCAGAGAAAGCTGAAAAATGTCAAGAAATATAAAAAGTTTGGATAGACAATGAATCCTCAGATCTGGACAAATGTGTAGTGTTCGAGCTAGTTTGGAGCTGGAAATGTCTCTTTCTATTAGATTACTTACAACTGGAGTATTAAAAGATTCTCATGATAACATCTGTCCCTACAAAGCCCAGAGCCAGGGGTGGGGAGCCTGTGGCCTTGAGACTGCATGTGGCCTTCTTGGTCCTCAACTTAAAAGGCTGCACTTGAGGACTGAGGGGGTCACATATGGGCTTGAGATCACAGGTTCCCTACCCCTGGGTCCTGGATCTTAGGAAAAGAGAGAAATAATTTCTTTCTGTCATATTCTTTTAATCTTAAATTTCTCTAATCCTTCATTAAAGCTTTATTCTGGTGTCTCTTTGTGGAATAGGGTTCTCAAAGACTATTTTAACTGAGTTCAAGTTCAGGCAGAATCTACTTACCTGAAAAGACTTTGGCTATGGCCATGTATCTGTCAGATCCAAGAATCAGACTAGTTGGAGTCAGTCAATATGTATTTATTTAGTGCCTATTATGTGCCAGGCAGGGCATCTAGGTGGTACCATAGTGCATAGAGCACTAGGCCTAGAGTCAGAAAGACTCATCTTCCTGAGTTTAAATCTAACCTCAGACACTTACTGGCTGTCTGACCCTGGGCAAGTCCCTTAACCATGTTTGCCTCAGTTTCCTCATCTGTAAAATGAGCTGGAGAAGGAAAGCAAAAACCCCAAGAAAACCCCAAATGGAGTCACAAAGAGTGGGATACAGCTGAAACAACTCTACAATAATAATAATTTGCCAGCTACAATGCTAAGCCCTGGATATGCAAAGAAGAGACAAAAGACAGCAGCTGCCCTCACCAGGAGTTCATGTCAGGGCAGCTCTTCACCAAGAAGACAGTCACCAGTTGGTTGGTTGGTTTGCTGTTTTTAGCACAAAATTGACAAAAAGGAATAGGGAAGGGAGATCAACACCAGATGACCGTTGATTTTATGTGGTCTTTTATTCAAGGGCCATGGTTGAGTGGCAGAAAATGGGAAATTAGGTACATTTTTGTCAATTTTGTGAAGGAAAACACAGATAAAAAAAACACAAGAAAAATAAAGTTAAAAAAAAAGTGTATGGTTCAATCTGCATTCAGACTCCATCAGTTCTTTTCTCTGGAGGTGGATAGCATTTTTCATCACAGGTCCTTCATAATTGTATTGGATCTTTGCATTGCTAAGATTAGCTAAGTATTCACAGTTTATCAATGTACAATATTGCTGTTACTGTGTACAATGTTCTTTTGGTTCTGGTTTTTTTCCTTTGCATCAGTTCATGCAAGTCTTTCCAGATTTTTCTGAAAGCATTGGGTTATAATTCTGTAGCTATCCAGATTTCCAATTCTCTTCTGTGTTACTTAATATAATGTCTACCACCTACTGGTTATTGTCATAGTTAGTAAACCTCTACCCTAGGAGGGGAAGACTACAATTTGGTCCTTGTTCTTTTATCCCCTTAGCATTCTTCTGCTCTGTTATTCTGCCCAATACACACTGTGGGGGTGGTGATCCTGATGCTTAGTTAGGAAGCCTCTTTCAGACAAAAGAAAGTGAGAATTCTTTTCAGCTAGCTCCTTGACATAGGAGATGATTCTCTCTGCCAATGACTATGAAACTTTTCCTCTCTTCAAGGATGCTCATAGGAGGTAGATGATGTCCTGGCTATTATAATCCCATCAATTCACCTCTCTCCACCATCTACTCTGAGTCTCAGTTCAGTTCTTAACTGACTGATGGTGAGAACTGAAATTCATTGAAATTCTTAGTTCTTACATAGTATGGTTGCCTGTGGCAAGCATTCCTAGTACTCTATTGCCTTAACTGCAAAAGAAGCTAAATAAAACTGTGGTGAAAAAATTTATTTCAACTTTTCCCCATCAGACTCCTCCATTTTAGGCAAAGTCTATGAGTGGGGCTGGCTGGAGAAGACTGAAAAGACCGTTGATCTTTATCCCAATTGCCCTTCAGCAAGAAATCAAACCTTGGTCTCCCTACACCTGGAAAAAGGTTGTCTGAGGATAAGCAAACACATCTTGAATTATTAGACTATATTAAACCATCTTGCTTTTTAGAGAAACTTCCCAATTATAGAACTAGAAGAGAGTTATTTTCATCTACAAGTACCCACAGTTGTAATAGAAATTCGTGAAATATCGTTCAAGGCTGGAGATCTTCTGGTCCAAGAACCTGGGTTCCAGACATGCCTATGATGTGTTTTACCTGTGCTGATTTTATCAATCTCTCTCATATTCAATTTCTTCATCTATAAATTTGTTATATTTAATAAATATGATTGATTTCATTTAATTGATTAATCAATATAATTGGGGTGGGTAGACTAGTTGGCTTCTGAGGTCTCTTACAAGGAACTAGATCTATGAGCCATGATCCCTTGTAGATGAGGAAACTGAGTCCCAGGGAAGAGAAGTGGCTTTTCCAGAATTACATAGAAAGTATGTAGTATATTTGAACCCAGGTTTTCTGATTCCTAATCTGTGTTAGAAGGGGCTTTACCAATCACTTAGTCCAAACTCTCATTTTGCATTTGAGGAAACTGAACCCTGAGGAAGGAAATGACTAGCCTAAAGTAACACAGGATCTAACAGGATCCTAGCCCAAGCTTCCTAATCCCAATCCAATGTTTTTTCTACTATATTCTATCTTACTTTCTTATTTTTCCTAAGGCCCAAAGCTTTTCCTGTATTTATATTTTCTTAAAATTAGGCCAATTAAGACACATATGATAAAAAAAATCACCAATTCATGGGTAACAGACTTTTTAAAAATGTCTGAATACTAAAAATAATTTAACTATTACAAATAAGGTACATTGTTTGGGGTGTTTTCCTCCATATAATACAATAGACTATTTCCCTGCAGAGAAAAAGCATCCAATACTTGATTGTGTGACAAAGTTTACATAGCACACACATGGGAAAACATATGGGCACAGTCTAATTCCTTGGCCGTGACTAGTAAGGGAAACAGGACATGTAGGCAGCTTTATTTAGAAGACAAAACAAGACTAGGAAAAGCAGTTTGGTTTTTGCAAGCAAAATGACTTCAGCATTGTCACATTACTCACATTCTTACAAAATGTTATGTTTTACTTGGCCTATATAGACATGGCTCCAAAGGCACAGCTGATGATAATTTGAGTGAGGGACATTGCTTTTGAAACATTATCAGATAGCTAGGTATGCACAGAGCATGGGTTGGCACACTCAGGACAATATTCTAATGCACAGCTAAGATCAGGCGTTTGGAATTTATTTTAAGCAATATTTATCATAATGAGAATCTATTACGAAGGAATTACGATGTAGGATTGCTATTTGCTGAAATGAGATTTGACCTGTGTTAAGCACTGGAGTGAGATGCCACCATTAGGCAGAGAAGCCAAGTAGGTCAAAGGCAGAAAACAAAGTCCCATATGCACCAAAATATTCATAGCAGCATTTTTTTTTGTGGTAGCAAAAAATTAGAAACAAAGTGGGTACCCGTGATTGTGGATTGGTTAAACAAATTGTAGTGCAAGATTGCAGGAAATGTAATAGAATATTACTGTGCCACAAGAAACAGCAAATATGAAACAAAATTTAATAGGAAGACAAGAACTGGTATTAAAGTAAGCAGAAGCAGGAAAACAAAATACACAATGACTACAACAATGTAAACAGGAAGAACAATAAAATGAAATTGAATGCTTTCTCATTACAATGGCAAAATGTGGTTCTGGAAAGGAGCTGAGAAAATGTACCTTCTTCCTTCCCTTCACTGCAGAGGTTGAAGGATTATGAGTTTGGAATATTGCATTTATTGAGAGGACTATGTGTTGGTTGGTTTTCTTCAACTGTTTTCCTGGGGAAGGGGGCATTCTTGGAGTTCTGGCTCTTTGCTAAGCCACCTGTCCCTTACTGAAATGACACAGCAACTCCTGATTGGTCATTAGCAACAGGGCTTCATTAAAGATAATTATCCCAAGGAACTGGAAGGTGATGCTCCCTGGGCCTTAGAAGAGGAGGTGGAGAGGAGAACCAGCTCAGTTTCCTTCTTAATGGGTTTTCCTACCACTTCCTCTCTTGAATTCCCAACAAGGGTGGGGACAGGAGGGGATTTCTCTGCCTCCTTCCAATGGAAGTTTTGGCTATGAGTGTATGAGAGTCAGAATATTCTTCAGTCTCTTGCTACCTTCTTTGGCCTTCTCTTTTCTTCTCTAAGCACAGTTACAGCCCTGGTGATAACCTCAAGAGACCAGCACTGGGCACAATGTCTGGCACATAGTAGGTGCTTAATAAATATTTACTGAGGATTTGCTGTGTGCCCATTGGAAGGTGGCTCCAGAAATAGCTCTGCTCTCCAGCATAACTGTGAAAATGCTGGGGCTGAAAAGACAAAGAAAAGCCAAGCCATGCCCTGGCTAGCCAGGAAATCTGGGACTTGAGGAGCTGCTCAGAGAGTGCATGCAGGTCTGAGATTTCAATGAAGTATCTATTTTAGTCCCATAGCGTTGCCTTTACCTTTGGGAAGAGCATAATCTGTGTGATGGGTCATTGTTTTGTTTTTCTTTCTCTGATAGAAATGCTTAGAAATCTTCTGGGTTTTCAGCATTTAAGCCATTATTTATGGCCTCCATGAAGTTCCCATTCCAAAAGACACTCTGTGATCCACTTTGATTGGGCAGAGGTGGGGGAGGCATCCTAGACTAGAGCCAGATCTAAGCAAAGTTGGAGAGATTTTCCTGGAAGTATTATGCTTCTAGTCTGGCATGGGGACAGTGAGTCACAGAGTGAGAGGGGAAAAACTGACTTCTCTCTTTTACGTCACTGAGATTCTAGGATGAATCTGGGCTCCATATGAACCCTTGGTGGGTGGGTTCTGGACCACAGGCCACACTGTTTCATTTTTAAATCTCTTTTATAAGGGATGATTTAGTAGTGGATAGGAGACTGGGGAAAGGGAAATACTTGAAAATGAAAGTGCTGTAAATACAAAAGGCATTAATAAAAATAAAACTTTTAAAAAGAGCTGTGGGTGAGAAGAAAGCCAAAATATAATTAGCTTTCCCATCCATGTTTAATGTAAAGCATGAAAGAAAGCTCACGGACTGTCCTATACTTTGTCATGCATTCTAGGTTTTGAGACCAAATAACCATTTGGAGTGGCAGAATTCACTGGTGCCCATACAGCTAAATTGGGCTGTAAGGAGAGTCACAATAGGAGGGCTGCCTGCCCTTGCTAGATTTCTATTCATTTAGCAATTGGCAAAGTGTAAGAAGCATTCTGATCTTTCTTTTAGTGAATGAAGGAGCTTATGCTTATCCCAATGTTCCATTCTTTCATGGCTATAATTCAGGGTTGATCTAGTGGCTTTATAAATTCCATTTTAAATTCAGTATAAATTGTGAGCCTCCCCCACAAATTTTAGACTATACCTCCATTGGCATTTATTAATTTTGAAATGAATGATCTCCAGCAGAGAGGGGCTACTTTTTATTTCAATTAATTCAGTACAACAAATACTTATTAAACACCTACTGTGATATGAACCATTGTGTTAGGCCTAGGGGGAAGAGGAAGGGAACACCTACTGAGCTAAGAGCTTTGTAAATATTCTCATTTGATGCCCAGGGGGCACAAGGATAAGGAGTCCCTGTCCTCAGGGAGTTTCCTGAAGCTACACAACACACACAAGACACCCAGACATAAATAAATACACAATAATCTGTGTGTGTTTGGTGGGGGGAAGATGGACTTCATGGAATGGAAGGTGCCTGCACTGAGTCTTAAGAGGAGGAGAAGAGGAGGGAGCTCATTCCAGGAATGGATGATAGCCTCTGTTTGCCACCCCCTACCTTCCCCCTAGATGCAGAGATAGTCTATTCAGGTCTATCCATGAGCACGGTCCCTTCAATGCTTTATTTCTTGTGTTAAGTAGATTCAGAGGGTGTTAGATCAAACCAGAATAATAATCTTCTTCTCTTTGCAAGGTGATCCCAGAATTCTCCTTGGAGACATTGGTTCTCCTGGACCACAACTAACCCTTGAGTGGCAAAAGCACCTTTCAGTCAGTCAACAAATATTTATTAAGTAATTACTGTATGTGAAATGCTGTGGGGATGGTTGGTTGCTTGGTTGTTGGCCTTCACTCTCAAAGGAGACCAGAATGACATCACTATGTTGGAGTCAAGTTATAGTGTGTTGGACTGTGGCTGATCAGACCAATATGAGCTTGGAATACTTTACCACAGGTTGGGCACAAATAGTCCATGTGAACATTTGGAGTGGAGATGTGTCTAAATTTGTGTGTCTTATGTTTCTTTTGTGCTAGTGCAATTCTGCTTTGCTTATAGAGCACAGCACTTTCTTTGATTCAGGCACACCATGCTGGGCGGTCCCTTACCATCATCTCCCATGTCACACAAAGAAAGGCAAAACCAGTCCCTGCCCAAAGAACTCTATTCTGCCTTTCAGTCTTGGGCCCAGGGAACATCTGTCTATGGGATCGTTATAGTGGAGCAGAGGCAGCCAAGGAATTAACCATCTTTATATTTGTCTAAATGACTTGGTTCTAGCTTTGGCATTTAAATGTTTGGTTCTAATTGAACATTATGATCCTAACATCAGTCACTTGTTCTCACATAATTAATTGACATGCACAATAAAAATAATGTTTAAAATAAAAGGACCTCACAAAGTTGTGGATTTGGTTTTTTGGGGTTTTTTGGGTTTTTTTTTTTTTTTTGGAAGCACAGGGTTAAGTGACTTGCCCAGGGTCACTCAACTAGGAAGTGTCTGGTGCTGAATTTGAACTCAGATCCCCCTCCTGACTCCAGGGTCTGTGCTTTCTACCATACCACCTAACTGCCTCATCACAAAGTTTTGAAACGTAAATGGAGAAAAACTTTCTCTTAAGCTAATTAAATGCCACAGCTGGTCTGTTTCAGGGAATAAGTACGTATTCACAACATTTGTGCTGTGTGGTAAACACAGAAGATGCCACAAAAAGTGACTTCCCCTTTTGGGGTAAAATAGAGATATGGTTTGCTTTTACCAATTCAGATTCGTAAAGAGCTAGCCACAGTGAATTTCACCCAGGATTGTCTCTGGGATAAGAAATGAGAGGAAGAAGAGCTTAGTGTGAAGTCCTGGAATCATGAAGACTTATGTCAGAGCCTACATTAGACACATGCTGGCAAATCATCTCCCATCTCAGGACTGCAGGGCACTGTCTTTGACTGCAAATTACATGTCAAGTAAATCAGTATCTCAGAGCTCCCTTACCAGTCCAGACAAATACACACACACACACACACACACACACACACACACACACACACACACACACTCCCATCATGAAAACAATTTGGCCAGAATCCCACCTCTGACATGCATTGGATCGTGTAAACCTGGACAAATCACTCACCCCTCAGCCCTCCAGGTCAGTGAGGAAGACTAAGTTTCAGGGAAGGGGCATCTCTAAATGAATAAAGGAAGTTTCCTTATTAGGGGCTTCCTACAGCAATGAAAACACAGGTCCGGTCCAAAACTCCACCTGTACTCCACTAGTACACAGACTTACACATTGTGAGAAGCAGTGTGAACATTCTTAAGGAAGCTCTGGGGAGGGCTTATATTCTCTCCCCCTGCCAATCCCCAACATTTTTAATATTACAAGCCCTTTAATGGCATAGCTTCTGCTAACTCTGTGACCTACTTAGTAAATATCTGAGCACTGTCATTTTTTTTTTTTGGTTTTTCTATTCAAAGATGTCAGGTTTGGAGGGCTATAACCTTAACTGATGAGTCATTGTAGGCAGCTGGCAAGGAGAACATTTTCTTTGGCGTGATGTGTAAGGAAAGGGATTCAAGTGTGTGCCATGAAGGGAGGGCTCCTTCTTAGCTTCTGTGCCACTTTGATGGATGTCAATGGGAAATCCGACACAGTCGTGTAATGATGAACAGCCTCATGACAGGTCCTCTAATCTGATAAACTCTAAGGCTCTAAAATCCTCACTCTACTAACTGGTAGTTAATGAGGTATTTAACAAATCTGAGAAGTGAATGATCCAGTAAGTTAATTGATTCTGGCTGTCGAAATGATATCAAATGATAATCACAGCAAGAAACACACCAATAGGAGCTTCTGAGCTATATGGCGCTAGATAAACAGTCCCCCAACAACCTAGAGTTACCCTGGGATAGGATCCCTGGGAGGATATAGGAGCTGATTCATCAATGTTAGGAAGCATTGGGATAGTAGCTCCAGAATATGCATTATATATACTTCATTAAAATTTGATGTTGAGGGGCAGCTAGGTGGAGCAGTGAATAGAGCACCAGCCCTGGAGTCAGGAGGACTTGAGTTCAAATCCGACCTCAGACATTTAACACTTACTAGCCATGTGACCTTGGGCAAGTCACTTAACCCCAATTGCCCTGCTCTCTCCCCTCCATAAAAAAAAGGCAAAAAAAAATTGATGATTTTGACCTTTAGTCAATAATCTGACTGCATATTGATAGCTCATTTTGACATGATTTCATGTCAGTAACTAGTTGTTTCCTCTTTGTTAAGATAAAGATAATTCCATTTGGGAAATGTTTAGGGCTTGTACTTTCTAGCACTTCTAACTCCCTTCTTAAAGAAAATATTCATGACATGCTTATGAGTAGTAAGCCATAGCCTTTTTTGTTTCTCAAACTGGAGATACATTTTCATTTGTTTTAAATTTACTTTTAGCTTTCAACATTAACTTTTATAAGATTTTGAGGTCCAAATTTTCCCTCTCCCTTTCCTCTTCCCTCCCCAAGATGGCATGAAATCTGTCATTGGTCATACAATCACATTGAACATATTTGCACATTAGTCATGATGCAAAAGAAGAATCAGAACAAAAGGGAAAATCATGAGAAAGAGAAAATAGTATGCTCCAATCTACATTCAGACTCCAAAGTTCTTTCTCTGGATGTGGACGGCATTTTCCATCATGAGTCTTTTGGAATCGCCTTAGGTTTTTGCATTGCTGAGAAGAGATAAGTTTCTCAAAGTTGATCCTCACTCAATCTTGCTTTTACTGTGTACAGGGTTCTGGTTCTACTCACTTCACTCAGCATCAGTTTATGTAACTCTTTCTAGATTTTTTTCTGAAGTCCACCTGCTCAGCATTTCTTATAGCAGAGTAACATTCCAGTATGTTCATACACCACAACTTGTTCAGTCATTCCCCAACTGATGGGCATCCTCTCAATCTCCAATTCTTTGCCACCCCAAAAAGAGCTGCTAAAATATTTTTGTACATGTGGGTCCTTTTCCCTTTTTTATGATCTCTTTGGGATACAGACCTGGAAGTGGTATTGCTGGGTCAAAGGGTGTGTACAGTTTTATATGGAGATGTATTTTCCGACATGCTTTTGCTATCCTGATCTGTGCCTATCTCCAGAATGAAATCATTGTATTTGGTGATTTCCTTTGGAAGATCTGGTCATGGGATTCCTTCCCCACCTCATGCTCCATGATAGACATTGGTACAACTATTTTCATGAGGGTCTTTTTTACTTATGCTCATTATATACACTGGGAGATGAGAACCAAGTGCCCCCATAAAGTTCTGTGCCTTCTTGCTTTGGGAACACAATGAAAACAAGCTATCCTGCATCTGAATACAGCTCCCTTTCTGAGTTACTCAAACACTGCAGTTTTCAGGTGAAGGTGAATGCAGAGTATATGTCCAGCACCCTTACCTTATCTAAGTATATATAGTGTATATATATATATATTAGAGAGAGAGAGAAAGAGAGAGAGAGAGAGAGAGAGAGAGAGAGAGAGAAAAAGAGAGAGAGAGAGAGAGAGAGAGAATAACAAGTGCAATGAAAAATATGAAATGTTTTCCATTTTCCGTATCTGTTACTGCATGCTTGTGAATTTTTCATATTAAGCTTTCTCTGAGCTGTAGGAAATAAACTCCTGTCTTCTACCTTCTTCTACCTTTTACCTTCTATCTTTCATCTTCTACCTGATAATAAAATTGTACATTTAGTACCTTTCCTAGAAGGCATCTTGCTATCTACATTTTGGAGAGACCCAAGACATGCACCATAGCTAAGATTTATTTTAGAGATTTCCCTTAAGTTATTCTAGAGCAGATGTAGAGTCAGAGAGAGAGAAGCTTGCCCCTCAGTAATATGAGGCCCCTCCAGAATGAATTGGGATCTATTTGATCCCAGAGTTAGAACAGATGAACCCATTTTTCCCTTGTGAAAGTGCGGAGGGGAAAGGAACATAGAGGGGCTTTGGGCACTAGGTTCAAATAAGTGTTGAGTCTTTCTGTCTTCATTGTGATCTCCTTTATCTTCAAAGTGCTGGTTTTTGAATCAGGAAGACCTGAATTCAAGTCACATCTCCAACATTTACTTTGCTGGGTGACCATGGGCAAGCTGTCATTTCATCTCTCTAAGTTTCAATTTCTTCAAATTTAAAATGAGGGTATTATCACCTCACTCACAGGGTTTTGAGATTTTAAAGGAGGCAGCATATATAAAGCATTTGGCAAAGTTAAAGCGTTGTAAAAATATCATTTATTCCTCCTCCTTTCTATCATCACCCCTTTTATCTAATTAAGTTTTATTTGAATTAAGTAGACTCTTCCCCTGTAGTGTTATGATGGTGGAACACATCCCACCAAGTCTCTGGTGTGCTGGGAAGCTACATTTTATCTTCTTGCATTAAGAACACACTTTGTTTATCCCCAATTTTCAGAGTCAAGAATCTCAGGGGGAGACAGGTAAATGGTGCAGAGAAGATGAAGCATTTGTGTAGATTTCTGAAATAATTCACTAAACCCTTTTTTTCCTCTATCCTTCCCCCCATGCCAGTTTTAAGATGCATCAGGATATTCTCCTGATATTAGTGGTGAAACTTAGCCTTGAGAAGCGGTGAAATCTAGCTATTGCATATATGTGTGACAACATATATCACTTAGTAAATGAGTCAAGTAGAACAGAGAGGGAGGAGAGAGAGAGACAGACACAGAGAGATGGAAAGAGTCAAAGAGTTATGGAGAGAGAGAAGGATGGAGAGAGAGAGATGGGGAGAAATGGAAGGAGAGAACAGAGCATGTTTTAGTGCATTCAGATATTCAGAACTGATGTTAAATGCTGAGAAATGAACTAATGCAAGGAAGGATATCTGAAAGCAAACCCTCAGAGAGGAGGGCTGATTTTCATTGTGCAAACCTCTCTTTCAAGACCAGAAAACATAGAACTCCATTGGGCACCTGGGCCTCATCTTACACTATATATAATACGCATAAGCAAAAAGATCATCATGAAGACAGATAACCAACACCTATCATGGAGGACAAGGTGGTAAAAAAAAAACCCTATGACTGGATCTTCCATATTCTGAGTATGAACCGGGGGAAGAGCATCTAAGTGCAAATTTGTGAAGTTGAATCCATTTTGAGTGGGGTCTAGGGTCAAGCAAGGCCATACAGCTAACTGAAGAGACATAGGCCCTGAGTCCCAAGGGCTCATCAGCTTTTTGGGAGCCATGGTGACCCAACCCTGGCAAATAGCAATATTTGATAGCCATATTTCTGAGTATGCTTTAGTTTTCTATGAAGGAATAGAGAGCCCTCAGGAGAAGCCAGTCGACCCATCCATAGTCTGGAAACTGGTCTGATGGCAAGTAGGAAATTCTTACAAGAATCTGTGTCACTAGATACTTTGTAAATTTATTTACTAATACAGCACTCCCTCTGGGCGATTTCCCCAATTCAGGCTTGCAGATTGGGTCTGCCCTAAAGGTATTCTGTGAGTCTGCGCTTCCAAAATTATAACTCAGCTGGGATCCCCAGGCTTGACCTGTTCCTTTTGATAGCTTAACTCTTCACTGCCAGGGCGAGCTCTTTCTTGAATATATAGGCAGCTCTCCTCAGAGTTCACTCTCCTTGATACTACTTCCTGCTCCCAACTCTCTTGCCTGTGTCTCTCTGTTCCCTGCTGGACTCAGGATCTTCTACCTTATACCTTCTTGGCAAGAAGCATTGGCCAATGGGGGCTGGGGAGGGCCAGGAGTAAGAAATCCTCTCTACAAACAGCTGCCCTCTGGTAGAGACTCAAGTGTGCCTCTAAAATGTGATGCAGGCATGAGGGAGAGCTTAGGCAAAGACTTGGAGTTGAGAAATTGCATGCCACATTTGGAGAACTGAAAGTACATTGTTTGGCTAGATGAAGAAATGCATGAAGTTATCAAAGTGATTTTCTTAAGGTGCGGGTCTGACCATGTCACCCCCTTACTAAATAAACTACAGTGGCTCCCTATTACCTCTAGGCTCAACAATAAGCTCCTCTTAAAGCTCTTCACAACCCGATTCCTCCCTATCTTTTCAGTTTTGCTCTATGGTCTGGTCCTAGCCTGACTTGCTATTCCTGGTGCCCCCATATCCTCTCTCCATGCCTGCAATACTATCACTTTAAAATCTTTGTTTGTTGTCATTCTTCAGTCAAGCCCAACTCTCTGTGACCCCATTAGGGTTTTTCTTGGCAAAGATACTGGAGTGGTTTGCCATTTCCTTCTCCAGTCCATTTTACAGATGAGGAAACTGAGGCAAAAGGGATTAAGTGACTTGCCCAAGGTCACATAGCTAGTAAGTGTCTGAGGCCAGATTTGAACTCAGGAAGATTCACCTTCCTGATTCCAGGCTTGGCACTCTATGCACTGCACCATCCAGCTGTTCCTTAGAATCACTAACTCTCTTCAGTAATCAGTTCAAGGGCCATCCTTTTGTTTGTATCCCTGGCACTTAGCACGGTGCCTGCACATGGTGATAACTTAATAAATGTTTGTTGATTGATCAGTTTATTAAATGGGTATAATATTAAATGGGTAAAATGGATATAAAGTGCTTCATAAACTTGTAAAGCTCTATTTAAATGCTTTTTATTATTATGAAAATAGTTTTGACTTCTGAAAAGGACTTGGGCCCTGGAGAGGCCCCTGGACCACACTTTGAGAACCTCTGATATATTTGGGAGGCAGAAGAACTAAGTTTGAATCCCAGCTGTACCACTTAGCATGAAACCTCAGGGAATTCACTTTATTTCTCTGAGCTACAGTTACTTCATCAGTGAAATAAGGGGGTTGAACTAGGAAACTCTAAGGTCTTCTCCAATTCTGAATCTTCTGCCTGATCCCTTTCCAAATAAATATTAGGTATCTGAATAGAGGTAATGTCCAGTCTTCCCCATATATTAATAGTTAGTATTTACATGGGCAGCTGGGTGTGGAGGGGGATAGAGTGCAGGGCCTGGAGTCAGGAAGACTCACCTTGACAAGACACAACTTGACCAGAGATCAGAGATGTCAGTATTCATTGTTAGGCATTGGAGGCTATAGATAACTAAGCTTGTGCAGGCATCAGTAATGGGTAGAACACAGCTAGCCCTGTAGAGCCTGTGACATAATTAAGAGTGTAGGCTTAGCCTTGGAAAAGAATCCCACAGGGACCTATGATCGGGACAAATGGTAAAAGCACAACCCAGAGAGATCTCAGTGGAATCTCCTGAATCCCATGATACCCAATGACTTCTGGATTCCTTCATACAAGGGTTCAATTGGATTCAATCCAATGCCATTCAAGATTACATCTATTAGGTTCTTCCTTTGTGGAAGATACTTTGCTAAGTAGTAAAGATAATAATGCAACATCCCTACCCTAGGGGCTTATCTTCTGCTGAAATGAATAAGTTGTGTACTTTTGTGGTTCAGTAGCGTCTGACTATCTGTGACCCCATTATGGGGTTTTCTTGGCAAAGATACTGCAGTGGTTTGCCATTTCCTTCTGCAGCTCATTTTATAGATGAGGAAACTGAGGCAAACAGAGTGATTAGCCCAAGGCCATGTAGCTAGTAAGTGTCTGAGGTCAGATTTTAACTCAGGGAGATTAGTTTACCAGGTTCCAAGCCCAGTGCATGTATACAGATAAGTAAATACCGGGTAACGTGAACAATTGAGGGAATTGGAAAGTATTAGATGGTGTGGACAGTGAAACTGAGTCTTAAGAGAAGCTGAAGAGGGAGGTGGAGGTTAGAAGGAAGACATCCCTGGTTTAGGCGGCCTTTAAAAGATCCGGGGGCTGTTGGGTGTGGTGTGGATGGGGGAAGGGAGAAGGGTGTGCTTGGAGCAATCTTTAGGCCAACTTGGCTAGAATATGGAGTGAGTTAATAATATGGACTATCTGGAATGGGCATTTATATGATACTTTAAGGTCTGCATAATTTTCAAATATTATCTGGGGACAGAGACAAATTATGGATGGCATTTAGGAATTTTTGCTTTATTTCAGAAGTAATAGCAAGCTATGAAAGATGTTTGAGCAGGAAAATAAAGTAGATCTCTTATAGGAGAGATATGAGAGATGAAGTTAATGGCAGAAATAGGGATGTGAGTCTTCACAAGAAGAGTCCCAAAGAATGAAAGAACAGGTAGGGATGTTAGAGTGACTAGAAGTCTGATTTCAAGGAGAAGGAACTCGGAGCATGCCTAGCTAAGTCCAGGGCGCTAACCATTACCATTAGTCATTGGAGGCTATAGATAACTAAGCTTGTGCAGGCATTAGTAATGGGCAAAACACAGCTAGCTCTGTTCACATCTTGGCTCCATTCCCTACATCCTCTGATCCCCTGACTTGTATAACTTTGGGCAAAGCACCTACCTGGTCTGAGCCTCAGATTTCTTGTGACAATAAGAAGGCTTTGAATTAAAACATCTCCAAGATATTCCAGTTCAAAATCCTTCTTCAATGCTCTCATGGATTAGCAAGTTCATTCATGTGGGTAGTGCCCTGACTATTGCCAACTATATGCTCAACCTTTGGGTTTCTTATTCCTGACCTCACATAGTCTGAAAAAGTAGGGAATCTATTCAATATGCTAGATGCATTGTACCACAAAGAGATTTAAGAGAGAGAAAAAGGACTCTTATATGCAAAAGGCTTTATAACAGCTCTTTTCATAAAAGCTCTAAACTATAAACTTAGGAAGTGCCCGTCTGTTGAGGAGTGGCTGAACACATAAAAATAATGGAATATTATTGTGCCCTAAGAAATGACAAAATGGACAGTTTCAGAGGAAACCAAGAAGACCTCTATGAATTGAAAAAGAGTGAAATGAGCAAAGCTAGGAGGGCATTTTATTCAATGACAAAAATGTCATAAGGAAAACAGCTTTGAAAAATTTCAGAATTCTGATGATAAGCCAAAAGATCAGAGGACTGTCTATGAAATACTCTGCCTATCTCTTGTGAGAGAGATGATTGGAGGGTGCAGCTAGGTGGCACAGTGAGTAAGAGTGCTGGCCCAGGAGTTGGGAGGACCTGGGATTGGTTCCGGCCTCAGTACTTAGCACCCACACATAAATAACTAGTCGTGTAACCTTGAGCAAGTTACTTAACCCCAATTGCTTGAGAGAGAGAGAGAGAGAGAGAGAGAGAGAGAGAGAGAGAGAGAAAGATGATGGGCTTACAATGCAGAATGAATACAGTTTTGAGGCATGGCCAATTTGGGAATTTGTTTTGCTAGAAAATGTACATTTGTAATGAAATGTTTGTGTTTCTTTTATTGCTCAATTGGGGGGGGCAGTGGAAGGGAGAAATTGCTTGCAAAAATAAATAAGCAAACAAACTGGAAAAAAACCATATAAATAAAAAATAAACTTCAACATAAAACATAGTAAGGGCCTTCCTCTACATCTTTTACGATTTTATGGGGGTGCCAGTGGACTGCTTGTGCTTGGACTGGTTGACTATTGTCCCTTGTATTTACTATATAATTGCCCCATCTACAGATAAAGCCTCCCCAGGATAATATATCTTTTATGCTACTTTCTAACCTTCTGATCCTTTGTTTATATGAAACTAGTCTGAAACAACATGTTTATAAGAAACAAACTTGAAATAGGAAGACTGAGTTAAAATAAAGGGCTGGAACAAAACCTAGCATGCTTCAGGTAAACTCAAAAAAGCAGGAGTGGCTATCATGATCTCACTCAGACAATGCAAGAGTAAAATGGTTGATTAAGAGAGATAAACAGAGAAGCTAATGATGCTTAAAGGCATCATATACGATGAATCAATGCCAATACTTGGTAAACGTGCCAAATGGCACCATAGCTAAAATTTTAAAGGAAAAGTTGATCTATACTAAGAAATAGGAGGCAAATCCATGAAAGGGATCTTGGTGTACCACTCTGAGATAAATCTAACAACAGCAACAACAAAAATAAAAATAAACAGGAAAGAAGTTAAGGACCAAAACAGAATTTTAGAAAAGCTGAACAAGACGGATCTCTGGCAATTGCTGAATCAGAATAGAAAGGAATATACATATTCCTTAGCTATTCATGGCACTTTCACAAAATTAGTGTGAACAAACCCCAATCTAAAATTACTGTCCCACACAACTATAAGAGCTTAAAAAGAGAAAAACCTCACACGGAACTAAAAAAGAATGAAATCATGCATTTCCCATTATTGCACCCTCGTTATATCTGTGACTTTTTTTCTTCAAAAATAGCTGAGGCATGCTAGCTGGGTTGTTCCAATTTTTTCTTTTAGCAAGAATGATGACTTCTTGAAATCAAAATATAAAAAATATGTATATATACAATATATATGTGTAATACATACATATATATGTATGTAAATGTAGTGTGTGTATGTGTATATGTATGCCATGTAGATAACCGAAAGATATCCTAATGTGTCCCAAACTCTCAGTAAACAGTAGCCCACCATTTCCAGAAGGCCCTCCTCTTTACCTCCACCTTATAGAACTCTCCATTTCCTTCAAAGCACAATTCAGATACCATGTCCTCCACAAGTCCTAGGACCTAGTTAATAACATTCACTTCTTGAAATTACTTTGTATTACCTTATCCCCCATGTCAGAGATTTATTTTTTTTGTCTTTATTAATTTGTTTGTTTATTTTTAGTTTACAAGATTCAATTCCATAATTCCTTGAGCTCCAAATTTTCCTTCCCTCCCTCCTCCCACCCTCCATGACGGCATATAATCCAGTACAGGATCTGCAAATACTTTCACATTAGACATCAGAGATTTATTAATATGATATCTGGACAGGGGCTTGTAAACTTAGATGGGGAAAAAGTTATACCATTATTTTTGCTAACTTCTAGCAGAAATTTAGCATTTCCTTCAATTCTGAATTTAAAAAACAAAAGTATTATTCTAAGAAGGGGTTGGTCACCAGACTGCTGAAGGAGGTCCATGACAAAAAAAAGTTAAAACTCTGTATTGAATAAAATATTCTTGAGGACAGACTTGTTTCACTTTTGTTTTGTTATTTCCAGCACCCAGCTCAAGGCTTGGCATGTAATAGATACTTGTTGAATTAAAGAATATTGATGGACCTATTTCACATAGGTAACTCTTACAGAAAAAAAAAAGAAAAGAAAAAAAAACGCTGGGGGGGTAGATTGTAAGAAGTTGGGAAAATGTACACTTAGAAAGTTTTATTGGGCCTTTTTTATTTTATTAACCAGTCATATTTTGATAAATTCCTACCCCCATTGAAACCTCTTTTGCAACAAAGAAAAAATCCAGCAAAATCTACTGGAAAAGAAATGTACCAGTCTAAAAGTGTATATATGTGATACTGTGCATCTTTTGTCCCTCAATTACGAAGAGCGACAACCTCTAAGACAAGATTTGGACTATGTATTTTACATGCCTGGGTGTCGTCGGATCCTTTCCTGGGGCCTTCCGGACGCCACGTAGCATGGCGGGGAGCGCCGAGCAGAACAAAGCACACTTACACAGCAACTCAGGGGGCAACTCCAACTTTATTTCCTGCTCTTCTACATATATAGCCTATCCTACGCAAGCACTTTCCATTTTGGCTCTTGGCCAATTACAACACCTTTTGCCTTTTAAGGTCAAGCACACCTTAACCCTGGGACTCTTATCTCGTGGTTTCTACCTGGAGCAAGGATATTCCTTGTGGACCCGAATGTACCTCACTCCTTAGAACAAGGCATGGTCAGCTGGGGGCCTAGCAGTCCCTCAAGTGCCTAGAGGGTTAATGGGGGCGAGAGGCCTTGCCATCATTGCCTAAGCCCGGAGGCAGTGCCGTCACAGGTCCAGGGACCTCTCAAGGGCACTGAGGTAAATCCACGTTGGCTCTCCCACACCTAGGAAGGACTTCAGAAACTTTAATGTATCACAGGATAAAGATCTGATATATTTTTTTAATCAAGTCTTTATGCCTTATGGGGTTGTTTACAAACTTTCACATTTGATTGCACAGCACCCAGCTGAAATTTCTTCTTTTTTAAATTAGAGAGCACATTCTGAAGTTATTTCTTAGTAGATCAATACCTGCCTGATGAAAGAAATTTGTCCTCCCCACCCTAAACGCAGGGGTCTCTCCAGTATTTAGCACTTGGACGTCCTCCAAAAAGATATCAAGACATATGGTACTACGTGACCTTCTTATATGGACCACTTCTTCGGACCTAATCCTAATGAAAATGGGATTCTTTTTTTGTGTGTGTGTGTGTGATCCAGATATGTAATCCTTGGTATGAATAAAACTTCATATTAACCACTTTTGTCTGTAATTTATAGTTTTATAGAGTTGATTGGGCACACTATGAGATTATTCAACTTGTCCATGGTCCACCTAGTTCTAATGAAAATGAGATGTGATAGACAGTTGATTCAAAAGTATTTGGGAAGACTTCAGATACAAAATGGGTAATTTCCTTGATGGGAAAGAAATTACTACAAAGACAACACACCACAGGCCACAATTGCCAATCACTCCAGTCAGCTTGCCCTTATCTATCTCCCCATAGACACTCACTTCAAATAGGATTCAGAGGGCCAAGAGATTCTACAGGAGGATTCATAAATCACCACAATCTATTCGACTCATCTCTCTCTGAACAGCTCCTGCAGAATAGTGTCTTTGTGGAGTCATGCTGGGCCAACGAGCAAGACTCATTTCAAGCAGTACCAATTCCCGATTTCAAACAGTGTACAACCAGCAGCTTCATCTAGAATTCTAAGGAAAACAAAGTCTGCTATTTTCTCTGTTTTTTTTCCATCTACTTTTTCCCATAGCATCCCATAAATCCCTCTGGATTTGATCCATTTTCCAATGCAAAGAATTAAACATATGGGTTCAGGAATTAGGTGAACTAACTCCCTTTCCATTTTTCTTCGGATGGAAAAGCAAAATTAGCAAACTTTCCTCTCCAAGATATCTGCACTCTTAAAGCAATGCCTGCTGTTAATTCACAAGCAAGTTCAAAGGCCTTATCATATGCTTTTTACCTCACCCCTCCCCACCCAGAAAAAAAAATCACCAGTTAATTTGACAAGCTTCTGATATGGGGTTCCCTTTAATAATCTCTTAGCCACTGCCAAAGGCAGCTTTTTTCTCTCCCCACCTCAGGGTCCAACAAGTTTTTATCAAGCTGTCAAAGCTTGGACTTTGGGCCCCATCTCCAAAAATGGTGAAAAGCTCTTTTAACTGTGGTATCCCTTGGAGAGAAAGGCATGTGAGCAGACTAGACTGGATCTGCAGCTTTTCCCTGCCTTGTTCCAGTCTAGGCCACCTGGATTGAATGTTCATTACAATTGGTTTACTAATGGTGAGGCACCCCTTTACCAACTAGGGATTTCACCATGGCTCATCCTGATTGGGCCACACTTATCCAAATTCAGTCATGTGCCATTGCTGAGGTAGCAACCTCATTAGTCACTAGGGTGTAAAATGTTGAGCCCAGCATGTATAGCTCTTCTTTGGGATTTTTTTTTTAATGAGCTATGAGATGTTATCAATTACAACTATGATAACTTACTCAATCTAAAAATTAAGGGGCTTAGATGTCCATATATGGGATGACTCACATTTACAGCTCCTCCAAAGAAAATGTAGTAGCCATAGTGGGTCAATGTTTAATAATAAATGATTTGATGAAAACTCACTTCTACATAGCACTAAAGTGTGTTCTTCACAAAAACCCTAGAAAGTAGGCAGGATGGGTATCATTAGCTCTGTTTTACAGATGAAAAAACTGGGGTTTAGAAAAGCTTAATCATTTGTCCAAGGTCACAAATATAGGCAGAGACAGAGCTGGGACTCCAACTAAGATACTCTGGCTTTAAACTTAAATGTTTTCTTCACTATTCCATCTTTAAAACGATCAATTCATTTACTGAAAAAAAGTGGCTAAAAAATTCAGAACCATTCCCAATTTTTAAAAATCTCAAGTTAATTAAATTTCTCCCCTTCCACCCAAACTTTAAATAGTGTACATTTGAAGGGAAATCTCAAACTGTTAAAAAAAAAATAGCAGATTTACACCATTAAGCATTGATGATAGTTTTAATGACCTTTGAATAAGTCTTTTTTTTTCTTTTAAAAATCTAAAACTCAGACCTTCCTAAGGTTCTGAGGTCTACTTGAAATCAATTGGTTTGAATATCTCCAAATTGAGAGACTTCCTTTACTAGCCTTAATTCAGCATCCACTCTATATGGGAATAAGGATACAGTAGAAGTCTTGGGATCTGTCAGTTTTTAAAATTCAGATGTTTTCAAAAGTGATATAATGCAGATGCTAGATCTCAAAGAGTCCCTTTCCTCCACCCCATACTCTGGAAGTCCCAATAAAGTATTTGACATTACTTTGACTGCAAAGACATAGAGAAGAATTGACAGGCAGAACTTACCAGATTTTGATACTTGGGGAAAATCAAGAAGCTAAAAGATAAATCATTTGGTTTTTAAAAAAAAAAATTATCAATCTCTTATGTTTTTTCATTTCCCAATATCCCTCCCTACTTATCTCTAAGTAAGCCATTCCTTATAACAAAGAATAAAGGGTGTGTGTGTGTGTGTGTGTGTGTGTGTGTGTGTGTGTGTGTAGGAGGTGGGAATCAGTTCAGTCTAACTAATCAACACACCAAACAAATTAGCTGTAGCCTTGCCATAGGGGCTAGAGCATTGGACTTGCAGTCAGGGAGACCTGGACTTGAATTCCATCCTAGATACTTGCTAACTCCCGAATGTCAGGGTCACAAGCCAGTTTCTTCATGTGTATAATCAGGAGACTGGGCTGAAGAACTTTTAAGGTTCTTTCCATTTTTATAATTTATAATTTAATAATTAATTTAATTTTTATAGCCTATGATTCCCCTACCTCATCAAAGTCAGTCAGTCAATAATACTATGTACCTACAACAAATCAGGTAGCTAGTTAAGGATACAAAGAAAGGCAAAAAATATTCCCTGCCCTCAAGGAGTTTATAGTCTACTGAGAGGAAGATAATATGTTACAAACAAGTTATGTATATGATAAACAGGAAATAATATCACAATATAATTGTAATCTATTATAGTGATTCTATAGATGTGTATATATTATAGTTTAGTGTATATATTGGTTTATTTTAATATGTTGTATTAGCAACAAAAATAAGTCTATTTTACCAACACTAGAATTAAGAGGGATTGGGACTTGAAGGAAGCCAGGAGTGAGAGAGAGGCACTCATATCTTTTCTTTGAGCTCAAGCTTGTCTATTTCTTTTAAACAATTTTCTGCTGCAGTATGGGAAAAGAAGAAGGGGAAGGGGGAAGCAAAGATAAGGAGTGTGATGTTTTTAATAAAGTCCTGGCTGTGTGGTTACCTCTCTGTGAGATACTCAGCTTTACCTATTTGGGAATCTTTTTTCAAAGGATTGGACAATGGGGGTTGGGTTGGGGGGAGAGTTATGATTCTTGACAGAATTCCATAAAATGCTTTGAAAAGTATTTCTTTTGTGTCTTATTTAACTCAGCTGGAAAACTAGGTATAAAGGCCAGATCTCACTGAGATCTAATGGCTACCTCTGAGTTGAGCTTTAGACTCCTAAAAATGAGAAGAAAATCAACCAGCCAAGCCCACACCCTACATTTTATTGTTAACCTTTGGCTCTGAAAAGGTTAGATAGAATATAGTTTAATGTCACTACAACCGGAGCCCCCGCGAGAATGTCCTTCTACAAGTTGGGGTTGGGGTGAGGACTTCGAAGAGATATATTTTAATTCTGGGAAGTATGGAATGTCAAACCAGCATAGCCCTTCTGCTGTCAGGATGTGCTGTTATTTGAGCTCCAAAGGAAAAAGGGGTGGGGGGTGGGGAAAGGAAAGCTTGTGAAAGATTATATTTTATAGCCCTGCCCTTAGCAACAAACACCAATTTGGTGCTGTAGCTTTCCCAGATGCATTTTTCCCTAATGAGTCAGAAATAGCCAGAAAATCTTCTAGCCCCAGACCCAGACAAATCCTGGGAGCTAAGAGAAAATGCACTCGGGCCACATTCTCTCCTGCAGAGGCTACAAGCTGAGCTGTGAAGGAATCCGATACTAAAGAAAACCTGCCCGGTTTTGAGTTTCCTCCCTCAATGAGGATGTAGGCCAGGCTTTCCGAAAAGGTTCACTGGAGTCTGCAAAATATACTCAGACCATGGCCTGATACTTTGAGTGAACCAGGGCCGGTTCACCACTTGGGTTGGAAATCAGGCAAAACTTGTTTATTCCTGGCTCTCTCTTTTTTTTCTCTTTTTAACTCCAAAACCCATGGCTTTGTTCAATGGTTCAGTGTTTACAATTGAGTCCTGAGTTTGGCTTGAATGCATACTTGAAGCCAGGCTCAAGAAGGGGTGTGAATACAGGTGAACTGAGATAAACATGAACTCTCTGTGAACCACATGTAATCCCGGACAGGACTCATAAATCTGACTGACACTAGAAATGCTTCCTCACAGGCTACTTCTGGTAGTTTCAGTCTTTATGGTGTGTTAGGGTGTCCTGGCCTTGGGGGTCAGAGGGCTGAGTCCTTGCTCAAGTCTCAGATTCTTCACCTGTAAAATAAGCTCAAGTGGGGGATGGACTATGTTTTCTCTGGGGTCCCCTCTAGATCTCAGTCTGTGCCGATCCTGTGATTTACGCATTTGGTCCAGCATTTTTTAAAAATTTCATTTAAACACTTTTATATCATAATCATTTCATAATAAACCTTTCCTTTCCAGTACCTACTCTTATTTTTAAAAAATAAAAGTTAAGCAAAACTAATCAACAAAGACACTATGAATTAAAGAGTATAGAATTTTCTGCATCTATAGTCTAGCACCCCTGAGGACTTCAAGGAGGGATGCTCCAATGTTAATCCTCTGAAACCAGGATAGTTCAGTCTAGTTGTTCTAAAGAATATCCATTGATTTTTGCCTTCATTTATATTATTCAAGTCATTGTCTATCTGGTTCTGCTGGCTTGGCTTTTCATCAGTTCCAAAAATCTTCTCATGTTTCTCTGAATTCCTTAAATGCATCGTTCTTTACAATTCCATTATATTCTGAAACATTTGCACGCCACAAATTGTTCAGCCATTACCAATGGTCAATTATTCATCAATGAATATCTATATTGTTTCCACTTTTTTGTTCCCGCAAAAGATACTATTATGATATATTTTTGCATTTTTTAGTCATATCTGACTCTTCATGAAGGGGTTTGCCATTTCCTCCTCCTTCATTTTATAAATGTGGAAACTGAGGCAAACAGGGTTAAGTAGCTTACCCAGAGTCACACAGCTAGTAGGTGTCTGAGGTTAGATTAGAATCCAAGAAGATGAGTTTTCCTGACTTTAGGCCCAATACTTTATCCACTATGGCACCACTTAGCTGCCTCCATATTTATACATACATACAATCTTTCCCTGTCTTTGACCTCCTTGAGGGGTCCAATAATGTTATAATTGGACCAAAGTATATGAACAACTATTTTAAAACTTTTCTTGTTTAATTAAAAAATGTTTTCCAGAATGTTTAGAAAGTTTCAAAGTTCTACCAATAATACATGAGTGTGTCTATCTTTACTTATCCTCTCCAACATTTATTTTTTTCCTCTTTGCTGGTCTGATGGGCATTTGGTACTACATCAAAGTGCTTTAAATTTGCATTTCCCTTTTTACTAGTGGCATCTTATAGTGTTTTCTTTCCTTCACTGGGTGGATCCTCTGGGATAAACATGGAGGGGGGGCAGGACAATCAATAGTTCTCCAACTGGTTAGGCTTGGGTTTCCAATGGTATCACTGAAGTGAATTCTTGAACTCATGACATCACAGATCCACTTAACATCATTATTATTAGCATTTTCACGTATTTTTTCATGTTTGTTGATAGAGGGTATTGCTTCTTTTCTAAGTTGTTTGTTCACATCCTTTGCTATTGATAAATGACTTTTAGTTATCTATATCAGTATCAATTCTTCATAGATTTTTATGTCAAATAGAAAATAAACTTCTCGAGGGCAAGAACTGTTTCATTTTTGTCTTTGCATCTGCAAAGACAATGGCCTAATACAGTGCCTGGTACATAGGAAGCCCTTAAATACTTGTAGTTAATCAACTGATTGATCAATTGACCAGGTCCCAGCTTTACTCTAAAATTTGCAAAAATATATCTATTCACATAATGTTTATCAAACTTATTAGGAGGATTCAATTCCAATGATTGTTTTATGTTTCAAGCCTCACTTTTTGTACTTCTCTATGTCTCAGAAGGCTCCTTATCCTGGAAGATCTCTCGGCCACTTTGGCATCACCCTCTGATTGAAGAATTCCTTCCAGATCCTCCATTTTGAGAAAGTGTCCTGGGTAGGCCTACACTCACTCCTCACTCTCTTTGGACTTTACTTCCTGATTGTCTAGAGTTCTTCTTGTACCTGTATTGGTACTTTTCACTCACTTCCACCCCAGGTTTTCAATTCTCTTGCATGAATTGTCTTCCTCCATTAGAATGTAAGCACCATGAGGGCAGGTACTGTCTTCCTTTTTGTTAGTATTTCTATTCCTGGTGCTTAGTACTGTACAGGGCAGCTAGGTGACACAGTGGATAGAGTGCTAGGCCTGGAATCAGGAAGACTCATCTTCCTAAGTTCAAATCCAGCCTCAGACACTTACAAGATGGGTCACCTTGGGGAAGTCACTTAACCCTGTTTGCCTCAGTTTCCATATCTATAAAATGAGAAGGAAATGGCAAACCACTCCAGTATCTTTGCCAAGAAAATTTGAAATGGGGTCATGAAGAGTTGGCCATGACTGACAATAAGAAGTTAAATTTATTTCTCCTTTTGTCTTCAGAATTTCATCTTCTAGACTTCTGTGTTGGGTTGATTTTCCCCATAGGTTTTATTCTATGCCACGCTCTCTGTCCTTTCTTTGGCTCCTTTGAAGCCCACTCCTCAAAACACTAGGCTCTATGTCAGACCATAGCCTCCTCTCCTCTGAATGGTGACATGGAGTCTCCCCTTCATCCCAAGGTTCCCATGACCTCTCCTTCAGCAAATCGGATAGTGGTTCCCTTTTGTAGCTTTCTCCACCTTTTGTCACAAAGCCTTTATTCTGACTGGTTTAACAAAGGTTTCCTCACAACTCCCCAGTGAGGTAACTGCAGGTGGGGCAGAGGGGTGGGAGAAAGAGAGAGAGATTTTATCCTAAAGCAAGCTTCAGAGTTCAGTCCCACACTGTTTTAGTCCAGCCAATGAAATTCTTGGCCTCTTCCATTCAGAGCTGTGTGAGCCAGGGAGGGCTCTGCACCTGACTCCCTGTGCATTATGAACTTCTTGGCTGAAGAGATAGAGGAGGCAGTTTTAAAAAACTTGGAAAAACCCGAGTGGGTCAGCTTCCTATGGGACCACGTAGCAACAATGGCAGCAGAAGGGGTTTTTGCATTGTAAGATGTCATGTCTGTTGGCAAAGGCAATCATGACTCATTCTTCAAGGCATAATCATGGCTGGTGTTTATATAATGTACTTGGCACAAATCATCTCATTGAACCTCAAAAGAGGCCAGTGAGAAAAGTGGGGTTTTTTGTTGGTTTAAACCAGTTGGTCATTCATAAAGGATAAAGAAATACTTTCTGCCAATTCAGATCAGTAACTCCTCTGAGACATATATAGTTTTAGAGAGTTATTTGAGGGCGTGGGGAATGCAAATGACTTTCCCAGGGTAATACTGACAATATGTGCCAGAGTTATATATTGAACTCAAGTCTTCTTAACTCTGAGGCTGGCTTTCTATCCACTATCCCATACTGCTTCTCAAAAAAAAAAATGCTTCCTTATCCCCATTTAGAGGAAATATGACTCTCCCAAGTAGAAATGTAATTTAGCCCTGGTCTCTCCTGACCACAAATGGAGCATTCTCCCTCTTCACATAGAGAGAGATAGAGACAAAGAGACAGACACAGACATGGACACAGAGATAGAGATGAAAAGATAAACAGAGAGAAAGAGTAAAAAAACAAGAAAGAGCTATAGATAGATATGTAAATTATATCTTTGAGAGCTTTCTGGGTCCTATAAACACACATGTATTTATTGTTTATTATGTACCAAGCATTGTTCTAAGCTGAAGGGTGGGAAGAAAAGAGGGTCACATAGGTAAAAACAGTCTCTGTCCTCAAAGAACTTACATTCTAATGAGAAAGATAACACGTAAATGAATAGGGAGAAGGAAGGAAAGTAATATTAGAGAGGAAAACTAACAAGGACCAAAAAAGGATCCTGCATCCTCTCGAAGGGCCAAGGGCCTTAGGCATTACTCTCACCTATTACTGCCTAAAGCAGATGTGGGCAGCAACTTGCAGCTGGCTTCCAGGTCACATGTGGCCCTCTAGGTCCTCAAATGCAGCCCTTTCCAGTCAAAGGGTCACACCTGAGAACCTGGAAGGCCACAGATTCCCCACCCCTGGAAACCAAAGTACAACCTCAGCCCTGCATGGGAAGGATGCTGCTATGCTCATATGTGATAAACTGGTTGTCCTGGGATTGAAAAATCTTGGAGTCCTTAGAAGAAGAAGATAAAAAAAGCGTAGAACTTCAAGCCATTAACTTGTAGGTGCATGCAGCCCAAAGATTCTTTAACAGGTATCAGATCCCATCTGTGACCGTGTATGACATATACCCTTCAAAGTGGCTTGAAATTAACTATAATCTTTGCTGTAAAAAAGAAATGGTTCAAAGCTTAGCCTATAATGCTCATCTTGATTATAATAGGCAGCCTCATGAGTTTTTCTCTTGCAGCATAATGCATATATTGTAAGTTTAAAAGGATGACATCTTTTTCTTCGTCTGGCAACAAAGAGTTCAGTGAGTTGCTATTTCCAACATTGGGCAAGCTCTTAGGTCAGCCTTTCTTAATCTTTTTTGTATCATGGATCCTTTTAGAAGTCTGGTGAAGCCTTTGGATCCCTTCTCAGAACCATGCCTTTAAATAATTGAAGGAAATGCTAAATTTCAGTTAGATATTAGTGAAAACCAAAAGTGTAACATTTTTTTCCCCATCAAATTGTACAGACCCTGTGAAATCTCCTGGATGAAGAAGTCCTGTTTTAGGGTATGGATCTCACAGTCATAGATTTAGAGCTGGCAGGGGCTTTAGAGACCACCTAGTCCCAGCTCCTTATTTTATAGGGGAGGAAACTGAGTCTAGTGATTGCCCAAGGTCATATAGGTTTGAGTTTGAGCCCAGACCCCTTTGATTCCAGAACTCAGCTCTTTTCAATGCACGAGGCTGCCTCTGTATGACCTTGCCTGTCCTGGAGATGATAAGAATTCTCAAGCAGTCTCCCCAGTCAGCTTCAGACGCTGCCCTCCCTCTTTACTCAGCTCCATACAGAGTGTTTTGTGTGCTGGCTGCCTTAGTCCTTTTGGAGCTTTTCTGTCAACAATGGTGTTAAGAGAGGATGTTGGGTATTCCCTTCAAGCACAGGAGGCCCACTTCGGTCATTTGCCTTGAGGCAAAGAGGCAATTTTAAATCCAAGGCCAAAAAAAAAAGAATTGGATTTTACTTTATTATAGTTATTTGTTTGTTTTCTTTTTAGTATACCCAGCCAAAAAAAAAAAATCATGAATTTTTATCAGCTTTCCCAGGAGGTGTGAAATTCTTCTTGTGATTTCAGCTGCCTAAGAAGCCAGCCTTTCTCTCTGAGCTGGTCTCTTCCTAAGCACAGGGATGATTTGGTCTGGAGCATCACGGAGCACCATGGAGCACGCCATCTCCCTGCATGGTGGGGTTGAGACTATAGACAGTCAGGGAGGTGGGCATGCTGCCCTCCTGCTCGCCTCTGCCCTGACAGCTCCAGAAATGAGGTACCAGAAGTGCAAGGGTTAGCAGGCCTTGTGTGAATGAATGGCAGCTCAGAGGGCCACCGACATTGTCCTGGGCTCACTGAGAGCAGATTGTTATGCTGAAAGCTTGAATTAGCTCTGGGACAGAATGAGCAGCTTGTCTGATACATACCCTGGCTTGCTGCTGGGGCCTTACTGTGGAGCAGAACCCCATCAGGCAAATTTCTAAGGCCTGTCTCTAAAGCTGGCATTTCTCAAGAGGGAGGAGGGGGCAAGAGTTCTCTGAATTTATAACACTTCACACTTGAAATTTCAATCTAATAGAATCTCACTCATCGTTTCTATCAGGATTCTATGTTGGGCAATGAGTTCCAGGTTGAGTTAATTACTCCCTCGGTATCTCACCATTTTATGTTTTCATGAAGCTTCAATAAATAAAAATCTAAAGGGGATGGGAAACTATTCTCTCATTCTTTCAATTACCATTCAAAACCCAGCTCCCCAGTGAATAGCTTCCATAGATTTAAGCCAGTTGTTTGAAGGATGGAGGCACTTTGCTCCCAGAGACTTCCTTCTAGTGAACTCAGTGGAATTGGTCTATGAAATAAGGATTAATTCCTTCCTTGAAAAAGCAAAAAACCTCAATTGCATAAACTTTCATATTGATATATGGATTTATATCCAAATTTAAAAACTGTTAAAAAAAAAAGCCTCAGACCGTCCCTTACAAGGCAATATAAAAAGAACATTTTAAAAGTCTACTTTCTTTGCCAATTGTTAAGCTGGATCTAATGCGTCAACCTGTCCTTGTGCTGAGATAAGCATGTAAAGGAGGAGATTTTTTAATGGCCATAAAATGAATACAACTGAGTCTATGGATGGGGGAAGGGAAAGATAATCCTAGTAATATTTAAGGGAACGTGTTTTGAAAGTTAAAGGAAAAAAATGAATTACATATATACCACTGCCCCCCAAAGTCTGATAAATAAATATAGATCATATGTTTAAAGGACTTTCAAGGTTCTCTAGTCTAGCCCCGTCTTATTTCAGATAAGGAAAGTGAAGCCCAGAGAGGTTAAAAAGTGACCTCTTGAGTCACCCATATAGAAAGTGGTAGATTTGAACACTGCTCCTGTGCCTCCATTTCTAACTCTCCACTCAATCTCCCACATTCCTCATTCTATTGAAAGACTGAACAGCTGAACTCATAAATTTTCTAGGGGCCAGGAAGGAATTAGCTATGTGATATTGGATAGATTTAGAACAAGAAGGGCCCTCTAAAGTCGTCTTGTCCAAACTCATCCATTTGCAGATGGGGGACTAAAGTCCTAGTTACTTAATCAATTTCCCCAGGTTGGATTCAAGCCCAGGCCTTCCAGATCTAAATCCAAAGTTTTTCCCCCCTTTCCCTAAGACTATCTTTGGAAAGGTCAGGGTCACTAGGGTCCATTTGATGGGATATAGGATCTGGACTGCCCTCCCTTGACTTTTCCCATGAATTTCAGCAACCCAGCCCCTGAACCCAGATCCCTGGAGTTCACCTGAGGCACCCTGCTCATTCCAAGCTGTCCTTTCATTGTGGCCCCTGACCCAGTCCAACCCTTCATTGTCTGTCACCTCCAGATCACCTCAGGCTACTCGCCACTCCTAGGTCCCATCCAAATCCTCCCACAATCTTTATCCCTATAAAGATATCAGTCTTGTCCCAATCAAGTACAGACTCATTAAGAGACTAGCCCACTTGTACTGGTGTCACAAATAAACTCCCTACTTTGACCAAAGGCTTGAGTGGTTGAATTCTTTCAAGGCAGACCTGCATCCTGTACCCTTGAATTTTGGGATCCCCAGCACCCCTAGACTATGATACATTGTCTACAGGGGCATTTGTTTGGGCAGGAGCTCATTCTCTCTTTACCATTGCCCCCCTCCCTTTCTTGTTGAGGCTATCTGTATTAAATGATTTTTCCAGGATAACACAGCTAGTAAGTATCTGTGAGGCTGGATTTGAACTGCACCACCAGCTGCCCTTCCTTGCCATTATCTTACAGTCAGAACCTGACCTGGGGGTCTCTTTCAGGACCCTCCCTGCAAACTCTCATGTCCTGGTATCTTTCCCTTAGCCTGCCTGGGGCTGAGAGGGCCAGTGTGCCTGGATCTCTAGGCACCATCTCTTCTGGTCCAACCCAAAGGCACAGGAAATGAAGGCATCTGTATGTTGCATGTGGGGCTGCGCAGCATGACTCTACTCTGAGACATGTGCCCACAAGTAAGCTATCATTATTGGAGGCATAATTAAAAACCTTTCAGCACTCCAGACATATTTCCTGTCACAAGGATAGGCTGACACATTGAGGACTGATCTGGCAAGACTCCGAAGGCAGTGAAAGTAAGTCACCCAGAAGGCTGGAGTCTGGATGTCCTGCCTTGGAGAAATACAGCCTGGTGTCTTGGAGGCCGCAGCTAACATCTGCAGGGACATCTCTCCTTCTTATGTTCTTCCTTTTTTAATGATTCATCCAGGCCCTTTTCTGTTTTCGTTTTTTATTGCAGTTAACTTCCCATGACTCCCCTTCTGATACCCAAATAAAATCCTCCCCTGTGACAAATTAGTAGCTTGAGGTAGCTGGGAGTACAGTGAATCAATCACTGGGCCTGGAGTCAAGAAGTCCTAAATTCCAATCCAGCCTCAAGCAGTTTCTAGCTTTGTGACCTGGGCAAGTCACTTAACCCCTGCTTGCCTTGGTCTCCTCAACTGTAAAATTGGTATAATAATATCATGTACCTTGTGGCATTGTTTTGAAGATCAAATGAGATAATATTTATGAAAAGCACTTAGTATGGTGCCTGGCATACAGTAGGCACTATGTAAATGCTTATTCTCTTCCTCCTCACCCCCCTCATGGTAGCAAGTAAAAGTTTAAGTGCAGTTGAGACAAACAAATCACACTGGCTATGTCTAAAAATGTATACCTCCTTCTATACCCATAGTCCACCTCCTCTCTGATGAGAGATAAGGAAGCATGCTTCACCATTAAGTTTTCTGAAGACATAAATTGTCACTGCAATGATGAGAATTCTGAAATCTTTCAACATTGTTTTCCTTTCTATTATTGTGGTCATCATGCAAATTTCTGTGCTTACTTTATTATCAATCAATCCATACACATTGATTAAGTACATAGTATGTGTCTAAAAACCATATTAGGTATTGGGGATACAAAAATCAAAATGAAAAATTACCTGCCTTCAAGGAGTTTACATTCTACCACAGGAGATAGCATGTACACATATAGGCATGTATGAAGTAGATGCAAGGGGATTGGCAGCAAGGGTAATAGGGACATGCATCGGTTCATCCAAGTCTTCTTAAGTTTTCCTGAATTGTTTTCATATTCTTCATTTCTTATGGCCCAACAATATTCCATTACATTCACACCACAATTTGGTCACAGTTGTCTCCTGATCAATGGGCATCTACTTTCCTTCAAGGTCTTTACTACTACAAAAAGTTCTGCTATAGATATTTTTATATTGGGGGAGAGAGTAAGTTTGGTGCATCCATAAGGAATGGATGGACCAGAGAACATGTGGCTTATGGGAAGGGACCAGAGCATACACCCACCCCCACAGTCATGAAACTTTTCTCCCATTCTTGAAAAACACCCTTTGGAAGGATGGTTGCATGGTTTATATATCACTGTAATTTCTATTCTCTCAGGTATCCTGTGAACTCAATGTGCAGTGGACCAGTATCTTAGTGTGAAAAGAAAAGTCAGTATGAATCAGGAGGAAATGGAGAAGGTTGCTGGAGTTTTCGTTCATTCTCTCTCTGAGTCAATGTGAGCCACTGGGGGAATGCGAGGTAGGGGTGGGGGAAGGAAATGCTTACCTAATGTATATTGGGCTTCAACAGCCAGATCACTGTTTCTGGAGCTCCTTCCCTCCGGGACAACTTGGATCAGGGCAGGCAGTCTCTTTAAAGATTACTCACTCATCAGAACTCTGATGCCTGGGCTTGTCAAACAAGATCCCTATCACAAGTGGGAAGTGACAGATTTTCAGAAGAGGTCCAGAACTGCGCAACTATTCCCTTTCATGGAAAACCTGTAACATGAATCCCACTCAAGGCTGTTCTTATGCTGGATGTCATGCCCTCCCTCTACCACCTCTCCCTCCCTGCAACCAAGTTTCACAATATCATCCTGAGTGAGGCGCAGCTTTGAAAGCAAAGTCAAATGATCTAAGGGATCTAAGGTAGGACTTGAGTCATTGCTGATCTGAGCCCAAAGCATGACCTTCATTTCACTCCTTTGAGTCTCTGATTACTTCTTTTCCAAGGATGAAATAATAATAGTCACCTCTTACTGAGCAACATTGAATATTCATTCATCAACTTGCTATAGATTTGGAAAGTGGCCATAGGAATGGAAACCATGGCAGGGGTGCTTAGCCTTTTTCTTATTAATCCCTTTGATAATCTGGTAAAAACTATGGACCCATTGTCAGAATAAGATTTTTGAAAGCATAGGCTTGCCAAGGAAACCAATTACATCGATACGCAGTTGTCAAAACATTTTTTAAAAACGAGTTCACTGACCCCTGGCTATGGCATATGCAAATATATACATTTTTCATTTTATTATCATCTTTTGTTCTTTATCTGGTAGTTAATAGCAAAAGGTGATTCCTTCCATAGAAATGACTTCGATGATATATTTCACTGAGCTCAAGCTATGTGACTATACTACAGAACATCCAAAAGTCAGTCATCATCCCTGCAGAGCTCACAGGCTCAGGAAGAAAAAATGTATTGCTTGGTGATTAGAGCATGAGATTAAATACCCTGACTCATGAGAACTATTCCTAGCTCTGCTACTGTTCTGGGGTTAGCCCTAGGCAAATCATTTCTATTCTTCCTATCCCTCAGTTTTCTCATCTCTAAAATGGAACTAAGAATAGTCCCCTTCCTCAGAAGAGTGTGGTGAGAATTAATTAATGTTTAGGTAGCTCTTTGGGAATCTTCACATGAAAGTACTGCAGATATACAGGGTGCCCTTATAAAAACAGCAAAACAGTATTTATATACAGCCAGGTGTGAATCATGTCAGAAATTTATATCAAGCGTACATCCTGTGAAAGAGCAGGATGGGTATCTGTCTCTGGTGTCAGTTTCCCACCCACACCCAGGCTGGAGACCATGCATCTTTCTTTCATTTACATTATGTTCTAGGCATGCTAGGCAGAAGAACCTAATCGGCCCAACTAATGAGTTGGGAGGAGGTGTGGACTGATGGTGGCCCCTTCTTCTGAAAGCACTTGTAGAAAGGGGGGAGAAAGAAGAACTTTATTGTGTATGGGAATGTCAAAGCTTCCCTGATTCCTCTGCTTATGTAACTGTCCCTGATTACTGCCCCTTCTCCATAACTGGAATACTCTGTCTCGTTCTGGGGGACACCTTTTAGAAGATCACCAATCATCTGGAAAATGTTCAAAGAAAGGCAAATGATTCAGCAAAGGGCCTCGAGTCAATGCCATGAGAACCAAAATTGGAAGAACTCAGGACTTTTGACCTGGAGAAGAGAGGACTTAATTGCAATATGATTGTTATCGTCAAGCATCTGAAGGACCATCATAAAAAACAGATTAGACTTTGCTTTGGCCCAGGAAGCAGGACAAGGACAAGTGGATGAAGTTGCAAAGAGACAAATCTAAGCTTTGATAAAAAGAAAAACTTTCTAACCTTTTATTATGGTTGTTCCATCATGTCTGACTTTTTGTGACCCATTTGGGGTTTTCTTGGCAGAGATACTGGAGAGGTTTGCCATTTCCTTCTCCAGTTCATTTGACAGATGAGGAAACTGAGGCCAACAGAGTTAAGTGACTTGCCCAGGGTCACACAGCCAGTAAACATCTGAGGCTGGATTTGAACTCATGAAGATGTTTTCCTTACTCCAGGCCCAGCATCCTGTGCACTACTCCCTAACAATTAGAGCTATCTAAAAATGGAATATGTTACATCAAGAGATAGTGAGTTCTCCCTCGATGGAGGTCTTTAAGAAGAGACTGGATGGATGTCCATTTGTCAGAGTCGCTCTAAAAGAGATTCTTGTTGAAGTACAAGTTGAACCCAAAAGGTTCCTTCTAACAATGTGATTCTATAACTTCATACATATACAAACTCACTCGATGAGTTTTTATCTTACAGGGATCAGGTACACACACACACACACACACACACACACACACACACACACACAGAATTTTATCAAATAATTTTCCTACTCCAATTCCTCATTGTTTGTTGGAGGTGGTCCCTGACATCAGAGAACAAGCTATGACAAAGCCAATCTAACACACTGGAAAGTAACAGATGAAGACTGTTTCCCAAGGGACCAGCCTAGATAACAGTCAGCAACTGTATCACTTGATGATGAATCTTTTTGACTTTGTTGAAACAAATGAAAGTCTTCCTCTGCCCTGTCCCTCCCCCCCCATCAGTCAATCCAAGTTAAGTGACTTGCCTAGGGTCACACAGCTAGAAAGTGTCAGAGGCCAAACTTGAACTCAGGTCCTCCTGACTCCAGGGCAGGTGTTGTAGCCACTGTAACACCTAACTGCCCCAACAAACAAAAGTCTTAAAGAGCCTTTGGCCCCACATGGCCTCCTTCTTTTGCAGTGATGGTAATGTTGGGAAAGGGATCAGATGTTGTCGAGAATTACAAAAATTTTACACCATTAACAAAGTGATCTAATGTGAGATCCTTGTCCAATGATCAAGAAGTAGACATATTATTGAAGGAAATGAATCAGCCACATGCTGGTAAATAATAAACAACCCACTCTCTGTGAAAAAAAAAAGGATACACAGCACACTTTTAAGTTTAATTTGCTCATTCTCCATCATTTTCTGAATTCTAGACAATCACTAAAACAATACATCAGCTTTGATCTGTACGTGGCATTTGCTGCTTTCCGAGGCGTTAAGGGCTCACACTGGAAATTTAACAATCCACTCTCATGAGCCTCCTTAAGCCGGACTCTGACATACCTCTGAACTGAATCATGTTGATTTTTAAATTCCTTATATAAATACAACTGGAAGAAAAAAGCAAGTTGTAATTGAAGGAAGGAAGGAAGGCCCACAAGTACTATTTGAAGAGACAAAGAAAGGAGTTGACAGAATGACTTTTATTGTATTCTCAGAGACAATAAGAAACAGTATTTCATGGGTTATTTATTTAACATATATTTCAGTTCTAGTCATAAGCATTTGGGAAAAAAAAAGAAGACCACCTGAAAATAACTCCTACAACTGTACAGTTGCTGATGATGTTATGGAACTGCTTGTCTTATTCCATAAATTAAAATAAATAAATTAAAAGATGTAATCATAAGGAAATTTTATGCATAATTTGATAATACTATCTAAGTCAGATCAAAATATACTTTGATATTTGTTGATGTAAAGATAGAAAAAAGTGAATATGGTGAGAAATATGTGGGAGATAATGATTGAGGAAGAGAGAATTATAGGACAAAGACTTCTAGATTACCCAGAAGCCTCACACTTCTAAATAGCTTTCTGTCAGTCAATTAATAAAACATTTATTAAGCATCTACTATGTTCTAGGCACTGTGCTAAGGACTGGGAAACAAAAAGAGGCAAAAGACAGTCCTTGCCCTCAAGGAGCTTACCATCTAATATTCCCAATCTACCTTTCTTTGTAGGAAATAAAAAGGATTGACAGGTACTACATAAGGCCCTCATCATAGTGGGGCCCTCAGTGGTGAACTTGTGGGCAGTCACTGAAGAGAATCACACAGAATAGATAGGCATGGATGGATTGTAATCTTCATGACTGGAGAGAACTCCTGAATGTGATGAGATCATATCAATGGAGGGATTGTGTGGTGTTGGACTGCCTATTATGCTGATTACTTGTTAGTGAGAAGGGTTTGGTCATGATCCAAGGAAAATTTTATAGACTTCAGACAAGGTAGATGGTGTTCAGTTTAATTCAGTAAGACTATATTAAGGACCTCCTTTATGCCAGGCTCTTGGGCACTGAGTACACAAAGACAAAAATGGAACAGTCCTTGCCTCAATTACATTCTACTGGGATGTCTGTAAATGTGAAGTGTTAGAGACAAACTAGCAACAAAATACAATACAATAAATTATTTTTAAAATACAGCACAACATAAAATAATACAACAAACATTTTTACAGCATATTTTGAGGACAAGCTGTTGTGTTAGCTCTATATTACACTGTAGGTAGCTAGGTGGCTCACTAGAAAAATTACCAGGCCTGAAGTATGGAAAACTCATCTTCCTGAGTTCAAATTTGACCTCAGACACTTACTAGTTGTGTGACCCTGGGCAAGTCACTTAACCCTGTTTGCCTCTGTTTCTTTATCTATAAAATGAGTTGGAGAAGGAAATGGCAAACCACTCTATTATCTTTGCCAGGTCACAAAGGGTGACTGAAACAAGTCAACAACCACAAAAAAGGGTCAATACTAAGTATGGTCTCTAATATCAAGGAGCTTGCTATCCAGGTTGATCAGGATCTCTGTCCTCTGTCCTCTTCAGACTTCTTTTCACGCATCATATTATGTACTGTTCTGGGTTTGGGAGGACATCAGCAGCTAAATTATATTTAGAGGACAACCAGGACTGTGATGGGTCTTGAGTCCACGTCATATAAGGAGAAGTTGAAGAAACTGGGAGTATTCAGCCTAGAGAAGACTTGGAGGGGGGAGGGTTTGGGGAAGACATGATGGTGGTTCCAAGCATCTGAAGGGCTCTCTTTCAGAGGAAGGAATCACACTGATTATGTTTAACCCCAAAGGACACAACCAGACCGATGAGTAGAAATTGCAAAGAAATCAATTTTTATTCAATGTCAAGAAAGACATTTGAACAATTGGAGCTTCTTGGAGTGGATTAACTCGGCATGTGCTGGGTTCTCCTTCTGGAGATATTTAAACAAAGGCTGAGTGACCATTTATCAAGTATGTTTCCATGTGATATTGGGGGCGGGGGGGGGGGCAGGCTCCTTTCTGTTTGGGGTTAGATTATATGGCTGTTGGTGTCCCTTCCAACTTCCAAATTCTTTGATTCTGTGTGTGGTTCAGTTCCATCTCTGTCACTACCTTGGTCAAATGACTGCGTGAGTCACTTAAATTCTCTGAGTCTATATCTCAGCTTCCTTATCTATAAAATAAAGGTATTAAGCTTAAGTGGACATCCTTATAGGCACTCTTCTAGTTTTAAAGCTCTGATCCAATCTATACATTCACAAATTGATCAAGAATGTTTATAGATAGACATAAACATTGATAGATAGTTAATAGATATAAAGATATATAGATGAAGATAGACACTAATAGATGAATAATTGATACATAGAAATAGATTAGATAGGTAGATGGATAGATAGATAGATAATAGATAGATAGATAGATAGATAGATAGATAGATAGATAGATAGATAGATAGAAACTCACAACCTTCAGATATTTTCCCATAAGGAAACTGTGGGGTCATCTTCTTTTAAATACTGTACCTTCAGCCTAGAGACAGAACGATGCTTATATAGATTTCCCAGAGTCTCTATGAATAATAAAATAGACATAAATATTACTTCTAAAAATTTCTCAGGCTATAAATATTGCTAAACCAAGCTTCTCTGAACACATTTATAAAGAGTTGTTTTTAAATAAGCATTCTTGGTTATTTGTCATAACAGGGTTATACGTAAACAAACAGGAATATGCCAGAATTTCTATTTTCAAGGATTATAGCTTGTCCACAAATATTCAATTGAGTGCAAAATTGTGTCTGAAATATAGTCTACTCAAGAAGGAACTGCTCATTTTCCACCCCATTTAAAAAAAATAAATATATTTCATAGCTATTTTTAAATGACAACCGGGTATTATTCTTGCAGAAGATTTAATGGCTGCATAAACAATTTTCTAGTAATATTAAGACAGATTTCTTTTCATTAATGTGCAGCAAATGAAAGTCAAAGAAATATTTTATGGCAAAGGGAAATGAAAAGCACCATCTTGCTTTAAAATACACTAAAAATAAATCTCCAAACTGACATTCATATGTACTTCCAATAAACTTAATGGATTTTTAAAATCCACCCTGAAAAATGAAGCTTTATTCTTTTTGTTATAGTTAGGGCTGCAAGGTAGCCTGGTGAGTGGTTGGCACCGTGGGCTTGAGTGAGGAGAGTGTGAGTTCAAATCCTGCCACTCAGCCTCAGTTTTCTCATTTGTAAGAAGGAAATACTAATACCACCAGCATCCAAGGGTTGTTACGAGGATCAAGGGAAGTAACAAGTGCTACATGAATGTTAGTGTTTATGATTAGCAATATTCATTGCGATA
>WOXC01004864.1:297500-407329 GCA_011680675.1 Gymnobelideus leadbeateri
TATACATGTGCAATCAAGCTGCCCTTCCCCCTTAGCAAAATAAAGTTCACTAATCATTTGAATTTCTAAAGCCCTTTGAAAATGTGTGTCATTGCTTATGGGTGGCCACATTCCAGAGAACTGAGTGTGTGCTAAGGGGGGGTGGGGGAGGAGGAGGGAGTGAAGCTATAGAAAAGAACTGAGCATGTGCGAGGTTGAGGCTGATTACTGAAAGAGGGCGGGGCAGATGAGTGGCCTTGGAACAAGAGGGGGAGGGAGAAGGAAAAGAGGGCAAAGCTAAAAAGAGAAACAGGTCTGCCCAGTATACCCGGACCTGGGTCGTCCAGAGACCCTAAAGTGTCATTTAAGCCAAAACGTGGGTGATACACAAATGCCTATAGACCTGGTCCCCAACCTCCTAAGAATCCTAATTCTCATCCAGGATGGCACCCACCCTTAAGTAAACCCATGCCAGACGTGCCTGACATCTCTTCACTAGGACAGCCTCTGGACTTTTGGACTTTAGCTATTATCTCATCCTCCATATTATAGTGAGGAAACTGAGGCTCAGCAAACAGAAGTAAGTTGTCCAGGATCAAAAAGTGAGTGGGAGAACTGAAACTCCAATCTAGGTCTTCTGACTTCCAGCCCAGTGATCTTTTCCCTACATCAAACAGTATGGTCAGCTGAGGATGCCACTGTCCTCACCCAGTGAATCCTGTAATACCAGTCCCGGACCGGGATGATCTGATTCCTGGCATCCTTCTGTCTCCCTTCCTTTTGAATCATGGCTTTATAACCTGATTAAAGAATAAACCTCCCTGTATTAATCATCCTCCTCATTGTTATAATAAAGCCAGACCGACCACAGTCCCAATTTTCAAACATTTCTATGGAAAAAACTTCAAAACTTCATGTTTAGGATTTTTAAAAAATTAATTGTAGTAGTTTGATTTCAGAAGTGTATTTTTTACGTGGTGGTTAACCCAGACGACTATTTCTTTTGGAAAAAAGCCAGTTTTCAGGCACATCAGATATTCAGCTGGATCCCAGCTGACCTAACTCTTTGGTGTCTATGCTTAGCAGATGGAAGGCTCGTTTAAAAAAAGGGTGGGGGGGGTGGAGTTCTCCTTCAAAAGACAAGTCCTGTGAAAAATGAAATGCCTTCATGACCAGAGGATCCGTTTATATGCAACTGCTTCTCCCTACACCTCAATGATGGGCTCTGGACAGCCCCAAAGGAAAGAGTAGAGCATTCTAACAATTAGGGATGTGGGAGCGTCGGAGAATCTCCCCTGGGGCTGCATGCCTGCCCCAGCCTGCGCTGTCTGAGGTTTTCAATGACACACCAAAAAACCCCGACCAGAAGCAGAAACCACTTCAAATAAATTTTCTCTGGCTGTCCCACAGCCCCGGTACAAAGTCGTTAGTTCGTTCAGATACCGGAAAGGCCGATAGTCCTGGAAACTTTTTTTTTTTTTGGGGGGGGGGGTTGTCTTTTCTTCTCTGGCCAATCACCTCCTGGGCTGATGATGTCATCTGGCAATTATGCAACATGACTTAAACGTTGGATAGGTGTCAGGAATTCCACTGACACCAAGATCACAATGAAACGGCTTAGTTACTAGTTAGTCATAATGTACATTACAGATAAGTCACTTTTGAACTGAGCACGTGACTAATTGCCAAATCGCCTAATCAAACAGCCTCATTGTCTCACTGGGGAAGTGAGGGCCACATCACCCTGGGATTAAAGGATCACAGCCAGTCCTTCCACTGCTTGAATAGAAATGAGATGGCTATGGGATTTTGCAGACAGGGCAAGCAACCGTTGAAAAAGGAGTAATCTGAGATCTCTCTTTCTCCATCTATCTCTCTCCATCTATCCATCTGTCTCAGTCTCTGCCTCTTTCTCTTGGTGACTATCTCTCTGTCTCTTCCCTCTCTGCTTCTCTTTCAGTCTCTATCTCTCTCTTTCAGTCTGTCTCTCTCTGTCTTCCTCTTTGTGACTGTCTCTCTGTCTCTGTCTTTCTCTCCATCTCTGCCTCACTGTCTCTTTCTCTCCCCTTCCCTCCCTCCCTCTCCCCTCTTTAAAAACAAAACTCAGAAAGACAATGTCAAATTTGGATCAAGGGTCTTGGTTCTCAGATCCTGGCTTTGCTACTTACTCTCTGTGACCTTGGACAGGTCACTTAACTACTCAAGGACTCAGAATGAAGGTACTAGACTGAGCAGGCACAAATTGGATTTGAGATGTGAAAGTACTTTGTAAATAAGTGATAACAAGATGCACAAAGGTGAATTACTATTATACTGTAGCATATTACAAATAATACCTCATAGTCTTTACATTATCGTGTAATCAATATGTACATTTATATAGCAGTTTACCATTTTCTAAGTGCTTTCTTATGCATTATCTCTTTGAGGCCTCACAGTAAGCATTGTATCATATATTCTTGAAATTTAGAACTGAAAGGGACCTTAGAGGGGTCCCTTTCTTAGAAGGGTCCCTCCCATTTTACAAATGAGAAGACTGAGGACCAGAGAAGTTGTGACTTATTAGAGGACTTGTAGATAGTAATTGAAAGAGGCAGGGTTTGAATTGAATTTGAACCTGGGTCCATTAACTCCAAAATCTAGTGCCCTTTTCACAATAACATACTACTCTACCATAATACGCTACCTCTAATCCTCTGGGATAGGTAGCTTTTTTTCTTCTTAAGGGACTGTGATTGAATCTATTCCTTCATCTATTTCGGGAACTCCTCAGAGAGACACTCCATCCACTGATGCAATTCATTGATAACAGAGGTTAAATGACTTTCCCAGGGTCACAAAGTCAGTTTTTGTGTCAGAAACAGGATTCGAACCCACATTCTCTGCCTCCAAGATTGGGCTTCCATCCACTGCCATGTCTCCCAAGTAGTTATTTATTATTACTGATAGCAACAGTCCTTGGATGATTGTGGCTAGAGTTAAATTCAGTCCTAGAGATCAACTTATCTAATCTTTTAGTTTTACAGATTCATAAACTGAGACTCAGGGAGAAGAAATCATTTGGCAACAGAACTGGCATTCAGACTCAAATCCTCCAACTCCAAATGCAGTGTAATTTCTGCTATAACATTCTGCACTTAGTTCTTAAATTATCGACAAATATAAAATCATCTGTGACTCTCAGATCGAAATCTGTAATCAACAAGTTGGCATGCTTTTGGAGGAACTGAATCAAATTCACATGGAGAGGGGAGCAACATAATTGAGTGGCTTGAACAGAGACTTTGGAGGGAGAAGACCCCCATTTGTACCACAGCTTTGTCACTAACCAACTGTGTGACCTTGGATAACTCACTTAATGATTTTGAACCTTCACATCCTCATCTGTAAACCTTTATGGTTCCAGATCTTGGGGGCCCAAGACATTCTCACCAGAAAAGACACCAGAAACCATCGAAATAAAGGGAAGGACAACTTTCATGCTCTCCTGAGAGAGAGAAGAAAGGACTTGGCAGAGATGGTTTCATTATATGGCCAAAGCAACGACAAATGGCCATTTCGTAGGACTCTTGGCCATCTCCCTTTGCTGAGCTCAGGATGAATAACCAGCAAATAAACAACTACGGTGCTATTTGGAGCTGACATCATAATATCTATAGCAGAGGATGAAGAAGAAGATACATTATATAAGGCCCTCTTGATAGGACCCTCTAAACAAAATCAGCATCCCTTGGTAATCTGTAGTGTCAGTGCAAAAAAAAAAATGGTTACAGAAATGGTGGCCAAAAACACTGAAAAACGTGAACTGGGCCAAGTTATCCACTTAAAAAGATGAAGTCAGAATTCTCATACTTGTATATTTTGAATATAATCTTCAAGAAAAGGGTCAGAAAGTTCTGGATGAGTTGAACACTAATCAAGGTCATTAAAAAAAAAAGAAAAATGAGATGAACTCTATCTTAACAGACAGGAAACTACTGATTACAGACTTAACAGTCATATCAGAATCAACTGTACTTACAGCCAGATCATCAACTGTTTAGAGCAAAGGTCAAGATTAATGTAAAATTAGGGCAATTAGGTGGCACAGTGAATAGAGCACCAGCCCTAAAGTTGGGATAGACCTGAGTTTAAATTCCACCTCAGACACTTAACATTTACTAGCTGTGTGACCTTGGGTAAGTCACTTAACCCCAAATGCTCTGCCTCCCCCTCCAAAAAATAGAGATTTAATGTGAAATTAGAGGAAAGATGAAACTTGGGCTACTGTTTCAGCAACTCCTATCCTGTTTAAACAAGTCTGGGAAATGGACAGAAGGACTGACATTGTTTCAGTCATCCTTTCCTGGAACAGCTAAATCCAGGTAACCATTACAAAAACAAGAAGTTACCAAGATCTCACAGAAATGGATAAAGAAAGAAACTTCACAAGAGAGCTCATTCAGGAGTCAGAGAATCTGGCTTTGAATCTTATTCTTATGATAAAAACTAATATTTATGTAGTACCTACTATGTGCTAAGAGTTTTATAAAAATTCTTTCACTTTGATCCTCACAACAACCTCAGAAAGCAGGTGCTATTATTATCCCCATTTTTATAAATGAGAAAATCAAAGCAAACAGAGAGTGATGTGCCCAAGCAGAAATGGCAGAAAATTTTTTCCTCTCCTTGAGCTCCTTCTTACAAGAAAATCATAAAAAACCAAGAGACTTGCCCAAGGTCACAGAGACAGTTAGTGGCAGTTACTAATTTACCTCTTGATGCTGAACCCTTTATAAAACTAAGGATCATTATATCAATAACATCCTAAAATGACTTATTTTTTCTGGATTCATTTTATCCTGGTTGGAATCAGAAGCTTATTTAGTTATGACATCATCCTAGCTATGCTGCATTCACTAATCTACATTATACAGCATTCCAAATACTCCAAGTGGGATTTTTGCTTTTCATACTCTTTCATCTGTCTATTGGCATGCCTCCAGCCTTTCAGTCTTGAAGTAATTTTGTGGTTGGGCATCTTTAAGATACATTAAGTATATCTTCCAAAAAGAAATCTTACAATTTGGAAATAAGAAAAAAAACACTAAAGAGTTCATACCCTTTGCCCCAGTGACCCCATTATAGGGACATGCATGCCAAGGAAGTGAAAGACAGAAAGAAAAGTACTTTATGTACTAGATTATTCATAGCAGCAAGGAATGGGCAAGAAAGTTGGTGCCCATTGATTAGGAAATGGCAAAAGATATTGCAAATCAAGAAACCTCAGAGATCTTCTAGTTCAAGCTTCTCGATTCATAGATGAGGAAACCAAGGCCCAGAGGGGTAAGAGCTATGCCCAAGGTCACTCAAGTGGTCAGTAGCAAAGCTAGGATTTGAATAAATGCAATTTAATGGTCTTCTATATTAGGACATTTAATATTATCATATATATGAGAAATTCAGAGAAACATGGGAACACTTGTATGAACTGATGCATTATGAAGTCAGCAGAAGCAACAGTACCAGGGACATGAATACAATGATATAAATGGAAAGGGCAACAACAGGACACTGAGCTCTGAGGATTTCTAAGGATCGGCCTTCATCCCAGAGTCTCCATAACAAATCATACCTTAAGAATGTTACTTGCATTTTTTTTTCTTTGTTATAATGGCAAATTCAATCCAGGGTGGGAGAGTTCTATCAGGCAATGATTGTGATTTACAGACAAAAGGCTAGAGGAAGGAGACTGACTGTGAGTAGGGGAACATTACATCTAGTATAGCCTAGGCTACTTGAACTGAACTGGCATTTTTTTTCCTCTTATCTTTCTTTCTTTACTTTTTTTCTGTTACAAAAGATGCTTGGTAGGTAGGGAATTAGGGAGGGACATATTTAGGAATGAAAATATTAAGAGAAAAAAAGATTTTTTAAAAAGAAATAATATTTTTAAAATAAAACTTTTTTTTTTTCAAAATGAGTCCTCTTCAGTGGAGAGAGACTAAGAAACACTATATCTTTATAATGTGATGCATATCTCACAAAAGGCCTTGGGTTTAACTTTGGAAAGTTAAAAAGTGGTGTCTTTAATAAAATTCCATGTGATTAGAAACATCTAGGTGATAGAGTTCCTGTCCTGGAGTCAGGAAAGTTCAAATATGGCCTCACACCTTTAGTAGTTGTGTGACCTTGGAAAAGTCACATGACTGTTGCCTCCCTCAGTTTCCTCAACAGTAAAATGGGGGTGAAAATCAACAGCACCCACTTCACAGAGTTATTAAGTCTATAGAAGATATTTAATAATTTTTATTACATTTTGGGCACTGAAAAAAATTCCAAAGCAAAGTTTGTTTTCTGGGTCAATCCCATTTTCATTTGATTATAAATCATTTTTGTTCACAAGGGTAGCATAATATAGTAGATAGCTTGCTCTACTTGCATTCAGAAACACAGCTGACTTCAAATGTTCCCTCAGACTCTAATTCTAATCTGTAAAATACAGATAATTATAACCAGACTTCTCACAAGTGTTGTGAGAATCAAATCAGGTAATAGATATAAAATGCTTATTGATTTGTGAACCTAATAAATGCCAGCTTTTATTGGTATTATTCACACAAAGCCTTTGCCTCTGGATTTTGTTTTGGGACAGTTAGAGGTCACTGTAGATAGGGTGGAGACAGTAGGATCATAACTGTATTTCTCTCTTAAGCTTCCTGTTTCAATTATCCTGGCCCTTTTGGTTCCTCCTACCTTCTAGTGCCTTCTCATTTGTTACCCTATGTTAATTTATATACATATTATATGTATACAAATATATAATACACCTATATTACATAGATAGGTATATATCTATCAACATTTATTTGTGTGTGTCTCTCTCTCTCTCACTCTCTCTCTTTACCTCTATCTTTGTTCTCATCTTTATCTCTATGTCCATCCCAAACTCTGTCCCTCTGTCTCCTCCTGTCTGTCTGGCTGTCTCTCTCTCTCTACCCTTGGCCAGCTATCTCTGTATATGTTGAATCCCTGATGAAAAATGTAAGCTCTTTGAAAGCAGGAACTCTTTTACCTTCTGTCTGTGTTATTAGAGTAACCACCAGTGACTGGAAAATAAGAGATTCTTAATAAACTCTGGTTGCCTGACCAGCAGTACAATAATTATTGGAATTTGTCTCTTCTACCTTGCATTTCATGATCCAAATAAGCCTTCTTTTCTTCCCTGCTTTAAAGTTCCACCCTTTCTTCTCTTTAGACTCCTACTTGAAACGAAAACCTTATAATAAGCCTAATGACCAATTACTTCAAAGAAGCCCCAAATTTCAAATACAGAATTAATAACTCCACAAACTCGAACAAAATCTCTCACACTTTCCAGACTACTTTTCTGTTTAAAAAAGCAAACCAAGAAACTCAAAGCAGAAAAACTTTCCTAGCCATTTGTAAGCCAATGTGTTTCTTTCCTGTGCATTCATTCCAGTCAATGTCCTCAGATAACATTTGCTCTTTCCATTAGTAGAACTGTCTTGATCAGGTATCACACAACTGACCTGCTTTTCTCTGTCTTTATTCTAAGTACAATGTTGTCAGCTAACACATTATCTATCCATTAAGTCCTGGTCCTCTTCACTGTACTTCAAATGAATGGCCACTTTCCATTTACCCTTAACTCTCCATTTTCCACACCTAGCAGTTAGTGGTGAGTTTCTTTCTTTAGATGCTCAGTGCTTGGCAAGGGCCCTGGTGTCCTATCAACCCCAGTATCCTCTAAAACCTCTTATGATGGTGCTATCAATATTTCCTGTGATATTCCGTCCCATTCTTGTCCTGCTAGGTCTCATCTTTTTGTTCAACTTAACCTACATTTCCTTACTTGATGTTAGGCTTATTAATCACCAGCCCAACCTGCTCTGCCTTCTGTTTACTTTTTTTCAGCTTTGCTTGGTTAAGCAATTCCAATTCTATTTGTTGGGATTTCTTTCAATGTTCCTGTGGTTCTTTAACTATGCCCAATTATTATGTGGGGCTGGGAGAAGAGGGGAAGAGGAAGTCAGGGGAGAGATGATGGGATGGTGAGAAGATGTTTATATTGCTGTTGTCACATGAATTTTTGTTTGTGATTGTTGTACAAACATGTAGGCTACCAGCTCCATCCCCAGGGAAGAGCATGGGTCATGACTCATGATCCTGAGAATAGCGAAGGGATTGGAGCCAGAAGCTGAGAACAAGGAATGGTATCCAGCAGCCACTCAGCCCTGCCAGTGAATGGGGATCTAGGAGCAGGCCCATGTGAAGGGGGTGGCTCAGAATAAGAGAGCAAATCAGTGGCTCCCTATTACCTCCAAGATGGAAAATAAAGTCCTCTGTTTGGTATCTAAAACCCTTGATCACCCGGGTCGTCCCCCTCCTCCTTCCTTGCTTCCTTCCTTCCTTCCCTCTTTCCTTCTTCCCTCCTTCCCTCCTTCCTTCCTTCCTTCCCTCTTTGCTTCCTCCCTCCCTCCCTCCTTCCTTCCTTCCTTCCCTCATTCCTTCCTCCCTCCCTCCCTCCTTCCTTCCTTCCTTCCTTCTTTCTTTCCTCATGATATTCCATCTCCCAAATCCATATCTTTGTATGGGTTCTTCCCCATACCTGGAATGCTCTTCCAACTCAATTCCACCTCTTAGTTTCTCTGGCTTCCTTCAAGGTTCACCTCAAATCCCACTATCTAGAGAAGGTCTCTCCTAATCCTGTCCCATCCTCCCTTTGAGGTCACCTTCCACATTCTCTCTCTCTCTCTCTCTCTCTCTCTCTCTCTCTCTCTTCCCCCCACCGTGTGTCTATATGTGTCTGTGTCTGTGTGTGTATTTATGTATTGTATGTAGATGATATACCTTATTATTTATATGTGTCTATCACTCAAAGACAAAGCTCTTGAGATTAGGAATTATTTTCTGCCTTTCATTGAATCCCCAGACTTTAGCGTAACGCCTGGCACATAGTTGGTACTTATTAAATGCTTGTTAATTGATGGACTGAACAATCCAAATTAAATGCTTCCAAATTACAATGACCAAGCTAAGCCTCAAAAAGAGATATGAGAACGCACCTCCGCCTCCCACACACACACTGTCGTTCTTCAATGAAATGAAGGATTACTTATCAGTGAGGAATACTGAATATAATGTCAGACATTTTAACAGTTAGTTTTTCTGAATATTCCCCCTCCCTCACCTTGTTATCCTTTGTTTTAAGGGATGGCTTTCCCAAGAAGAGGATGGGGGAGTGGATACATTGAGAAGAATAGGTAATATTTTAAAAGTTTTTAAATTATTTTTTTCTTCAATAAAATGACTATGTTGTTTATGGGTGTTGTTCCAATGGAAGGAAAGAAAGAGAGAAAGGAGGAAGGAAGGAAGGAAGGAAGGAAGGAAGGAAGGAAGGAAGGAAGGAAGGAAGGAAGGAAGAAAGGAAGGAAGAAAGGAAGGAAGGAAATTAGAGACTATGACTCTCTTCAAGGATTTAAAGGACTGTCATAGGAAGGCAAATTAGATTTGTTCTGCTTGCCAGAATGCAAAACCTGGAGTAATAAGAGACATATTTTGGTCTAATATGAGGAAAACTTCCCAATAGTAGGCCCACAAATGGAATGGACTGCTTTAGGAAGTAGGAGGTTACCCTTCACTGGAGATCTTCGGGCAAAGGCTGGATGACCTCTTGTTGGGATGTTCAAGGAGTCTTTATTCTGGGCACAGTACCTCCTGAGATCCCTTCTATGTGTAGTTTTACGGTCATGCCTATAAGCATAGGTGTGCACACAAGGCAGGGGTGGCCTGATATTTTGTATCTCATTTTTTGCTTGTCTTTTAAACATTTAGTTATTAAATTTTAAAAATTAAATCTTAATTTCTGTAAATAAAAATGTAATTTCTGATTCAGCATTCAACAAACATTTTCATTAAAGAAAACAAAAATTAAAACCCCACGGTACACACGCTAATAAATCGCAGTGTGCCCACCTATTCTTGTCAGCCTTCATTGATGGAAGTGACTTCGTCCAGAACCTCCAGGAACCAGGCTGGTTCAAAACCCGGACCGGATCCATGCTAAACCCTTTCCCTTCCCTTCCCTTCCCACCGCCTCCCCCACTGCATCAATGCCATCAGAAGACCTAGCTTCTTAACACTTTGCATCTGTTTTACCAGAGACTTAGGAAAGGGAAGTAAAAAGTGAGCAGTTCTCTGATTAATCAGCCCCAAGGCCCATAATTCCAGCTGATAACACTCTTAATCCTTAACATCAGATTGTGTGGTGCCCCAATTATCCTGGCTCTTCAATATAATTCTCTTTATGCTTTCCTCCCCCTTTGCCTAGGGAGATGCAGCCTATGAGTTGGTCAGATGGGTGTCTAAAAAAGCATTCTCTTCCTTTCTTCTTGGTGACTTCTAGCCTGAGTCTCTCTCTTCCATAAAATTGGGGAAGCACTGAAGGCTTGAATAATCCCCTGGGTTTAGTAAGAACTTTATTTTCCATTGTATCTCTTCCAGTGTTTAGGACAATGCCATTGGGCATAGCAGCTCTTTCATAAATATTTGCTGAATCAAGTAAGGAAGAGAGAGAAATTACTGAAATGCTACTAAGCAAACAGGGAAATCTTAACCCTTTCCCCAGTGTAGGGGCTTTTATTTTCTATTACTTTACTATGGCCTCACCCTCAACTTTTTAATACTTCTTTAATACTCCTATATTTAGTCGATTGCCAAGTCTTGTTGAATCTTCCAACACATCTGTCCCATGTATCCCATCCTTCACTCCTATGGCCGCCATCTTGGTTTGGGACTTGGCCACATCTCAGCTGAACTCTTCCTCTAAACTGTTGCCAGGCTCTCTCTTCTCTAATTGATCCTTCACACACCCACCAAAATAATGTGTCTGAATCATAGGCCAGACTGTGTTATTACCTAGCAATTTCCTATTGTTTTTAGGCTGAAAGACAAATTCCTCTGCTAAGCATTTAAAGTACTTCACAGTCTAGCCCCAAGCCTGTCTTTCAAGGTTTATTGCCTATTACTCACTTCACGTACTCATGTTCCTTATATGGTCCACTTGCTGCTTAATTAGAATAACTAGCATTTATATAGAACTTTAAGGTTTGCAAAGCACTTAGAAAATATTATGTTGTTTTAATCTCATGACAAACCTGGGAGGTAGGTGCTAGCTATTATTATGATCCTCATTTTACAGATGAAGAAACTGAGACAAGCAGAGGTTAAATGATTTACCCAGGGTCACACTGCTAGTAAGTATCTGAGGTAGGATTGGAACTCGGGTCTTCCTCACTCCAGGTCCAGTGCTATGACACCTAGCTACCACCAAGAAAACATTCCATCTCTTATCACTGTCTTTGTATAAGCTGTCCCCTATACCTATAATACACTACATCTTATCTCTGCCTCTTTGAAACCCTAGTTTCCTACAAAGTTCAGCTCAAGTACTACCTCCTACATGTGGCCATTCCTGACCACCACCAGCCCTAGAGGTGGTAGAATGGGGATGAGGAGGAACAAAACTAGAAGAGGAATGGTATATGTAGAAGCCAGCCTATGCTGGATTCAGCAAAGCTTGCTGTGAGTCTGTGGAGTTACAGTATAAGTGTTGGTAACACTCCTGGTCTTTGATCTCACACCTCTTCCTTTAGATCCTCATTGTGACATGGAAGGGTATTGATGGATGGCTGAACCCACACATAGCATGTACATTATATTGGATAAGTATGGTCTTACTTAAGGAAGCTACATTTAGCTTCATGCCAGGCTGCCTTGCTGAACACCAGCAAGAAAGCTCCTAGCTTTCTATCTCTAGAGAAAGGAAATGCAAGAGGAAGCGTTGGGCACAGAGAACAGAAATACAGTGAGTCATCCAGTAGTACAGCTATCTAAAAATTCAAAGTATATAGCACAAGATAATTAAATGGGGTTAAATGCTCCACACCTTTATCTAGTATTATTTCCTTTCTCACAAACTTTTATTAGTCACATCAAAAGGGGAAGTTATGTGTATGAGAAATACAGAAGGAAACCATCATAATGGACTTCTACCTTTAACCCTGGAAATCACACAAAACTCACTGAAGTATATAATATATGTTACTAGTCCTAAGGTATTTGGATGAGTTATTCTTAAAATCCATTCCTGTTTGCACATTTGTTTTTAACCCTATCAACCCCATACTCTCGTTACTATATCAAACTATATATAATCTAGAATTACAGGACTTAGTGCTTGAGTTTTACTTAGGGATCATGTTTTGTTTTTGTTTTTTTTTTCTTTTTGGAAAGCAATTGGGGTTAAGTAACTTGCCCAAGGTCACACAGCTAGGATTTTTGTTTGTTTGGTTGGTTTTTTTGTTTGTGTCGGAATCCGAACTCAGGTCCTTCTGACTCCAGGGCCAGTGCTCTACTCACTGCACCTCCTAGCCACCCCAATCATGTTTTTCTAACCCTCTCATTTTAAAGAGGAGGAAAGAGGGACCCAGAGAAGTTAATAGGACTTGTTCAAGGTCCTATAACTGAGATTCAAACTTAGATGCTCTGACTCCAGCTCTCTATCTATACTATCTCTCTCTTGTGAGTCTTTGGAGTAACACACATATACCTATACACTCAACATATTATTTCCCCCATAGATTATCTGTTTCTGAGTTAATTACTTTAGTAGAATTTTTACTGTTTTTTAAAGAAAGAGATATCCAATAGGTAAGAGGTAGCTTTGCTTAGTAGATAGGAGGTTGGTTTTAGAGTCAAGATCTGGGTTCAAGTATTCCCACAGTTATATGGGAGACACTTGATCTCTCTGTACTCCCTCCCCCTTTCTGCAGAAAATGCCATAAGACTATGAATTGTTTAGGGTTTGTTTTTTTTGTTTGTTTTTGTTTTTTGGAAGCAATTGGTGTTAAGTGGTCACAAAGCTAGTAAATGTCTGAGGCTAGATTTGAACTCAGGTCCTCCTGACTTCCAGATCGTTGTTCTATCTACTGCACCACCTAGCTGCCCACTATGAGCTACAGTTGCTAATCTGTATTGAAAGAGGGAGTTTCCTCTCTGGAAGTATCCAACACTTCCCAAAGGCACTAATAATCCCTTAATTCTGCTCCTTATTCCCAGTTGGGCTCTGCCCTGGAAGTGTAGATGAGAGAAGTCAAGCCCAACTCAAGCTGTTCTCCCCAAAATTTTTGCCCTTGATGCCTGTCCAATGGTGATGGCCTCAGCATGGTGGGTATATTGGACTCCAATGCATGGGACCTCCATGATAGGGATCTGTAAAGGGGAAGTAAAAAGAACCATTTCCTCTTGTTTTTTTCCTCCACCTCAAATGCTATAGCTAATACCTTTGGGCCACTCCTTCCTGATAATCCAAACAGTGGGTCACAGAGCATTAGGGGAAAGGGAAGTGGTGATGCAATCCCTACAGGGGATGCTACCAAAAAAAAGAGAGAGAATATTACTGAGGAAAAAAAACAAAATTCAGTGACTAGAAAGGCATTTGGAACAAAACAGCTGTTCCTCCCCCCCCTACACCCCCCATTGTGTTGCTGAGAACAGCTGTGTTGGACCTTAACTCAGGAAGAACCCGAGTTGGAATCCTCCCACCACACTGGCTGTGAAAATATGGCGGCATGGCTGGGACCATAACTGACAAATCACTTAACTGCTAACAGCCTCACTCTACTCAGCTGCAAAATGTCCACAATAGGGCCTGTAGTGCTTAGCCTCTCAGGGCTGTAAGAGAATTAAATGCAATAAGCTATGGAAAATGCTTTAGCACAGCTTAGATGCTAAACAAATGACACCTGCTTTTATTTTTTCCCTTCTCTCAATGGCACTTCATACCTCTCTCTTTTTTTAATGCTCTTAGATGTTTATTTATTTATTTATTTGGAGGGGGTAAGGTAGGGTAGTTGGGGTTAAGTGACTTGCCCAAGGTCACACGGCTAGTTTTTTGTGTTAAGTGTCTGAGGCCAGTTTCTGAACTCAGGTCCTCCTCACTCCAGGACTGGTGCTCTATTCACTTCACCAGTTAGCCACCCCTTCATACCTCTCTTACTATATTTTCACACTGTGTTACTGTGCACATCTTCTCTCTCCTGGTGGTCTGGAAGCTTCCTCTGGGAAGGCCCTTGAGGGCACAGGTTCCCCACCCCTTGAATAGACTTTATTCTTTGTGGAAACTCAGTGAGACAGATAAAGCTCTGGGAATACAAATACTTGTATACTGATACAAATAAGAAAGATCCCAGAAGAAGCATCTATTCTAATGGTTCGAGAGAAACACACCCAGGGAAGTTGGGAGGAGAAGGCCAGAGACTGAAGGCTCTCATTTTCCACTAGTTGCTTTCCTGGACTTCATGATCTCCAGAGATTCATCCTTCTCCAAGATGAATCAGTTCTGAAACTCTCACCTCATCAGACCATTTCCCTTCCAAGCTACAGGACTTCATCAAAAATCCCTCCATCCCCTTTTCAACTTCTTTTCCTGCATTGTGGTCCCATATTAGATTGTGAGGTCCTTGAGGGCAGGAACTGTCTTATACCTTTCTTTGTTTCCCTAGTGCTTAACACAGCCCTGGCACAAAGTAGTCACTGAATAAAATATTTGCTGACTCTGATTTTGAAGGTACTGGGCACAAGGGTATGGCAAAGTATAGACTGCAGGGGAAGCCACAGCTGCCTTAAAGGGACGATCTGGGAGGAGACATCCAATCAGAGGGAGAGGCCTCAGGAGAGGTGGGCACTTTAAATACACGAATTCCAGGGTTAGAGGGAATTTCCAAGAGATTTCTGGGGTTTGGTAGAGGAGTCCAGACAATAGCCCGGAAAGGAATGAATATAGTAAATATATGGTCAATTGTCCAGATTGCTGGACTTGGGAGTCAGGAAAGCCTACCATGGATATTTACTAGCTCTGTGAGCCCAGAAAAATCACTTAACCTCATAGCCTCAATTTTCTTATCTGTAAAATGGGAATAATAATTAAATGCACCTCTCTTATAGGGCAGGGTTGAGGATCAAGCAGTTTTTGAAACCATGAAGTGCTATGTAAACATTTGCTATTAGCATTGTATTCCCTTCAGCACGTTGCTTATTGCATTGTTCATGAAACTCTTCTCTCCTTTGAATCTTATATAAACCATATAGCTAATTTCATATATAGCACATAGACTTTTGTAAGTGAAGCTTCATTCATATTAGAATTAATATTCTAAAAATAATGAGCACGTCACTCCCCTGCTCAAAACTCTTCCGTGGCTCTCTATGGCCTCTTTTCAGCTTGGCATGTTAAGCCTTCCACCATCTGGCCCCCTCTCACCTACCTTTTTGGTCTTGTTCCCTCTTGGTCCCCTTCACACCCTCTCTGTGCCAGTCAAATGCCCCCAACCTCCATCCCTCCCTCCAAGACGTCCCCCCTACCACCTCTGTGTCTTTTCACAGGTTGTTGTGCACCCCTGGAACACCCTCCCTTCTTCCTCACCCCATTCCTATGTTTTCTCAAGGCCTAGGTTAGATACTACCTTCTGAAGGAGACTTGCCTGATGCTCTTCCCTCCCCAACGTAGAGAAAGTATCATTTCCTTCCTGAAACGACTGCATTTATTGTGTCTCTATTATATACATTAACATGCTCATTACATTAGGATGGCATCCAGGGAATATTATTTATTTTTTCAAAGGCAAACATTTATTGAATACTCAATCTTAATGGGCACAATTTTTATTCATCAACCTAAAAAAACTATAACTTCACTAAATTTAAATATTTTTTAAATTAAGAATTAAACTTTAATTAAAAAAAAACAGATCCAAAATACAAGGAATTTTTTTTTTAACATCAGGATGTGCCTGGGTATACCCTACATGCAATCATAATCATATCATCTGCCCTCCACCTTACAGAAGAATATAAGCTTTCAGAGAGCAACTGGTTCTGCCTTTGTTTTCCCAACACTTAGAGAGTGGCTTGCTCATAGTAAGTGCTAGAGAAATTAATTTGTTGATATGTATTGGGAAGCTTGAAGGATGTAAAGATTGAATTGGATTTTTTAAAGTATAAAATATAGGGACTGAGCCTGTGTTTTCCTTGGCATAGGGAATTCTCAAAGGAAATTCCCTTTTTTACATTAATCAGTCCCTTTTAGTCTTAGAGGCTTTCCTGGAACACAGAGCAATGATTAAGTGACTTGACCAGGGCCCCACGGCTAGGGTATGTCAAAGGCAGGACTTGAATTTACTAGCCTCAAGTCTAGCTCTTTTTACATGAAATGGCACTATCTCAAATATATAAAGAGGAAATAATCACGGACTCATTAAAATGATCAGAGCAGTACCAGAAACGACCATAACCAACGAATCAGCAACATGCTTCTGCATTTGGACATGCTGCGTTTCCTTCAGGCTTCTTCTGAAGATTGATGGGGAAGTGAAGTCTTAAAGTTTGCTCCCGACAAATCTGCAAACATCTCAAAATGCTTCCTGCCCCGAGGAAAACCCTGAGTTGGCACTCTACCTCCACACTGGCTGTGTAGCCAAAGGCACCTTACTTAACCTCCCTGAAACTCATTTAACTCAGCAGTAAAATGGCCATTGTAGTGTCTATTGTTCTCATCTGTATGGAATGTTCAGGTAGGACTAATATCCCTGGCATGAGGGCCTGCTGAGCCCTTTTCAGGGCTGTTCATCCACTGTTTGGGTCTCCCTATTAGCCAACTCTCACCTATGGCTCCAAGAAGCTATAGCAGGCACAGTGGTTACACCCTGGTAGAAACCATCTTGGCAGATGGGCTAAACCAGATTGAGGGTAACCAACAGGCTTTAAATCTGCTGGTGAGTTGGGGGATGTCTACCCCAAGCATTTGAAGACTTCTGGCAGAATGAGGGGACAAGTTCAATTTGTTCCAATGGCCATGAAGGAGGCTGAAGCAAGCACTGTGGAGCGCTTAGAATTTGGTCAGACACAGAAGAAGTCAGGGTCATCCACTGTGATTTGGGCCATCACCAGGTGTCCTGACTTTTGTCTTGCCACTGGACTTTGATGACTGAGGAAGAGAGGTTGAGGCTAACTTTGCACAGCTCTGCCTCACTTAACTCCTACTCAAGAGCAAGTCAAGACATCACTCAAAAGTGATGTCATTGGTCTTCTTTGAAAACAAAGGAAGAGTAGCAACTTACCTCATAGGGCTTCGAAGAGAACCAAATGAGATAATTTATGGAAAGTGCTTAGGAACCCTTAAGTACAATGGAAATGACAACCTCCTGGCATTTTTTCTCTCCCCTTTTCAGAACTGTGGAATGCTGTAGTCTAGTGCCTAGAGAAAGAGAAACAGGAAGCAATTCAGAAAAATGGTCCAGCGACAAGGGATGCTTTCCTGACTCTTCCTGGTTCACAGAGGTTCTGGTGGGAGGGGAAGAGAAGGAAAGGGTTTCTGCTGAGGCCTAAAGGCACAGTACATTTTGGAAGGACGGTGGCAGAAAGCCTATGGGCATAGGCTATTTAAATCTATTTGGAAGAAAACTTGAGAGGGGAAATAGAGGAATTGTGATGGAAATCTTAATGCTAACAAGATTTTGAGATGACCCGAGGAGAAAGAAAGAGACTTAGGAAAGGAAGGTAGGAAGCCCTGCATGAAAATAGTTTTCAACACTATCTAAAACCCCACAAATTCACTCATTTCTCAGCCCCAAGAACTGTGGATTTTTACAATTCTTCTGTACTGATCTGTGATACTTTTGGGGGGATGGTAATTGGGGTTAAGTGACTTGCCCAAGGTCACATGGATAATTTTTGTGCTAAGTGTCTGAGGCTGGATTTGAACTCAGGTCCTACTGACTCCAGGGTTGGTGTGCCACGTAGCCACCCAGATACTTTTTTTTTTAAAACATAAGAAATTAGGCAGCAAGCATTTACTTATATAACAGATGGAATCCTAGACTTTGAAGTCATGAGAGATCTGAGTTCAAATCCTACCACTGACTACCTACCACTAGCTATATGATCACGGGCAAATTGCTTACTCTTCCTGAGCCTCAGTTTCCACATCTGTAAAGTAGGGATTATAGTACATAATGATATAGGGTTGTTTGAGAATTAAAAAATTTATCAATTGGGGCGGCTAGGTGGTCCAGTGAATAGAGCACCACCCCTGGAGTCAGGAGGACCTGAGTTCAAGTCTTGCCTCATACACTTAACACAAAACTAGCCCTGTGACCTTGGGCAAGTCACTTAACCCCAATTGCCCTACCTTCCCCCCTCCAAAAAGCAAAAAGAAAAATGTAAAAAAAAAAAAAGATTTATAAATTACCCTATACAGGGTGTTCCAAAAGTCAGTGCAGCTTAAATCTTAGTATTATTATTTAGATCTAATATTAACTGTGATTATAATATTTAAGTTTAATAGCTAAAAACTGCACTACGACTTTTGAGACTATATCTTAACACATGTAAAGTAACCAATAAATGTCAGTTATTATTCTATAGAATGGAGGTACAATGGACCTTAGGGTCAGACCTCTCATTGTGCAGATGAGGCCTAAAGGAGTTAAATATCCCACTACCCTAGGGAATGTTTTGAAATTTTTAAAGAGGGCCTGAGTATCACTGCTTTTCTCTCAATGCATAAACATCTGCTACTTAAGGTTAGGGTCCTCGAGGTTCACTTCTCCATTATTTAACTTATCATAGAAGATGATAATAATCAGGGAAGCTGATTTTTTTTTAATTGAAGATCTTCAGTGAGAAATCAAAGATGAAAAAGATTCCGGAGAGGGGAATCCTGACTGCAAGAAGCAGAGGAGGAGGGGAATATTATATAAAGGAGAAAAGGAAGAAGAAACACTGAATGCTTAAAGGTGAGAAACAGAAGGGTCTCCCCAGAGGAGAGACAGGCCTATTCTAAAGAGGAAATAGCTTCTATGTCTCCAAAGACTAATATTGTGACTCCACAGGTGTATTCAGGTGAGTGATCATCCAGTAATGGGCAGAGGGCAAAGGGAGAAATATTGGTAGTTGATAACTCTCCTTTGAAGGGCTGGGGAGCTGCTGCTTCAAGGAAAGAGAACAATAGAAAGGTCTGCTGTCTTCTTGGAATATGTATTCAAGAGTGAAAGATGACACTTCTCTCCAGTGACCTTCTCACCCTGTCCCCTTCCTCTGATTAGTCAGTTTCTCCCAGAAACTCCATTTTAAGGAAAGTTCCCAAGCCAGCCATCTTCACTTCCTTCATTCCTCCCTGGGCTCCACTCCTGACCCTTCTCTACCAAGCCCATGACTTTTCTTTCTTCCCCCATTGCCCCTCCTTTTCAGCTTCCTTTCATGCATTGTCATCTCCCATGTGAATATAAGCTCTTTGAGGGTAGAGACTTTTTTGAGGGGAGGTAAGGAGACCAGTACAGAAGAATTGTAAAAATCCACAGAATTGTACTTTTATTCTCAGTACTTAACAGATACATGGGAAGCACTTAATAAAGGCTTGCTGATTTAATTGTAAGGTCTGCAGTCTTCTTGCTGTATATATTCAAGAGAATTTTGCAAAACTTGTCAAGCTAGGGGCGGCTAGGTGGCGCAGTGAATAGAGCACCGGCCCTGGAGTCAGAAGGACCTGAGTTCTGAGCTGGCCTCCGACACTTAATCCACACAAACAAAAACCTAGCCGTGAAACCCTGGGCAAGTTATTTAACCCCAATTGCCCTAAAGGGGCGGCTAGGTGGCGCAGTGAGTAAGAGTGCTGGCCTCGGAGTTGGGATGACCCGAGATCAAATCCGGCCTCAGAAAATGAGCACCCACACATAAATAATGACTAGCCGTGTAACCTTGAGCAAGTTACTTAACCCCAATTGCTTTAAAAAAAAAAAAACTTGTCAAGCTAGAACACTGTTATCCACTTTATCCACAATTCACAAGTACTAAGGATATAGATAGAGGGAACCTAGAAAGCATTGCTACAGTCTTGAACAAGAGACTGGGGATTTGTGTGCTGTTTTCACTGAGGCTGCTTGTTGAAGTCCAGTTTCTGAAGATAGAGGTAGATTTGGATAATAAACAGCTGGTTAAGAGGATGGTTAGAAAGCAGTTCTAAAAATGATGTGGGGATTTTAGTGTACTGAAAACTCAACACATAACAACAGTGTGATACAGCAACCAAGAACACAAATGCTATATTATATTATGTTGTATCATACCATATCGTGCCATACCACATTATATTATGTTGTACTATATTATATATATATAGTATCTCATATCATATCATATGATTCATAGTGTCCAGAACTTAGGAAGATGATATAGTCCCACTGTATTCTGCCATGGTCAGAACACTTCTGAAATTTTCTTCTGTTCTATGTATCAGGATTTGAGAAGCACATTGATAAATTAGAGAGCCCCTATCTAGTAGAGAACAACCGGGATGGAGGATGGTCTTCAGTTCATACCATAGAATATTGGTTTTAAGAACTATAGATGTTGGGGGCTGCTAGGTGGCGCAGTGAGTAGAGCGTTGGCCCTGGAGTCAGAAGGACCTGAGTTCGGATCCGACCTCAGACACTTAACACACACACAAACAAAAACCTAGTCATGTGACTTTGGGCAAGTTACTTAACCCCAATTGCCCTCCAAAAAGAAAAAAAGAACTATAGATGTTTGTTCTGGAGAAGATAAGATTGGGAAGGGGAGTGACATTGTAGCTGTCTTCAAGTATTTGAAGGTTTGTCACACACACACAAAAAAAAGGCTTCAATTTGTTCCCCGGGGGGGTGGATCTGGAAGAGCGAGGTAGAAGTTAGAAAGAGTTAAATTTTAAGTTGCTAAAAGGAAAAACCGCCTAACAGAGCTGTCCAAAATGGGGCTTCCTTGGTGGATAGTGTGTCAGCCTCACTGGAGGTCATCCAACAGGGATTGAGGGACCACTTGTCAGGCATATCACAAGGGAATTCTTGTTCAGGCACAGGCTGCATATGTTGCCCCTGAGGTCCCTTCCAACTCAGATTCCATGATTCTGTAACATCTGGGGACTTAGGAATTCAAATAAAAGCTTTGCTAAGGGAGGGTAATTAGAGAAAATGGCAAATCTTAGAATGTCCAAGTCCCTGCACCAAAGATATTGTTATTCATGGAGGTGAAGACTCACAGTGGTAGTCAGGAATACTAAATCATTGGGATTCTGGAACTCAGAACAGGGTGAAACCAGAAATCAGCAGGGTCTTCCATTGGCAGTGGAGTCATTGAGAGTATAAGGGGTTTGCAATGTATCCTAATTCAAAGTTCTTCACTGGACCTAAGAGTACATTCTCTGATCAAGAGATGGCCCTGGACAGGTCCAGATGGGAGAGAAATGAATTGAGCATATGATAATCCAGTGTCTTTATGAAACAGTAAACAGATGTCCAGAAAACTGCCTGTGTACGTGAAGCTTTTGACTCTCACTTGGAAAACATATCAACCCCCAAGCCCTACTAAGGAAATGTGCTTTTCACTTCCTAATTAAAAAAAAAAAGAAAGAAAGCTGTTGGGGGGAGGGGAGTGAAACTTTAAAGTAAAATCACTTTACTGTATGAATGATTATTAAGTCCTCTGAGGAAAGCCAGGGTTTTCTTTCCCTTTTCACATAAGCAGCTTACCAGTTGCCTGTCTTGCAACTCCTCTGATGTTGTAGCAGATAGTATTTCCAATTCACCCTGAACACTAATCCCATTAGGTTACAAAAAAATAACTTTCCAGTGAATATTTTATCCTGAGATCATGGCTATGATTCCATGAGTCAAAGTTATAAACTATGGTTCTTGAATTTTTTTTTTAAATCAGAATGGTGATGTTCCATAAGGGAAACCAACAAACACACTCACCCCTGACCTTTAAAGAAAAAAATGAAGGAAAGAAAAAAAAACTTTCTATCTCTGAGGAACTGACTTCATCAAATTATCCTTGGGGGAGGGGAGGGAGAATGGGGAAATGAATTTAAAAATATGAACTATGGGCAGCTGGGAAGCCAAATTCCCTACAATGAATGACACACCAAATCCTGCAGGGAAATGTGTACTACAATGCAGTTTCCTGTGGTTTCCTGCATGAGGAACTCAGAAAAGCAGAAAAAAAAAAACCTCTTCCACAAATGATTTCCTCAGATGTTGTGGTGATGATCCTAGTGGAGTTATACCATTGAAATACTATGAATCTGTGTCAAATCCAGACACACAGGGAAAGAGATTTAAGCCTTTAATAATCTGCATAGAGAAAGTGTCACTTGCATTCTTTACATTTGAAATGACCTGGATTTTATTTGGTCATCATTTCTGGACTACTGAAAATATAGTGAAATTACTGGAGATTTCATATAAATACTTAAATGAAAATTCATCTAAGTGGAAAGTCAATGAAATTACAGATATATAATGGTTGGGGGTGGGGGTAGCTGAATGAACAAACAGTGGGAGATAAATATTGTAGATGAATAAAATGTTGTTGTGCCTTGAGAGATGACATATGAAAGACGAGGAAATATGGAAAGACATATGAAGTGATGGAGAGGAAAGAAATAAGAATAAAAATATATATCCTGACTACACTTTTGTAAATGATAATGATTACAACGGTTTTTATGCCATCCCTGTATAGGGATATATAGGGGATTTCTAATGGGGAAACTCCCTTTACTAATGCAAGACAGTAACTGGGCTGTATCTTCTGGTCTCAGAGAGTTAGTTGCCTCCAGAGTTGAGGTTAAGTGACTGGCGCAGGGTCACACAGAGGCAGAGGTGGAGCCCAGATCTTCTCGATTTTTTGGCCATTATATTACAATACTCATTTTGCCATTTTGTTCCTCAATTACATAACCATAATAACAGCAATGAAATTCAGAAAAATACAAGAAGGAAAAGAGTTTGTAAACCAAAAGCCTTTGTTACCATTTTGTTAAAGTAAATATGTCCATTCTTAAAAACAAAAATAATGGAAATTTACAATTGTATATTCTAACTAGACAAACAGTAAATTCAACACATTTACTAAGTCAACAATATATACCGCGAGCTCTATTATTTGCTGGAAAAACCAAGCTAAAAAATACAGCCAGTGCCTGCCTTCAGGGAAGTTACAATCTATTGAACATAGGCTTTCATGGATGGCTGTCTCAAGCCATATCCTTAAACTCCATCACTTTCCAATTTTGAAAATGTTATGGTTGAAGCAAAGTTCATGTTCTTCCGAGCTAATCCAGATAGGAACAAAATAGGCAGGGAGAGTTTATTTTATGGTGTTTAAGGAAACTAAAAAGAGACCTGTTCCACAAATAACCTTTAAAAATAAATTCTGGGAAGTCAAGTGCAGACCGCATGATGCTTCTGCATACCTATGGTAGGTGATAGTGGCTGTGTGACATATTTATAGAGTCAGTGGTATGTAGTGAATAAGAGAGTTGAGGTTGAGACATCCAGGCCAGATGAATTTAAATCAATCACACTTTTCATTTATATTCAATTACCAAAAATTATTTTTTAATGCTTCCCAGAGTACTTTACAGTTTCAAATCAATTTACAATCCTTAGTCCTATCTTATTATTTCCTCTCTCTAATAGGCATGTTGGCATTATTGTTCGTATTTAAAGATAAGAAAATAGAGCTTTAGTGAAGGTCATCAGTCTAAGACCATAAAACAAGCCCAAATGAGAACTCAGAGCTCTTTCATCCTCTATTCATGGTACCAAGGCTCACAGTTAATCTCTGGATTACCAAGTACCAGACTATAGTGACTCATGGGACACAGTGACCTTTGCTCTTGAGTCCTAGAATTACAAGCTGTTAGAGATGAAAAGGCTCTTAGAGACCATCTGATCTAACCCTCTTGTTTTACAGAGAAAGAAACTGAGGCAGGAAGGTTCTTTCCTCAGGGTCTTAGGCTTCTTTTCACAGCAGTGCTGTTCCTAACCTCTATCAGCAAGAGAACCCCTTTTCTTTTCCCTTTAAATGATCACTATTGTAAATAAGAAACTGGGATTGTAGGCTTAAGGTTGAGTAGATAGCATCTCCTCCATTTCCTTGTCATCTAGTCTGCTTATTCCAAACTTATTTTCACAGAAAAAGAAACTAAAATCCATAGAAATTAAGTAAGTTAACTAAAGTCATACAGCTAGTAGGTGGCAGGGCTCATACTGGAACCTGGGCCTGTTTACTTCAAATTTAGTGCTTTCCACTATACCATATTGCATAGAAGCATTCTCCATGACTAAAATGTCCATGCCTTTGGACCCAGAGGCATATCTCAAGGATATCAGCAATGAAAAAGAATGGTTACATATGCACTATACAGAACTTTTTACAATAACAAAGAACTAGAAACAAAGGAAATGTCCATTGATTGGGATATGGCTGAACAAATATGGTACATGAAAATATGGAATATCATTGTGTAGCAAGAGATTATGAATATGAATAAGGAAAGCATGGGAAGACATATAATCTGACTCAAAGGGAAGTAAGCAGAAACAGGAAAGAAATATACACAATGACTATAACAATGTAAGTGGAAAAAAAAAAACCCAACCCTGAATTGAAATGTAGTATAATTACAATAACCAAGGTTGTTCTGATAATACATGTCCCTCTCTCCTTTTTAAAGGTCAAGGACTATGGGAATGGAACTCTGTCAATGTGTTGATCAGTTTGCTCAAGTGGGTTTTTGTTTTTAAATTTGTCATAAGGATCTCTGGAAAGTGTGGAGAGGATTATATTGGGAAATGACCTAAAAACAAAATTGGCCAATTAAAATTAAAGTGAGAAAAAACTACATGCCATCAGTTCTTTGATGGATCATTGATGATCTCATCAATGTTGTGAGTATTCCCTCCCTGGTAGATGGCACACAAGTTTTGCTGGCCCATCCTGTGGGCTTCTCCATGCCTTCCCATCAGTCTGCCAGAAGGAATTTAACCAAGCTGTTGAGGTTGGTTAATGTAGGGTATATATACATACTACAATCTCTTGATGTAGTATAAATACTAATGGAGCATGTAGGCTAATTATGTCATCATCCTCCTTGATGAATCAATTCCAGTGGCTCCTTCTGGGATCAAATATAAAGTCTCCTGCTGGATATTTAAAGCCCCTCATCACCTGTTCTCTTCCTACCTTTTAGCTTAATACCTTAACCCCCTCTGATCACGCTAAGATCCACCTACCCTAGCCTATGTCGCTTATCTTTTCCTGTGACAGTCCATCTCCTGTCATCATGCCTTTATGCTGGCATGTCCACCATGTCCCCTCACTCTTGCCTCCTCTTTTCCCTCGTCTACTTCAAATCCCTTGGAGAGGACTTTCCCAGGTCCCTCAGCTGGTAGAACTTTCCTCTCCATGGTTTCCTTCTATCTACTATTTATGTGTGCATGTATGTATGTACATATGCATGCATGCATGTATTTACAATTTATAATACATATATAGTCCTTGAGGGCAGGAGCTGGTTTTTTGCCTTTCTTTGTGTCTGTAGTACTTAGTATAGTGTTTAACACATAGTAAGCACTTAATAAAGTCTCCTTGATTGAATAGCTGACTCTGTTGGTTATGCCTTAATTTTTCTGTATAATCAGACTATTTTTGTCTTTATGTTTCTATATTTCTTTATGTCATTTCTCCTGCATAATAGAAGAGCAATCCAATATGCATTTATTAAGTGTCTTCTGTGCCAAGCAACATAGAGGGGATATAAAGCCAAAAACAGTTCCTACCCTCATGGAGTTTTATTCTACTAAGTATATACATAAATACAAAGAACAAAGTAGGGGCAGCTAGGTGGTGGAGTGAGTAGAGCACTGGCCCTGGAGTCAGAAGGATCTGAGTTCAAATCCAACCTCAGACACTTAATACAAAAAACTAGCCATGTGACCTTGGGCAGGTCACTTAACCCCAATTGTCCCCTCCAAAAACAAAAATAAAAAAAACAAAGAACAAAGTAACATCAAGACAGATACAATGTTAGTTACTAAGGAGACCAGGAAAGGTCCTGTGCAGTAGATGGCATTTGAGTTATGCTTTGAAGAAAGCAGGGGATTCTTTAAGACAGAGAGGGAAGGAAGAATGACATTCCAGACATGGACTGCTATGTGGGCAAGAGGCAGGAGATGACATGTTGGCTGTAATGTGTTGCAGCCTGCCCACACCCACCTTCTGCCTTTCCATTGCTCTTCTAGTGATCCTCAATTTCAACTCTTTGGAGACTGTGATACTCCAGGACCTACGGTCATACATCATTGGAAGAATAATCACATTTGTAAAAGATGCACCTTTGTTTCAAGGAGAAACTTGGGGTCATCAAAAGAATTTCACTATTTTCCAAAGATAATCCAGGCTATTGTCTTCTTCCTGTTCAATTTTGGATGAAGGTCATTGTCCATTTGTGGAATCTTTTTTGAGATACCTTTCCTGATGGAAGGGCTCTGTGGGTCTTCCAATACAGAGCCAATTTTATTTTTCACAAGAATAATCTACATAGAAACACAGGCTAGGAAAAAGACATGAACCTAATTCCCATTTTAGCAGCCACAGCTACAAGTGATCAAATGAATAATAGGGAGAATACTTGTGCCTTTGATGAGCCATCATTTTCTAGCTGTCTTTCACAGAAAACCAGGGTTTCATGAAGCAAATCTAGGTATGTGGACCTGGTGAACATATCTGTCTACTCTGTCACCTCTGGGCCAGCCATGGTTCTCTTTCTGGGACAAGAAAACAATACAAGTTTCACAATTCTGAAAATCAATACCTTTGACTACAACACTGAGAAAGTCTTTACTTTATGCTGGGTCACATATAAGACACCAGAATGACTTGTTCATTTTGGTCAATTTAATATGTAGTAGAGAGTTGACCAGGAAAGTTTATGATCAATCTGAGTTAGTCAGTCCATAAACATTTATATACTATATACTAGACATTCTGCTAAGTTCTGGGGATACAAAAAGAGACAAAAGATAGTCCCTTCCCTCAAGGAGCTTATGAATCTAATGAAGGAGACAACTAGCAATCTAAAAATGTGTACAGACAGGCTCTATAAAGGATAAGTAGGAAATAATTTATATAAGGAAGGCACTAGTATTAAGAAGGGTTAGAAAAGGCTTCCTGTAGAAGATGGATTTTACTTAGATTTTAGCCAGAGGAGCCATTAGGTGGAGAAGAGGAGGGAGAGCATTCCAGGCATGGAAGACAGCCAGAGAAAATGTCTGGAGCCTAGAGATGTTGTGGTTAGAGGAACACCCAGAAAGCCAATGTCACTGGATCTAACGGGGAGAGTGAGGTGTAAGAAGACTGGAAAGGTAGGTTATGAAGGGCTCTGAATGCCAGAGCATTTTATAATTGAGACAACAGGAAGACACTATGATGAGGTACAGGCTCTGGGAACCCCCTTGAACTCTGATTGAATCTTCCCATTTGATGAGGCATTGCCTGAGGTCATAAGCCTTTCACTATAGCTAGACCCACATCTATTACTGGCCTGGCCCTCCATTGTCCAGCTAGCTCCCACCCTTGATCCTCTCAAAATGTCTATACTCAAATCCGTATCATTGTCTCTATCTCCAGGTAGCCTCCAGATACTTCCAACCCTCAATCTCATTACTGGAGTCTGGCCTCATTTGATTCCTCCTGAAGACCCTCCCCAATTTCCCTTTAACTCCATTGAGATCTGAAAGGGAGAATGGAACATACTCTAGTTGTCCTACTGGGCCAGACAACCACTTCCCTTTCCCCAGGGGAAAAGCCCTGAAGGTGTTGTGGGGACAGGGACTTGGGAAGGGAGATAGGGAGTCCTATTTCTTCTGAGGGAGTGACTGGGGGTGCTGGCTGAACTGGATCAGACTGCAAGCCTGGGGGATACAGCTGGCAAGGGGGAAGGTCAGTTGGCACATGAGGAGGGGAAAGGGTCAGAAGAGGAGATAACCTCTAAGACTGTTTTGGGGGTAGGGCCTGAGGCCTGAGTGGGTGTCACCTCAGGGGAGGGGCGACAGAGGGAGGCACCTGAGCAAGACCAGTGGCTGGGACCTGAGCAGGGGTCACTGAGGGGGAAGGGGCTGGAGCCAGACCGAAGCCTTAGGGGCCATAGGAAGGGGGGTCATTTAATTGATCCCCATTGCTTTTGTGGAGGAGCTCTAGCTTTAAGCGTCTCACAATCTTTCCTGAGAACCAGTCTGAGAAAATTCAACAAAGGCCATTAAGTAGGCAACTTCTATCCATCTACCCTCTCTGCAACAGTATAATTCTGACTGCAAGAGTATTGTCTTTTAAAGTTCCCAAAACAGGCCACAATTCATGGTCCTCTAGGTGATACGGAGGCCAAACAGTGTTGAAAGAGAAGACCAACTTTTTCAAGTTCTTTAGAGAAACTAAATTTTTCCCTATGTTGTAAAAGACAACCCAAAGGAAAACTTTTGGGAACTAAAAAGGATTGACCCAATATAGGCATAGGGGCTGGAAGTCTCTTCCTCCATAAAGGAAGATTTTGGAGTAAACCTTGAAAAAAAAAAAAACAAGACAAAAAAAAAATACAAAAAGGTTCCCAATTCCCTAGCACTGAGAGAATTGAAAGAATCTGGTTTAGAGTTCCAGCTGGGGCATCTGTCCTTGTCCTCCATTCTTCAGAAACTGTTCCCAGGTCCATGTCCTCCAACATAACCAAAGTGGACTGAGAACCTGAGAATGTCAGGCTGAGTAGGAGACAGCCTCCTAGCTATCTGACCTAATGGGACCTGAGAAGTCCGGCCCAAAAAACACCTCTAAGGTACTTGGAGAGCAAGAAGGGAATAGGGAAAGAGAGGCTTACATACCTTCCAGTCCTGGCTGGAGAAGAACTTGAGATTAGCAGTGTTTCCAGGTCAGGGAACCATAAAATATAGGGGTCAGGGAAGCATAAAATGTTGAGGTATAGGGTTAGGGGTGCTTGAGACAGAATACCAACATGTCGGGTCCTGCCAAATGAATTCAATTCAAGCCTTCTCTCAGCCAAAGAAAAGCAAAGTTTATTAAAGATTCACCATAATGGGTAGACTTTTTTTGGAGGGCAGTTGGGGTCAAGCAACTTGCCCAAAGTCACAGGGCTAGGTTTTTGTTTGTGTGTGCATTAAGTGTCTGAGGCCGGATTCGAACTCAGGTCCTTCTGACTCCAGGGCCAACACTCTACTCACTGGGCCACCTAGCCACCCCAATGGGTAAACTCTTAAGAAGCCTCGGTATCTGTGACACTTGCACTGGACAAATGGTCCAGAATCATCTGACAGAGTGTGCTCTAGATAATTCTCTGGCCTTCTCTTCCTCATGGAGGCAAGATGGGGTCTTATATATGGAAAGGTTGTGGGAGGACTTAGGGATGGTCTAGAGAAGGAGTTTGGGGAGGGTCTTCAGGAGGAGTCAAAGGAGGTCAGACTCCAGTAAAGAGATCGAGGGTGGGAAGTATCTGGAGGCTACCTGGAGATGAGAGACAATGGAAGGGATTTGGGTATAGATATTTTGAGAGGATCAAGGGTGGGAGCTAGCTGGACAATGGAGGGTTGATCTAGTAATGGATTTGGGCATGCTATGATGAAAGGCTTATGGCCTCAGGGAAATGCCTCATCAAATGGGAAGATTCAACCAGAGCCTGTACCTCATCAACTAGAGTTTATTGAGTGTGTTTAGGGAGCTGAGGTAGGGGGTGTAATATGACTGGATCTGAGTTTAGGAAAATCAATTTAGAGGTTTAATAGAGGATAGATGGGAGTGGGGGAGAGACTTGAGGCAGACAGACCTACCAGCAGATTATTGCAATAATCCAGGCATGAAGTGATAAGTGATGGGGTACAGACTCTGGGAAGCCCCTGGAATTCTTCCCACTTGATGAGGCATTTGCCTGAGGCCATGAGCCTTTCATTATAGCAAGGCCCACATCTTTGTAACTCTTAACCTAGCCTAGCCCTTTACTGTCCAGCTACTCCCCATCCTTGATCCTATCAAAATATCTATGCCCAAATTTGTTACCCTTAAACTAGCCTAGCCCTCCGTTGTCTGTTATCTCCAGGTAGCCTTCAGCTATTTTCCACCCTTAATCTCATTACTGGAGTCTGACCTCAGTTCCATCAAAGATCCTCCTTAGACTGTTCCTCAAGACCCTCCCCAAGCTCCTCCTCTAGCTCACCCCTAAATCCTCCCACAATCTTTCCATATATAAACTCTATCTTGCCTCCTTGAAGGGGCAGAGAATTCAATCTAACTCAGATTCATTCTCTGTCAGATTATTCTGGCCTGCTTGTCAATACAAGCTTTACATTGGCTGAGAGAAGACTTGACTGGAATTCATTCCGCATAACCCAGTGTGTTAGTATTTTGGGGTGTTGAGCACCCCTAAACCTCCACAATAAGGTCCTGTACTTGAGTGACTTAGAAGAAAAGCATCTCTTGCATTCTATATAGGAAAGAAGCCACCAAGGTGAAATCAGCAGGCCTTGGCAAGCAATTGGATGGCCATGTGGTGGTGCGAATGTGAGAGAGGATGAGGTGTCTAGGATAACACCTAGCCTGTGCTCCTGAGGCACTGGGAAAATGTTTTCCTATACAGAAATAGAGAAGATAGTTGGTTTAGGAGGTAGGATAATGATGTGTTGAGTTTAAGATGTTTGAGACAGCCCAGGGATAGCCATTAAATCCATAGGAGCTGATGAGATCACCAAGTAAAGTCTCATAATAGAGGGAGAATATGAGTGCCCAGAACAGTCCAGTGGGACACCTGTGGTTAGTAGACATGTAGATGAAGATTCAGCAAAAGAGACTGAGGAATGTTCCAGAAACCTAGAGAGAAGAGGTTATTGATGAGGTGCAGGCTCTGGGAACCCCCTTGAGCTCTCTTTGAATCCTTGAGTTGCAGTCTCTGGGAACCCCCCTTGAATTCTGATTAAATCTTCCTATTTGATGAGGCATTTGCATGAGGACATAAGCCTTACATGGTAACTGGGCCCAGACCTCAGTTACTAGCCTAGCCCTCCATTGTCCATCTACATCCCACCCTTGAGCCTATCAAAGTGTAGATCCACCCTTAAACTGGCCTAGCCCACCATTGTCTATAGTGTCCAGGTAGCCTCCAGCAGCATCCCACCCTTAATCACTCATTGACCTCATCTGACTTCTCCTGAAGACCCTCCCCAAACTCCTCCCCTGGACCACCCCTAGATTCCTCCCACAACCTTCTGTATATAAGACCCCATCTTGTCTCCGTGTGTGAGAAGGCCATAGAATGACCTAGCACAGGCTTACTCCGTGTCTAATACAAGAGAACTTTTAACAAACTTTACTTTTCTTTGGCTGAGAAGACTTGAGTCAAATTCATTTGGCAGGACCCCTTGTGTTGGTATTTTGGGGTCTCGAGCACCCCTAACTGTCTTTATGGGTAACCTCTTCAGTTATCAAGAAGAGGAGAGGGACCAGCAGTGTCAAAGGCTGCAGAGAAGCCAAGGAGAATGAGGGCTGAGAAAAGGCCACTAGATTTGGCAATTAAGAAACCACTGGTCATTTTGGAGAGAGAACTTTCTGTGAAATGATGAGGATCATAAGAGGCAAAAAAGAGAAAGAGAAAGTGGAGGTGCCTCCCCCGCTCTTGTCTCATAAAATCCTTTTGATAGGATTATAGGGTTTGGGTCTTTGTCAGAAGGGGCAACTCCTAAGGGAAACTACTACACCTAGCAGACATAGGAGGTCTATTTGTTTTTCTATAGTCATTTGTTGCATTCAGCTCTTTTCAGTGGTGTCTGACCCTGTGTGACCCCATTTGGGTTTTTCTTGATAGAGATATTAAAGCGGTTTGCCATTTCCTTCTCTATCTTGTATTACAGATGAGAAAACAGGCAAACTGAATTAAACGACGTGCCCAGTGTCACACAGCTAGTAAATGTCTTGAGACCAGATTTGAACTCAGGAAGATGAGTCTTCTTGACTCCAGGCCTGGAGCTACTCTTAAATAAGCATTTATTAAGTTGCTAGCTCAGTACTGGGCACTGTACTAAGACTGAGGATACAAAGAAAAGCAAAAGACAGTCCTAGCCCAAAGGGGCGTTCACATTCTAATGGGGGAAATGATTGAAGACTCTCAAAATAAACAACTCTACTAAAAAGTAAGGAAAGAACCTCCCAACCATTTGTCAATCCATTTAAGGTGTCAGAGTGACACTTTTTATTTATTTCTTCCTTCTTGTGGTTCTTCCCTTTGGTTCTAATTCTTCTTTACCACATGACTAATGTGAAAATGTTTAAGATGACCACATATGTAGAGCTTATATTGAAGAGGTTACCCATGAAGAGGTTAGGGTTGCTCTGGAGACCCCAAAATACCAACACAAGGGGTCCTGCCAAATGAATTTGACTTAAGTCTTCTCAGCCAAAGAAAAGCAAAATCTATTAAAAGTTCGCTTACATTAGACACAGAGTAAGTCTGTGCTAGGTCATTCTATGGCGCTATCACACCACATGGAGGGAAGATGGGATCTTATATATAGAAGGTTGTAGGAGGAATCTGGCAGTGATCTAGAGGAGGCCTTTAGGGAGGGTCTTCAGGAGAAGTCAGATATGGTCTATGAGTGATTAAGGGTGGGAAGTTGCTGGAAGCTACCTGGAAACTACAGACAATGGTGGGCTAGGCCAGTTCAAGAGTGGATTGATATTTTGATAGGCTCAAGGGTGGGATGTAGATGGATAATGGAGGGCTAGGCTAGGCTAGTAACAGAGGTCTGGGCCCAGCTACCATGTAAGGCTTATGTCCTCATGCAAATGCCTCATCAAATAGGAAGATTTAATCAGAGTTCAAAGGGGAGGGGGGGGTTCCCAGAGCCTGTACCTCAAAGATTCAAGGAGAGCTCAAGGGGGTTCCCAGAGCCTGTACCTCATCAATATCAGATTTCAGGGAGTCTTGGGGTAGGGAGGAGAGAGAGGAGGAGAAAATTTGGAACACAATCTTATGGAAGTGAATGTTGAAAACTAAAAATAAAAGAATGAATGAATAAATAAATAAAAGATGGAATGGTGAGAAGCAGTAGAATTAATTACTTGTTCAGAATTATGTAAAAGAAAGAATAACACAATGATTGATGAACTTGATTTAGTTAATTGCTAAGCTCTAAGACCTCTAAGACAGGTACTTGTCTAATCAAAATTTTTTATCTCCCCCAAAATGTAGAACTGTGCTCAGTCTATAGCAGATACTCTTTGTTGAACTTCCCAGAATAAGCCAGGAGACAATCCTGTTACTTCCACTGAGACTTCAAAAGCCTGTCTTGCCACTTTCAAACATTGCCTATCTTGGGTTTGTTTGATTACTTTTTTCTACTAATATAAGTCTCTGTCTTGTACTAATTAATGTCTAATCTATCAAGGTCATTGTGCATTTCCTTATATTCTTAAGTGCTAGTAACCCCATCCCCCAAATATTAACCAGAAACTATGAATCATCCAAATTACTGACAAATCTATTTAAAAAAAAAAACTAGAACTCCAAATTGGCCTTTTTTGAGATACTATTTCTTACACCCAATTAAAAAATGAAATATCCTTTCGGTTTTATCAATCCAATATTTGCTTGCTTATTATAGCTCTTATTATTATTTTTAAGGTATCTGTAAGTTAAGTTTTTCATGCTATATCCCAGGATCCTTACAAGTACTAAAACTTTAGAATCTATAATACTTGTAAAGGATACCAGAAGATAGCTTCAGCATGGAGGGCCACTGCTGCTTCCAATCAAGGAAAAGTATGGTTTATACTTAATCCAGCAAATTTTTGTTCCCTCCTCACCCTTCCCCAATAAAGGATACACAAACAATCCATTTTATTATTGGTCAAGATAGTAGAATGTTACCTATTTTCCAACTTAATGGTCCTCCATTTTTAAGCATGAAACAATTTTTGCTCAAGTGGACCTACAACCCCTAGCTTTTAGTGTTCTCTTCCTCCTCTAATTAGTTTATACTTATCTGAAAGTTGTATCTTCCCAAGAGAAGGTAAGCTCCTTGAGAGCAGGAATTTTTTTTCCCTCTTTTTTCTTTTTCAGATCCCCAGCACCTCCTGTGGTGCCTGGAACTTTTTTTTTTTTTTAATAAGACCTGTAAAGGTAGGTTGGGATATAAGGTCTTCCAGAGGGAGCTAAGTTTCTATAACTGAAAGAAGGAATTTATTGTTGTTGTCAGTCATATCCAACTCTCTGTAATTCCGTTTAGGGTTTCCTTGGCAAAGATACTGGAATGATTTGCTATTTTCCCTCTATAGCTCATTTTATAAATGAGGAAACAGAGGCAAACAAAGTTAAGGGACTTGCCCAGAGTCACAAAGCTAGTAAATGTCTGAGGCCAGATTAGAACTCACAAAGATGAACCTTCCTGGTGTGTGCACCCCAAAACTGTGTACAACAGAAATCCTTACCCAAATAATACTCAGAAGTTTCTCAAGGTAGGAAGAAGAAAAGAACGGTTTATTTACCATCTTGAGAAAGAGCCACCCTCCTGACAAATGGTCAGGGAAGAGAAGCAATTTACAAAAGGAAATGGTGAAATTATAAAGCCCTAACAAGGAATTCTCCCCCAAGCCAATGGAAAAAAAGGGTATGGAAGTTAGGTGCACAATCTAAATGAGGCAATCTACCTCAAGTACCTGAACAAGGAAACAGGAGATCACCCAATGTAAGTTTGAGAAACCACTTCTGTCCTTATTTGGCATATCTTGTGCTGAGGTGGCACTGGGGAGGGTCTAAGGTGTCTAAGGTGTCTAAGGTATCTAAGGTGTCTAAGGCTCTAAGACCCAGATTCCTGCAAGGTCAGGTAACCTCTAAACTTAGGCCTAGTGGATGCTGAAGCCACTTTAGATTTGATTTTTCAGAATGGGGAAACTTCATTGCAAATTATCCCTACCACCGGCTCATAGGGAGCACTTAAATGTTTACTGGACCAAAGCAAATAGAACACTGCGCTTAGAGTTAGGATGACCTGAGTTTGAATCTAGCCTCGACATTAGCTGTGTGACTCTGAGCAAGTGTCTTAACCCCTCTGTGACTCAATTTCTTCATCTGTGAAACAAAGGGGTTATATTTATAGCCTTCCAGTTCTAAATCTGTGTTCCTATGATTTCATGATCCTAGAGACAAAAGCTAATTACTTCTTTTCATACTCAACACCTCTGTTTTATGTAGTGAAGATGGAAAGCTATAATGACTTCATTTTCCCATTTAAGATGGATTCAGCATCAATGGATTCCCTGTGTTTAATTGTTTCAAGAAATATGATTTTCAGGACCATTCAACACCCATTAGGCACTTGCTACCTACCAGGCATTATGTTAGACTCTGGGGATATAAAGAGAAAAATGACCCAGCCCCGACTTGAGAGGTGACTTACTCACACAGGATATCACACAAGGTATATGTAGGGGAAGGGGTGACAGGAGAGAACCAGACAAAATGTTTCAGAGAAATCTGAGGAGCAGCAGAATTTGATAATTTTCAAGTGGGATATAAACAGAACTGACATTTATGACTTCCTACCACACTTATCTTTTTGCTTTAAATTTTATTTCTGTTTTGCATATTATTCTTGATAGTTAGAAAATTTTGCATAACATACGAATAAGCTTCTGAGTCAATGAAATCTGGCATGTTGATTAGCATACTCCTTCCTTTTGCTGAATGTTGAAACAGTTTTTAAAAGATGCTTTCTCTTCTGACTCTTGGAATCTTCGCAGTTATTTTATTACAAAAGCAACAAATCAAATTAGTTTTTCCATATCTCATTTTAAAACAAGACATTAACAGTTTAATTCCTCTTAGATAAGTTTTAGCCTTTTAAAAGAAGCTAAACTAAGAGACACTAAAATTATTTGTAATGGAAATGCTAACACAAGTTTTTCTATAGTCCTTCAGGGAAGGCCTGAGCTGAGCTTGTATGTTTCTCAAAGTTTTGGAACACCCAGATTTATGCAGAACCAAAGAGATGATTTGACCATGAGACAGGTCAGGATACTCATAGGTCTGGAGAGCAATCAGGGATTTGCTGGATAAAGGATAAAATGCCCCAACATGCTGAAGTCACCTTTTAGTATCCTGGGAATATGCCCATTTGGGGGAGGTGATCTCACCTTGTAGATGGTAATCCCCAAACCATATGTGCTGAATGCCAATTTCTTCAACTGGGTAATAGGACATATTTTCATTATTATACAAATATACTGATGAACCAAAAACATTTAAAGAAAACAGTAAATTTCTTTCCTTTATACCTTAAAATGTCCATACTAGAAGTGAATCAAATGAAAAATAGTAACAAAGGATCAAACTATCACAAGGGTCAGTGGTCAAGGGTATCCAAGCAGTCCAGCAATATCAACTGTTGAATCATGTAGGAGCCCAACCTATATGGTTAAAGGAAGGCCACAACTGTCAACCCTCCCTCCTCATAGTCTCACTGGATTTAGAGTGGGACAGATTTAGCCCAACACCTTCATTTCACAAAGAGGAAACAGGCTTAGGAAGGGCAAGGAACAACCAAGGTCACACAGCTTGAAGGTTAGCAGAACCAAAATGTTAACCAAGGTCATCTGCATTGAAATCTTACCTAGAGTTTTTTTCACTGTCCACTGATCAGCCATGCCCTACAGGGAGACTTCATTGTGGGAATCTTATCTCCTCCACCTTCCTCACCACTTCCAAACAGTGTCAACTACTTCGAAAAGTAGTTCTCACCCAGAAAGTTGGAGAATATCTCTTCTGTTTGTATGGAAACCTTTACCTGGCTCCATAGTTTTCACCTGATGCAGCTTCCCTTAGCCATAATAAACATGGTCTTTTAAAGAAATGCCACTATAGTTCATTTAAAAAAAAATACAACATTGACCAATTTCATTTACTACTGTCTATAGTGTTTAATAAACATAAACAGCAAAAAATGCAAAAAAAAATGGGGAGATTAGGGAAAAAATTGAGAGGTAAATGAATTTTCATTGCCTGACTTGTTTCTTCATTTCATAAAAAAAAAGCAAGCAATCTAGAGGCTAGAGAATAACATTCTTCAAATGAAGGCTTATTTTAAAATTTCTTATATCAGTTTACAGAATTTCAGAGATATTAGGAGCATAGAAAAATGAGGGTGCTAAAGCCGTGATAGCCAAACAGCTTAATGAGAACTACCTAATTTACCCTGCACCACATTCAAAGACGTTTCATTTGTTTGCAGAGATTGTTCCCATTCCCCTTTGAGTTTCTTTCAAAGCATATAATCTAGTAAAAACAGGCCATTCTTCTGGGACTTTCTGGAGTGGACTTTCCAAGAAAAATGACTTGACCATTGATTGACACTTTTAGTAGAAAAACCTTTACCATTGATTGCTGAAATCACATTTGATTTCGCAAGTTAATTCAAATCTGTGAAATAGCCACTGAGAATTAATACTAGGATATAAGCTACAGGAAGTCACGTAGCATGATTTAGCAGATCTCCTTCCTTTTACAATAGCTTTAACAGAAAACCCAGTGCTTTCTATATAAACCCTGAAAATTCAACTTACTATTGTCATGCGTTTGGTTCCTTGCTTGGGACCAATGCCACTCCCTACTGGGGGATAAGCCACTTTACCATCCTAAGTTTCAGTTTCTCAAGCAATGATAATAATAATACCTTACATTTATAATAACATCTTTCTTCTAAAGAGGTCATAATGCTTCAGATCTACCATATTATTAATTCCCCAACATGCCTGCAGAATTAGTAGGGGGCATATATTATTAAAACCATTTTACAAATCAAGACACAGGGCACAACTATGTTAAATGACTTGACTGAGGCCACCAGGAACCAGCAGTAGAAGAGAAGCCAGATTTCATCTTTCTAGAGGCAGTGTTGGACAGTGGTGAGAGTGCTCACTAGATCTGGAGTGAAAGGCCCTGAATTTGAACCTAAATGTTGCCACTTACTACTTATTTGACTTTGGCCAAGTCACTTAACCTTTGAGGGTGTCAGTTTCCTCATCTATAAAATGAGGAGTGGAAAACATGAACTCGGAGATCCTTTATAGCCCTAAATCTATAATATGGTTCTATAATTTTAATATTTTAACTTAATTTATAATTCAATACATTTGCATTCTGTTGTCCCTTTGAGACCTGATGAGGATAGGGATAACACCTATCACCAAATTACATTTCAGAAGGATCCTTACAAACAATAGTGACATGTTGGGGGAAATGCTTTAAGTGACTTTTGATTAACTATATAACATCTTCTCCAATACTCATTCCTTATAACAAAGTTTTGTTTTTTTTTAAGACGGAGAGGGGAAGTTTAGCAACACAAATGAACTCCAGTTCTGCCCAACAGTATATATTCAATGTTCCATATCCATAGTCCTCCACTTCTGCAGAGAGGAGGAAGGTTTATTTTATTAACTATTTGCTGAACCCAAGATGAGTTGTTATAATCATGCAGCATTCCGTCTGAGGTTTGTTTTATTTTTTGTTGGCTTGTTCTTTCCCCTTCCATTACTGTAGTCACTGTATATATTGCTTTTTTTCTGGTTCTGCTTCTGCTTTATTCTTTATCACTTCATTTAGAGCTTTCTTCTATAGCTTTTCTAAAAAAAATTATTTTTTTAAGAGCAGAGAAGTTAAATATAGAGTTCTAGGCAAATTTCAACATAGTGATTGACCTCTAATATTTCTAAATCCTCCAGCTACTAGATTTTCTACTTGATTCCAAAATGGTTGTGAAATTATAAACAGTTGCTGTCAATTGCCATATTTGCTCTTTAGGAATATTTGTAAACCTCCTACATATTCCCCTAACTCAGAGACTTTTAATGAGTTACTTCTAAAGAGCTTTGAGATCTTCAGATGAAAGGTGTTTAAGAAGTTCCAAGTATTATTATGATGATGAAAAATTATCATCTAGTTAGAAACATTAGGTGTTTCCTTCCATAAAGGCAGTGTTTAAACAATGATTCATTTTGGGTCTCTAACCATCTGCTTTATTATTCTAAGACCTCATTTACTTGGGGTTGACACTAAGGTTGAAATATATTTTCAAACTTGACTTCTTTTATTTTAAGGTTTCTCTTATGTACCAACCACGACCGCTCTTGCCTCAAACACCATAAAGGCAATGCAATGGAAAATTAGTATCACATGGCCAGACATTTACTCACATTTCAGAGTTGAGGCCAGATCTGAAACTCACACCCTAATGAGGACAAGTATATAAATGACAGAAGCCAACTAAACAGATGAAAAACACATAGATGTACACCCAAATACATACCCAGAGTCCACACAAAGCCCACTGAGGCTAGCAAGGTATATATGTATGAAAACAATTAATTAATCCATTAATTTGTATATTTTAAACTATGCACTTCAGTTCATGGGATTTTTTTTCATAGAACAGTTTGATTTACTTTAGAGTTTCATATTGACTTGTTATAAATATTGAATTATGACTTTTCCCTTGCACAGTACTAATTATAAAATTTTCATGTTTGCTGCCTTAGTTTCTATTAACTATATCATATGATAAATGTTTAAAATACATAAATACTTTTGAGACCATAAATTCTCCCAAAGTAATGTATATATTTGGCCATACCCTCACAAAGGACCTCATGTCTTGTCTAGACATAGTTGATTATTGGCTAGAAGATGAGTCATAAGAACTGGCAGATTCTCAAAGATTCTTACAGAAAAATCCAACATATCAGTAATCAGAAGAAGGATCTGGCAGAAAGAACAGAGGGTTTTGGAGTCAGCAGACTCAAGTTCATGTCCCAGCACTCCCAAGTATTAGTTATATGAACTTGGCAAATGACTTCAACTCCGTAAGCCTCAGTTTTCTCATCTGTAAAAGTGGGGACAAGAATGTTTGCAGTTACTGTTTCACAGGGTTATTGTAAGTAAAATGCTTTGAAATCTGTAACCTACTATAATGTGAGCTATTATTTCAGAAAGTACCAATTCCTTTTTGACTTTTTGAAAGAATGTGATGCAAAAGTCAAACTGGAAAAAAGGTGATGGAGAAGAAAATGTAAAGAAAGTATCTTGTAGAAAAATAACTGACCTGGAAAGTAGACTGGGGAGAAAAAAATATAAGAATTATTGGATTAATGGAAAGTCATGTTCAAAAGAAGAGCCTAGACATCCTATTTCAAGAAATCTTAAAAGAACACTGCCCAGATCTCTTAGAACCAGGGAGCAAAATGGAAATAGAAAGAGTCCAGTAGTCACCTCCTGAAAGAAACCTTAAAATGAAAACTCCCAGGAAGATTATAGCCCAAACGTCAAGATTCCAGGTCGAAGAAAAAGCAAGCCGTCAGAAAGAAAGTAATCAAAGTACTGAGCTGAGGGGCCAGTTAGAATTGCATATGATTTAGAAATCACCACTATGGAGGAGTGAAGAGGTTGGAATACAATATTCCAGAAGGCAAAAGATATAGGGTAATGGACAAGATTAAGTTACCCAGAAAAATTAAGCATAATCCTAAAAGAGAAAAAAAAATGGATCTTTAATGACAGAGGACTTCCAAGCATTGTTGATTAAAAGACCAGAGTTGGATAGAAACCTTGAAGTGCAAATACAATAATTAAGAACACGAGTAAACAATTATAAGGAACTAAATGAGGGAAAAAAACTGTTTATATTCTTCTATAAGGAGATGATAAATGTGTCCCATATGAACCCTACCATCATCAGGAAACAGAGAGAGGGAGTCTAATTTTAGAAAAGGCTAAGGAGAGGTTCTGTTATGTCTTGATGATCTTAAAAGAAGAATGGAAAGGGAGGGGAAGAGGAATACACAAGTTGGGAGGTGGGGGAGAGGAAAGAAAGGTAAGGGAAAATTATCTCACATAATCACCATGTATAACTAGACTTCTAAACAAACAAAAAGGAAGATGAGAGAATGACTGACAATTAGGTCTCACTCTCATCTTAACTTGTCAAAGGAAGAAAGAATAGGTAAACACATACAGAGATGGGAACAGAAATACATTTTACTTAGCAGGAAAACAAGAGGGAAATGGGAGATGGGATAATAAGAGGGAGAGTAGATTAAGCAAAACAAACCCTAAGGTTATACAAAATTATTTATAGCACTTTTTTGTTGTTGTATTGGAAACTGAGGGGTGCCTATCAATTGGAGTATGGTTGAACAAGTTATAGTAAATAAATGTGAACCCTCCTCTTCCTTGCTTTAAGACCAATTCGCTAACCACTGCACCATATTGCCTTCTATGAGAAAGCTGAGTCTCAAAGAGATTAAGTGACTTGTGTGATAGTGGTATGTATATAACATGGTTATGCACACACACACACACACACACACACACTTACACATATATCTTGAAGGGACCAGGGAGTTTTCAGAGGCAGAAGTGGGTAGGGCAATCATTCTAGGCATGAGGCACAGCCAGTGCAAAAGCACAAAAGTTGGAAATAGAATATTACACGTGAGAAATATCAAGTAGGGCAGTATGAGCAGATATCATGTAGATTGCATCAAGAACATTGCATCAGTTTATTAATGTCTTTCCAGACTTCTCTGAAATCATACTTTTCATTATTTTTATAGTAAAATAGTATTCTATCACAAGACATATATATGTATATATGTATGTGCATGTATACTAGAATCAGAAAAATCAAATGAGTCATGATCCCTTTCAGAATAGTATCTATTGGAATCTTGGAAGTATCTTAGAAGGTATCACTACTGCTGAAGACACTGTCTTTAGAGCCTGAGTCCCATTTTTTAGTATCCTCCATGGCAATGAGAAGCAATATGGCACAGTGAAAAGTTCCTGGGTTTGGATTCAGAAGCAATAGTTTCAAACCCCACCGATACCATTTTCCTTCTTACATAAGCTCACACCAGTCACCTACCCTGTCTGGACCTTGGTTTTCTCATCTGTAAAATGAGGTGATTGATAAATGACCTGGAAGATTCCTTCCAACCTTCATTCCTAAAATCTTTGATCTTCATTCTCGGAGGCTGGTTTCAATTTTTTTTCAGAACATCTGCAAGTCATTTGAAACCAAATATAATGAATTAGGTGGGTGATCAAGTTGAGCAATCCCATGTTTTTTCTTGCCAAAAACCAAAATATGAATATAATGTAATGCAGTGGATTTGCTATTGTGACTCAAACTAAATCAATTGATAAATCAATCAATAAAAGTTTATTAAGTGCTTGATATGTGCCAACCACTGTGCTAAGCAGTAGGGACACAAAGAAAAAGGTAAAACAGTCTGTACCTTCAAGGGAGTTATAATCGAATGTGGATAACATACATCTACAAATATATTCAAGATACATACAAGAGAATTAGAAGGTAACCTTTGAGGAAGAGGCACTCCAAGTTGGAAGAACTGGGAAAGGCCTCCTACAAGAAGATGAAACCTAAGCTAAGTCTTGAAGGGACCAAGGGATTTTCAGAGGCAGAAGTGAGGAGGGAGATCATTCTAGGCATGAGGCACAGCCAGTGCAAAAGCACAAAGATGGGAAATAGAATATTACATGTGAGAAATATCAAGTAGGACAGTATGAGCAGATACTATGTAGATTACATCAAGACATTGCAGAGCCTTGTGGAAAAGGTCTATAATCAATAAAATAAATTTGGCCTGTCCATTCACACAGGAAAGATCAAATAGATGAAGAATAATAGCCAAGATCTCAGCAGGCACTTGAATAGATACCCTATAGATCGTGACTATCAATATCTGTCTGGTGGACGAGAGCTGGCACCAGAATTTTAAAAGAGGAGGAGAATGAGCTGAATTGCTTTTGAGAAACTGTAGAGAATTTTTACTAACAACAAAGACTTATCTTTTCTGGACAAACATTTTACTGGGGCTAAAGTATGACAGTAAGATCTGCTCCCAAAGAACTAAAGAACCTCTCAGAGAGGGCAATGGAAATGTGCATGATGGGAATGAGCATGTTGCAAGATATACCCAACGAGGAATTTCAGAGAAGAATGTGAGGAAAAGATATTGTCAAGAATGACAAATTAGTTATTTAGATGAAAAGTTATGAGGATTGGATTAGAATGGTGGCAGGAGACAGGGAGAGATTTGTATCAACATTGCAATATTCACAATACCTACAGTTACTATAAATATGCTGATATGGTTATTAATCACAAAATATACCAGGATCTCTACATGAGGGACAAAGCTAGAACATTTATTTAAATACAAGAAAACTGAGTCCCCAAACCATAAAGTTAAAGCCATCAAAGTAGTTATGAAGTTGGCACATGTAGTTAAGGTAGTAAATACCCACATTCTCAAGCCTTCAAAATAGAACAGGCTACCTCAGGCAAAGGTCCTCCTCTCCCCACTCACCACAATTGCTCAGCATCCAGGAAGCATGCTCCCAGAAGCTCCAGCCCCCTTCCCCCCCCAGTTGTTGTCCCTGGCAGTCCTCAGCAGGAGGCCTTAGCAGAAATTCTGGCTGGCTCAAACAAAAGGAGTTCACAGCGCCACCACTGCTGCTGCCATGCTTCCAGTCACTGCAGGCACTCTAGCCTGGTTCCCACTTCCTCATGCCCCACCCCTTCCTGCTATGTCAGCAAGTTCAAGGGGCATGAAAGACCTTCAAATCCCATAACCACTATAAGATTTTAGAGATTTTATGTCAGTATAATCAATAGGGTTTGGGAACTGATTGTATTTAGATGGTGAAAGTAAAGAATCAAAAAAGACTTCCTTTTTAGTTTGAATGAGTTTGGAGCACAGCAATGCCATCAATAGAGAAAGGGAAATTGACAGAGGCATGTTTGGTAGAGAGGTCATTCGGTTATGGAAGTTTTCAATTTGATATGTTCATAGGAAATTCAGGAGAAGATGGTCAGCGTAGAATTGGTAATGGAATCATTGTTTAATGATTTCATTTATGTTCAACTCTTTGTGATCCCATTTGGGGTTTTCTTGGCAAAGATACTAGAATGTTTTGCTGTTTCCTTCTCTAGCTCATTTTGCAGATGAGGAAACTGAGGCAAAGAGGGTGAAGGGACTTGCCTAGGTTCACACAGCCAATAAGCATGTGAGACTGGATTTGAACTCAGGTCTTCCTAACTCCAGGTCCAGCACTTTATCTTTTGCACCACCAGATTGGGTTGGTAATGGGTATTTCAGCTCATATGAGAGATTTATTCTGGATATAGGAATTCAGAACTCATCTGCATTGAAATGATAGAGAATGAGGGAGTAGATGGAATTGCCAAAGGAGAAAACAAAGTGAGGGAAGAGAAGACCAAGGGCAAATCTTTCAGAGACACTTCTACTTTGGGTCAGGAAGACAAGAAAGAATAAATGGAAGAGACAGAAAAGTAGTAGATAGGTAGAAGGATAATCAGGAAGGAGCTGTGTAATAGAAACTGAGAGTAGAGATAATATTAAGGAGTAGAGGATAGTCAGCCATGTCAACCATTGTGGAAAAGTCAAGGAGGATGAGAATTGAGAGACCATCGCTTCTTATAATTAAGAGGTCTTTAGTGATCTTGGAAAGAGCATAAGAGCAGTTTTTGATCAGGATTTTAAAATTATTTCTTCTATATTATCTTCTTGGGAACAAATCATCATTAGAGATATATGGCAGTCAACTTGTTCCCTGCTTGAGCAGTACAAGTAGCCCTATTGGAAGTATATTTCATTTTGACATCATGAAATTCTGTGACTTGCAGTTATGTAACATCATCAGAGGAATATTGATGTTGAAAGGATATATTTTTACAGCATGGAGCAGCTTTAGGATTATCACAAGTACTGGACAATCCCTTTGGTGCAATTTAACTTCCTCTTACCCAGGATATACTTACTTATAAGTTAGTAGAATGGGCTGGCCATCCAATGGCATTTCATTATCTAACCAATAGGTGCTTATTATGTTCATTGTTTTTCCTATGTGGATGGTTAGACTGAGCCCAAAGTTGTTATGAAATTTCTTGAGGGGAGCGTTGTAGTATTTGAGGGCTCAATGCTATTAGTGCAAAGAGGAAAATTTGAAAAATTCCCCCCTCTATAAGGAATACTATTTTGTTTATATTCTTCCTAGTACAACTTCAATGACACCCAAACCCACTATTTTGTATCCCTTTTGATGTCAGTGCACAGTGGATCATTGAATGAAATTATCTTAACAGTTGTATTTATCTTAATCCTTTTTTAAAATGCATGGGAATGTTGGAGGGCTGCATTTTGTCCTACTGAGTTAATTACTATAAAGGTCAAGAAACAAACACAATGGAATCTACTCTACACCACTCAGACAATTCCTTGAGACACAACAGATGTGTTCTCCTTTAAAATGATTCTTGTGAAAACCTATCTGTTCACTTTTCATGTCTTCACCAAGGATATTTTTCAGCGTATATATAAGACCCCCCATGGTGTATTAGGGATCAATGTTGTTGGAAATCTGAGTCTGAGTGATGGCTCTGATATTGACTAGTTGCGTAATCATAGACCAATCATTTAATTTTGCTGAGCCTCAATCTCCACCTGTAAAATGAAGATCACAAAAGTTTCACTACACCAGGGTTGTTAGGAGAAAAGGCTCTTTATAAAGTATTATGTGAATAAAGGTTTACAGAGATGAGAATGCAGTCATATGGATTGGTAGTTGCTGATATATTCTCAGTTACCTTTTTTTGTCTTTTTTTTTTCAAGCACCATCTGTGATCTTCTTTCTTTTGGAATTTTTCCATATTTGAGGTATCTTGAAAATTGATCCCTGAATGTCTTCAAAACTATATTATCTCTAATAGTGATTTCTTCTTTATGAAAGAACTGGTCGGGAACATTCACCCCCAAATCCATCTTTTTAAGTACCATTGCAGCTTTCTCAAATTATAAATCTGATACTGAAGTGATAGTATCTAAAAGTTGTAATACTATTATTATTATCTTAGATGATAAAAAATACTGGCATATTTATTTCATTTGTATCTGTTGTTCTCCTTCCAATTTCATCTACAAATAATCTTGGGAGGATTTGACTTAAGCTGTTTTCTCCTTAACTGTTTTTCAATGTTTTGTGAAGGAATACTATCTATAATCTTGCATCATCATTCTCCATAATGCACTATAAATGACTTTACTCTAAAATAATCTTGCCCTTGGTTGTCATTGTTCTCCTCTTGGTGAAATGATTAAGGATTTCTTTTTTTTTTCTTGAAGTTTTATTGATAGCTTTTGTTTTCACATCAGCCATTTTGGGATATGTCCTCTCCCCATCCTCCAATCAGAGACCCATCCCATGTAACAAAGAAAAGCAGTTAAGCAAAGCCAATACAGCTACATATACAACATTCATACCCACAGTACCCTAAATCCAAGGAAAGAAGAGAAAGACATTTATGGCTTGTTCTATTTCATTTGATGAGACCATATTGTTTTAAGCTATTTCTTATTTTGTGTATTTTATATTTTGTAGGGCAATTATATTTTTTGTTAAAAACTGTAACATCTCAACTTGATTGAAACCCTACAAATCCTTATCTCCACTCATTTAGCCACTGCTCTGCTTAGCTGCCAATCTCTTGTCTCTCTCTTCAGCAATTGTAAGGCGGATACCCTTTCCTCGGGGAAGAGAGATCCAAGGCTTATTACCTTTGCCAATAACAAAAATGTTGGAGAGCCTGGTGGCAAAACTATTGCCATTGGCATCTTTTACATGGACAACATCAAAAGAGCCAGGATGTTTCTCCCTGTTTGTGATCACACCAATTCGACCTAAATTAGCTCCACCCGTCACCATACATAGGTTACCAGTATCAAACTTGATAAAATCCGTGATCTTGCCAGCCTCTAAATCAATCTGAACTGTGTCATTCACTTTGATCAGAGGATCTGGGTAACGGATAGTACGGGCATCATGGGTCACCAGATGGGGAATACCTTTTGTACCCACAAAAATTTTCCTCACTTTGCACAATTTATATTTAGCTTCCTCAGCTGTAATACCATGAACGGCAACACGTCCCTTTGTATCATAAACCAGACGGAAATGTTCACCCGTCTTCTCAATGCTATGACATCCATAAAGCCAGCAGGGTACGTAATATCAGTGCGGACTTTGCCATCAATCTTGATGAATCGCTGCATGCAGATCTTCTTTACTTCATCTCCAGTCAGGGCATACTTTAGTCTGTTTCTCAGGAAGATGATGAGCGGGAGACACTCCCTCAGCTTGTGGGGACCTGTTGATGGTCTTGGAGCAAAAACTCCTGTTAACTTATCCAGCATCCAATGCTTTGGAGCTGCTACATGCTTCAAATGCTTCTTGGGACCACGAGCCATGGTTACATGCCTGAGATAAAATGGGAACTTTACTCGGCTGTAGGATCAGAGGCTCCGTCTACTTACACGCTGTGTGCGTTTGGCCAAGTCACTGTACCCTTTCGGGCCTTAGCGTCTTTACCAGCAGCACGACCAGCCGGTCCCAAGGTCTCGCGGAAAGCAGGATTTCTTGACTGAAGTTGTTTCTAGACTTTTTCCAGTTTCCTTCTGATGGTATTTCACATTATTTAAGTTTCTATAAGAAATAAGATCTTAGTTATTTTGCTGATTTCCCGTTTTTTAGAGTTGGAGTAGCTTGTTTAAACTAGTTAGCTTGGAACTTCTGAAGTTTTCTCTATGTTTTCTCATCTGATGACCTGCAAAATGAGAGATAGAGAAATATTAACCCAATTTACAAAAAGAGAAAGAGGATGCATTTTTTAAACTATAGGATAATGAACTTGATTTCTGTTCCTGGAAAAACTTAGAACTCCATTAATAAAGAGATGGTTTCCTAGTACTTAGAAAGGGAAGCAGTATTCACTAAAACCAACATGAGTTCTTCAGTAAGATATCATGCCAAACTAACCTCTTTGACAGACTTAGTAGGATCAGGGTTTTGTAGACCAGAGGAATGAATGCTACAGATACCATATACCTGATTTCAGCGAGATATTGGACAAAGTATCACATGGTATTCATGAGTTATCGGCTAAATGAAAATGTAGTTAGATGAATTCAGAACTTATTGAAAGTCTGCACACAATAAGTAATAATAAAAGGATCAATATCAACGTGCAGAAAAACATGATGTTGCCTTGTTGTGTTACAAATTTTTATTTGTGACTTGGAAAAATGTGTAGGTAGCTTGCTTATCAAATTTCCAGTATTTTATGAGAGTAGCTAATACATTGAACAACATAGAATTTATCTAGCTAATACATTGAACAAGTCAGGATCCGAAAAATCTGAAGAAGCCGGAATGATGGACTATAGTTGATAAGAAATTTAAAAGAAATAAATTGTATTGACTACATTTGACTTCAAAAATTCACCCACAGAATGATATTATGTTGTAGAGAAACAGAGCTATGCTTCTATGGACTGAGTGAAAAAGATCTGGGGTTTTTAGTGGATTATAGACATAACAGTCAATAATGGAACATATTTTCAATCTGCATTAATAAAATTTCGAGTAACCTTGTAACTTGTGTAGGTGAGAAAGTCAGTAAGTAGCAAAATTGGACATCAAATTTAAGCACTCTAATGCACAGTCCTATATTCTTTCTACTCCCATCATAGGATTACCAAAAGGAGTTGCAAGCTAGAGAAGGGCCATCAGAAGAATAAGAGGGATGGATTGCCATAAGATTATTTGTGAAGGAACCAGGACAAGATAATGCTTGGGGTAGATGTGATGACTGTCTTCAAGTTTTTGAAGTATTGCAATGGAGAAAATATCCTAGATTTCTTTTTCTTGACTCCAGAAGTGGAAACAATAAGTAGAAGTTGCAGAAGGGCAAATTTTTACTTAGTAGAGGAAAAACCTTCCTAATTGTCTGAGAGTAGAATGAAAGAGAATTCTTGAGGCTCAGGAACGAGTATATTTTCAATAACTTTGAATCTTTAAGAGGAAGCTGGATGAGAAGTTATCAGAGATGTTGAAGGGAACAGAGGTTCCTATTATAATGGTAATGGAATTTAAAGATCCTCTTGTACTGGCTTGGTTTTCAGGTTAAGTGTTAAAACCAGGAGCTTGTGAATCCCACTTGTGTGATGGACTTGTTGACATGAAGAGAGGGGGCTGAACTGGGAGGAGCTGGTGCTGTGGATTCAGAGAGAAGCCCAAGCAGAGAGAGGCCAGAAGAACTTTTGGGAGCAGCATGGTGGAGGCAGAGAGAGAATTGCCAGGGGCCAGAGTTGCAGAGAGAGACAGAACTGCCAGCCAAAGCCACCAGGATTGCTGAGGGCCAGTTGAGTTGCTGAGGAGCTGCCCACAACTTTTGAGAACTGCTACCCAGAGCTGCCAAGAACTGAGGAGGCATGACTGTGGTGCCAGTATTTTTTCTGTCTGTTTTGATCTTATGCCAGATTTGTCTACTGGTAGAGGACAGTGCTGTTGTTGCAGAGATCCTGGAAATTTGCTGTTGATTCAGAAGCCCTGAAGGAGGATTTTCTTGTATCTTCACAGAAATCCTGAAGGAGAATCTTGTTGATTTTTCAGGGATCCTGAGACTGTCCTGCAGGCGGAGTGAATTGATGAGGACACTGACAATGTATATTGTGGCTTTGTCAAGCTTTGTTTACTGAGAACTTGCCTAGGGTCAAGTGGAATAAAAGACCTCTCCTTGGGTATTAAATGCTTTGATGATATCTTAACCTTCCTGTGGCTTAGGGATAGATGGCCTTTGTGCTGTCCACTGCCCCTTTGAGGTGTTCGGTGGTGATGGATGGTATTGTAATTCAGTTATGATCCAGGGGTGGAACTTTTGACTTTTATACTTTGTAACTGACCAAATGAATGTACTTTGTTTATGATTGGAAATTAATCTCCAGTTGAATAGGGAGAAGACTTTGTGATTGACTAAATGAATGTATTGGGTGCAGTACTTGGACTTTAGTATTTTGTGATTGAATTGAGAACTTACTAAATGACTGTTACCCTGTATTTTGGTTTTGATTTTCTGGGAATGTTTTGCCTTAATCTGTCACTGAATAAATGGAGTTTGCTATGCTGTAATCCGAACCCAGAAATTGCTTGTGCTTGGCGTTACACCTATTCAAAAAGAGCTTGACCTGAATGATGCCTTATATATATTCCAATTCTGAGATACTGCGTTGGGGGTAGAGGGAGAGGAAGAAGCATGTTGCAAAGGAAAATGTGCTGGATGTGGACTCAGGACTACATTCCAATATTAGCTCTGCTTTGACTGGTATTTTGGCAGATGGCTAAATGATTTCTAATCTTCCAACTCTAAATGCTAGGATCTTATTCTATGATTTTTATGGTTTTTTCTAATTGAGAATTTACCTTACCCTCTGCTAACACCACAATGATGTTAATAAGTACCAACAGCTGATTCTCAAGTGATTTTTATCTGCAATAAGTTGTTTCCTGTCGATTAAGACACAGTCAATTTTATCTCTTAGGAAGTTATGCAATACTTTGACTCTTTTTCTGGAAGAAACTATTCATCATGCACAGGTGTGAGGTTTCTGAATAGTCTATAAACTTCTAGTCTCTTTCATTTCTTGATCCTGAAACAATTCCTAACAGGGTTGTCACCTTCCTCCCCAAATCAATTTATGTGTTGATTTCAGTTACAAGAAGATTGTCAATTCAATTCAATAAACATTTACTCACCGTCTACTGGTGCCAAAAAAAAGAGTATTTAAATACTTGGAATCAGGAGGCCTGGGTTCAAATCTTAGTTTGTACTTTTTAAAACTGTTTTTGTTCTGTCATTTTCAGCTATGTCCTACTCTTCATGACCCCATTTAGGGTTTTCTTGGCATAGATACTGGAGTGGTTTGCCATTTCCTTCTCCAGCTCATTTTACAGATGAGGAAACTGTTATTTTTACAGTTTACATTTTACAGATGAGAGTTAAGTGACTTGCCCAGGGTCACGCAGCTAGGAAGTATCTTAGGCTAGATTTGAAATCAAGAAGGTGAGTCTCCTTAACACAAGAGCCATGCTCTATTCCCAGTGCCTTTTAACTATATAACTGGGAACAAATAACTTTCCTCTCATTAAGCCTCAGTTTTCTCATCTATAAAACAGGAAAGAAAATCCTTGTGCTTTTTGAGATTTGCTAAAATGTGATTAATTTTTTTGGCCACAGAAGCTTTTGAATACTATCTAGTAAGTTGCAGAAGGGTAGCAATCCGGGTTTATGGAGGGTATATGCACCCTCATGAAAAACACAGAAAGATATTATATTTAGATGACCCGTGTTGAAGAATGAAGAATTGTAGATTTAGGACCAGAAAAGCCCCCAAATGTTACCTTGTCTGACCCACTTATTATATAGATGAGGAACCTCACAGGTAAAGGGAAATTAAATGATTTGTCCAAGTCATTCAAGTTGTATCAAATCCGTAAACTCCAGAGCCACCAGCAACAATGACTTCATAGTGTCATGGTGAAGAAAGAGCTTCATAAACCTTAAAGTTTCTATAAATGGGACCAATAATCAAATTTAAGTTCTTTGAGAGCAGGGACTGTACAATTTTTTTCCTATTCTTGTCCCTTGTTCCAAGACACCCAGTCTTTCAAAAAGAAATGTTTGTGCAATCTAATTTAACTGAATTCACTCTACTAGGAACTGAAGGAAACATTAAATGTTGAGAAAGCATGGTTTTTGCCTTTATAGACCTTCTATACAAGTAGGAGGCCATGACATATACGTACACAAGTAGCTATAACATAAAATACTACTTGATAAGTGCATCCCTGCCCCCAAAGTTCCATGTTAGGTCAAAAAGAGGGAGATATCGGAACTAGGAGAGAGAATTATAGGTTATTGCTCAAACAATTCCTCTATTTCTTCACCCTTGAAAATCCATCTATCAACCAGCATTAAAATGATATTGTCACTGTATTTAAAAAAAAAAAACAAAAACCCAAAACCCTGCCCTCCAGGAGCTTACATATGATAAGAAAGAAAGCTTACAAGTAAATAAATAATGCAGACACCATAGATAGAGTAGAAGGAAGGTAACTTTAGAAAAGAAAGTTCGAGTGCTGGGGCAGGGAGGGTAGAGAGAACCACAAGTTACACAGCAGATTACAAGGGATGTTAATGTCATGGACCCCTCCCTCCCACACACCTCCAGAGATATTTTCTGCCTGTTTCTGGTAGAGCATGTGGGAGCTCTGCTGGGGCCATATATGACTGAGAGTCTGCTAATTGACTTCTGACTCGTGGTGTCACACCTGGTAGAAAAAGGGGTCACTTCCAGCTGGCAGCCTTCTTGGATGCAGCTCTTTGGGTGACAAGATGTGCTTTCTGGGAGGGCTGGAGGATGATCCTTCACTCCCCTGACATAATGGTAACAGTTGGCTGCTGCTTCCCTCCTGGAACAGAAAATCAACTAATGAAACTTGTACCTGGTCCTCTGGCTGCCTCTTTTGTGTCTCCTTCCTTTAGAAACAATCTTGGTGAACATCAAAAAGCCTGAAGAAACGGCAGCTGCCATCTTCCTTTTCCCCAGCACCAGAGCAATCATGGGAAGAGAGCCTAAGCAATGGCAGGAGTGGGTTAGTACCAAAGGAAGACTTGGCTTTGGAGAGCCACTACTGGAAAGATGAGTTTTGGCTGTTAGATCAGAATACTAACTGCCAAAAGGATGTGAAATGGAACACAGCTAATTATGTGATTTGCAAAAAACAAAACAAAACACTGTTTTACGTTAAATCTTAACTTTCTAGCTGATTGTAAGCTTATTATTAGTAGTAATAAAATAATGAATGCTGTTTAAGTCATTCAGTTAAAGCTATGATTCTCATAACTTCTTATTGCTTTATGTGTGAGAATATATGACCTGTCCTGTGCCCAATTCTTATTGTACACTGGGAATCTTTTTTTGCTTTCTCCTTTCTGGGAAATCCTTTAGGCTTCAAGCCCTAATTCTATCACTTTAATTAGCAACATTCTCCAAGAGTATAAAGTCCATGAATATTAGACTTTTCCTAGCAATAAACCCAATACTCAATTGCATAACCATGTTACTGACTGATATATCACTAGGACTTTGCGTCTCAAAGGACCGGCTGCCTCTATACTAATTTAGCTCATAGGCTGAAATGGATCTATATAGTATTTTGTTCAGCCCAAGCAACACAAAAGCAAGATGGCCAAGCATCCCCTAAAAGTGATATTTCTTGTTTCCTTTTGGGCTCACTGTGAAACCAATACTACCAAGGCCTTTAGTCATCTCTCAGAGAAATCTTTGCCCAGGTCTTTTATCCAACTAGAACTTCTTCAGGTCTGTGTTTCTTGTAAAAGCTCTAGAGATACCCAAATGGCTTCTGGAACTTGTATGGATTGTAGTATTTGATTCCTAGAGGGTTTGTCCCAAACATCATTAATTCCCTTGCTCATTTCTTCAATCTCTGGTTCTTCCCTTCTTGCCTCCAAATGTGCCCAGGTCTCTCTACTCTTAAAATGCTTCTTTTGATCCTGACATCACTCCTAAGGCTCTTCTCACTTTCACTGCCAAGTTCTAGAAGTCATTTGCTTTTGCTGTTTTCATTTCTTTACTGCCTACTTGCTTCTCAGCCTCTAACAATCAAGCTTTTAACCTTAACATGTTAGTAAAAAAAAATGCAGTCTCCAGGTTTGCCAGTTTTCTCTTAACTGCCAAATGCAATGTCTTTTTCTAAACTGTTATGTTCATTTTTCTGTAGTGTTTGACTAAACTGACTTCCATTGTCTTGATGCTCTTTCCTCCTTTGTCTTCTGGGACACAGCTTCTCCTTTGCTGGTTCATTTACCACCTCCTAAACAAGCCACTCTCCACCTAAGGCTCTGACCTGGTCCCCTTTCTCTTCTCTCTATACTTGGTGATTATATCAACTCCCATAGGCTCAGTTATCATCCCAGATGATTCCTAAGTCTATATATCCAGCCAGAGTTACCCCAAGGAGAGGTGTCATAGCATGGTAGAAAATATGCCAACCTCAGAAAGACCTAGTTTGAAATCTCACCTCCAGCACATATTTAGTTGAGTGACTGTAAGCAAATTACTTAAGCTCTTAGAGTTCTTAGATAAATCTATAAAACTATACAATGCAAAATAGATCCTCTGCACTGATACAGTGTGTTTCCTCACTAGGAGTACCCTACACTTGTGAAATCATAGGTTGAGATCAAAACTTTTTTTTTCTGATTTAATCCAATTTCTTTTATTGGTAGAAATTTTGAGTACATTATGCCTCAGAACTTATGAGATGAGAGGCAGTGTTGTAACGTAATGGATAGAGTGCTGGGCTTGGAATGAGATGTGGATCCAAACTCTGCCTCAAATACTAGCTACACAACTCTGGGCAAATCACTTAATTTCCCTCTGCTTTGGTTCCTAATCTGTACAGTGGGGATGATAACAGCACCAGCTTCCAATGGTTGTGGTGCAGAACAAATGAAATAAAATACATAAAATGCTTTGTAAACCTAAAAGTTCAAGTATGAATTATTAATTTTAAGATTTTTTTTAATATAGGGATTCATGGAGTTCCATTGGTCTTCGGGTCTCTATATTCTACAATGTTTTTCTTTCAGATTGAGTGGACAATTAACATGACAGTCTTCCCACAATAAAAAAGATATTCATGTAATTCTAGTTCAAAAGTGGAAAAACCCAGAAAACCATAGTCATAAATCCATTTGTAATTGTTTAGACAACGGATATTTGTTTCCGTCAAATGCTTTCTGGCACCCTACAATTATTCTCCATTTTATCTTGTTGTAACAATTCAGTGATACTCACACAGAAAATAAACAGCAGCTATTTAGGGACTGCCAGGAAAATGCACAGACTGTCCAATGCCCGATTCAGCACTTCCTCCACATAGTGGGGGCTCCCAAGATGGCAAGAGCTGCCTGAAAGCACTGGCTCGTCAAATTCACTTTTCTCTTAGAATGAATTCCTCCAGATAAAAATTCTTTGAAACTATGCTAAATCTTGAATATATGCTTTCACATTTTCTTTCCCCTCCCCCCTTGATCATCCTGTCTTCCGATTAGTTTATCACCCTCATTTTAAAAAAATGCAAAAAAATGTTTTTTTCAAATGTGCTTTTTTTCTGTTGGTCTCTGCAGATCACATTCCAAGATCTCAAGAATGTGGAGCAATCTACCATCTGGTACTGATGCTAGATAATAAAGTAACAGAACTTGGGGATAGAATGCCTCCGGATGATGAATGGATGATGATTCAATAGCTTTTTCCATCACTGGGAATAATCCTGACTTGCCATGTGCTTTTTTTTTTCCATCTTTCTACTTACAGCCTCCATATTGGAAGTACTTAAATTACAGACGGTGAGGTTGATGCCAAGTCTTCAAAATGCTGGCCAGCTTGGGCTATGGGAGTTGGAATGGGGCATTTCCACAACCTCTACCTATTGTTTCTGAGTGCACAGGATTTGGGGCTGAGATCTCTCCTAAAGCTAGAGTTAGAATGGGATATCCAGTGATTTGGGGACACAACTGTCGATTATTATATCACACAATGCCTGGTATACTGTAAGTGCCTAATAAGTGTTTCTTGATTGATAATAATTCTCTATCAACCCTGAGTACACAGGGCATATAGATTTATACCTCCCCATTCTGTCTAGAATTTTTCATGGTACTGTTTTTTAAGGGCAAATTTACATATGATTTTAGGACTTTTAAATGATAGAAACATATAACTTTATGCAAACTACTTTTTTTTTTAAGGCAAATGCCCACACTCCCCACCCCCAACACACTCCCAAAGCATTCCAATGGGAATATTAGTTACTTTCATTTGATTTTTCCCTCTTTCTAAAATACTCTCTAAAACATCTTTAATCTGATCCCTAACAGAAAGTTTCTTTGGCCTAGAGAAGACTCAGGGGGAACATGATAGTCCTCTTCAAGCATAAGAAGGTCTGGCATATGGAAAAGAGATTTGATTTATTCTGTTTAGCCTCAAAGAACAGAACTAGTTGCAGTGTAGGGAAGATGCAAAGAGACAAACTAGCTTCATGTCATCCAAAAGGGGACATCACCTCTGGAGAATTATGCAGAGCAATGACCACTCATTGGGGATAATACAGAAAGGACTACTTCTTTACAGGAAAGAGATGAATTAGATTGTCACTGAAGTCCCTTCCAACCCCCAAATTCTATAATTCTATGATTCTTTTGGAATCGTTCCTAGGTAGCCTGTTTTTGGAATTATCTTCATCTTCACATCAACTAAAACTCCTTGTTTCATTTAATGTGAAATCCAGTGTTGCTAACCAGAAGCCTTACTTTTACTTCTTCTTTTAGTAATATTTTTTTCCACTAAAATCACAATACCATTTAAGACTTTCCTGTTAAAAAAACAGGCAACTATATTTATTAAGCACAATGAACAACACTGAAACAGCAAGATAAAATCCACTCACAACATTCAATATCTGCCCTTAAAGAACAACTCAACCAATCCAAGATCAATGTAACAGCATACAAGGGATATAAATGCAAAATTGATTCAATTCTTAGGTTCAAGGAGAGTACATTCTAATGGTGGGGTCCATAACTTGCTTATACATAAGTAAATACAGGCTATATACAAAATACAAATTGATTTTTTTTTTGTTTTATTTTTTGCTTTTTGGATCGTGGAAGGTAGGGCAATTGGGGTTAAGTGACTTGCCCAAGGTCACATGGCTAGTTTTGTGTTAAGTGTCTGAGGCTGGATTTGAACTCAAGTCCTCCTGACTCTAGGACCAGTGCTACCTAGCCACTCCTAAATTGATTTTTTTTTTTTGCTTTTTGGAGGGCAATTGGGGTTAAGTAACTTGCCCAAGGTCACACGGCTAGGTTTTTTTTTTTGTTGTTGTTGTTTATTTGTTTGTCTGTGTTAAGTGTCTGAGGCCGGATCCAAACTCAGGTCCTTCTAACTCCAGGGCTGGCGCTCTACTCACTGCGCCACACCCCAAAATTGATTTTTTTTTTTTTGATGGAGAGATGCTAACAACTGGAGAAATCAAGAAAGAATGAAACAATTAAGGTGAACCTTGAAGGGAGTTAGAGGCTCCCAGAGGAAGAGATCAGGAAAGAGCATTTCAGACATCAGGGACAACTTGGACACAGAGGCAGCAGATAGACTGTTATGTGCCTATGAAGAGCAGTGTGGAGGCCAGTTTGTCTGGAACAAGCAGGAAAACAGAGAAGTCAGAAAGCCTTCCTCAAAATTCACCTCAAACTATAGCCACATTAGTACTATAGTCTAGATTTAGCCAATTCACTTATTGGTTTTTTTCCTATCCCTAATTTGATTTTTTTGAAGAATGCACAGCATTCACCTCTACCAATAAAAGCACAGCTAGGTGGTGCAGTGCATAGAGTGCTACACATGGAGTCAGGAAGACTCATCTTCCTGAGTTCAAATCTGACCTCAGACACTTATTAGCTGTGTGACCCTAGGCAAGTCACTTAACCCCATTCGCCTTAATTTCCTCATCTATAAAATAAGCTAGAGAAGGAAATGGCAGACCACTTCAGTATCTTTGCCAAGAAAATGGAGTCACAAAATGGGATCACGAAGAGTCTGAAACAACAATTTACCCATAAAAACAGTAGACATTTATATGGAACTTTAAAGTTTGCAAAAAGTTTAACATGTATTATCTGGTCCTCAGAAACAACGCTTTGAGGTATTATATCTCTACAGATAAGGAAACTGATGTTTGGGGAGGTTTAAAGCCTTACCCACTGTTACATGGCTAGGAAGTATCAGGGCTGCGATTCAAAATCCTTGGCTGATTACCATAAAGTTGTTAAGAGAGGATTGGATCAAATTCACCAAACATTTAATAAGGGCCTGTAATATGCCAGGCACTGTACAATATGCAGTAAGGACCGGGACACAAAAATAAGAAAGATCCCTGCCCTCAAGGAGTTCATAATCTACTGAATAACAACTACCACACAACTGAATACAATGTATGAACAAAGTAATGACTAATCATTTCAGGAGGTTGATAAAGAGAGGAGGGCATTCTAAATCTTTAACAAAATCTCAAGAACTTTCATAATGGCCAGCTATTTGGTGAGCTGGTAGGGCCCTCAGAGATAATCTTGTCCAAATCCTGCAGTGAAGTGACTTTCCCAAGGTCACTCAGCTCCTTAGTGGTTGACTTGCTCATTTTTATTAATATCTAATTTGGAACACTTTAGCAGATGACTAAATTTGAATCACAAATAAAAGTTGCAGTCCACTGTGCCTTAAACCTAGGTAGAGTCAACTGACAGAGGGGCTCCAGGAAATGAAAGATGAATGGCGGTCACCATCCAATAATTGTTATTGATTCAGTCCCCCAGGATAGGAAGGAAGGAAATGAGCATTTGGAGTTGTTCCCGGGTGATTGACTTTGCATGAGCCAATACCATGGCCCCATTTTTCTTGGCAGATACCATAGTGGTTGGTCATTTCCTTCTCCAGCTCATGTTACAGATGAGGAAACTGAGGCAAAGTAGGTTATAAGTGATTCATCCAGGGTTACACAGCTGCTAAGTGTCTGAGGCTGGGTTTGAACTCAGGAAAATGAGTCTTCCTGACTCCAGGCACAGCTCTCTATGCACTATGGCGCCACCTAGCTCTACACTTTACAAATACTATTCCTAGGACTAAGGCACCATAGGAACTACTGATCTTTGTGTGAGCAAATATAATTACTTTAATCTGAATTCGAACCAATTTGATCATTTTGGGAGTTTGGGGTTTTTTCCCCCACATGTAAAGCACCTAAGACGAGGAATGGGACAAGAGCAAACTACAGATTTGAAGAGACCCTGTTCCAAGTGGCTTCTTTTAACATCTATGCCTCCAGGGTCCTTTGGTCTCCAGGCTCAAGTCATATGACCTCAGAGATGATTAAAGACCATTCTCTCCTAAAATTCCTCTTGGTATCAGTTTTAAGGGGATAATCTTGCAATGAGTTTTCATCACATGACTTTTTTTAAACTCAACCAGGATTAGTAGTATGAAATCATGGAATTCCAGACCTTGAGGGATCCCTAGAAGGTAGGGTCAGCTAGTATAAGTCATAGGGTCATTGAAGACCTTAGAGTCCCTCTAATCCAATACCTTCATTTTACAGATGAGGAAACAGGTTTAGAGAGACTAAATTATCTGACCAAAGTCATACTAGGATTTAAGGCTGAGATTTAAAATCAAGAACTCTTGACTTCAATTCACTGGCACTTGCTGAACTTGGCAAAAGATTCATGCCTAGCTCTGCCAGCAACTCATTTAGGTTTCTAGTCTTTACAATGTATAGTTGTTTTTTTCACACTTCAAAAGACATGTTAACAGGGTGCAGTGAATTAGAGCACTGGCCCTGGAGTCAGGAGGACCCGAGTTCAAATCAGGGCTCAGACACTTGATACACTTACTAGCCATGTGACTTTGGGCAAGTCACTTAGCCCCAGTTGCCCTCCAAAAAGCAAAAAAAAAAAAAAAAAGACATGTTAATAGAAATTATCAATAGGTTATAGAAGTACTTGCAAGCCATGGTACATCACTCTGAATACCTAATTCTCCTCCACATGGATGATAGACAGGGTCATTTTCTATCATAGTCATGATGATGAGGTTAGGGGGTCCATAAAATTTACCATTAAAGATGTTGAGGTTTAAGGTTTAGGGGTGCTTGAGATCCCCAAACACCAAAATGCCAGGTCCTGCTGAATGAATTTGAGTCAAGCCTTCTCTCAGGCAAAGAAAAGCAAAGTTTGTTAAAAGTTTGCTACAATGGGTAGACTCTTAAGGAGCCTTGGTATCTGTGACACTTGTGCTGGACAAGTGGGCCAGAATCACCTGATGCAGAATGAGTCTGCTCTAGATAATTCTCTGGCCTTCTCTTCCTCATGGAGGCAAGATGGGGTCTTATATACAGAAGGGTTGTGGGAGGAATCTAAGGATGGTCTAGAGGAGGGTCTTCAAGAGGAGTCAAATGAGTTCAAACTCCAGTGATGAGAGATTAAGGGTGGGAGGTAGGAGAAGATGAGACAATGGAGGGTTTGGGAGGATCAAGGGAGGGGGCTAGCTGGACAGAGGAGGGCTAGGCTAGTAACTGAAGTTTGGGCAGAGCCACACTGAAAGGCTTTTGGACTCAGGCAAATGCCTCATCAAATGGGAAGAGTCAATCAGAGTTCAAGGGGGTTCCTAGAGCCTGCACCTCATCATTCCCCACTCAAATATATGGGACCCAAATTCCTTTGGGGTGAAGGGCGAAGGTCTCAGCTTCTGAAAGTGCTTCCTGCTGGCAAGGGGTATAGAGCTGTCCCTGCCTTTCTGGGTCCTATTCAAGGAGAGCAGACTTCACATTCAAGGGGTCAGACTCCGGAATGTGGATGATGCCAGGTGCAGTGGGCTGGAGAACTTGGATTCAGTTGGAGATCTGCATAGCCTTAGTGGTCATCCAGAGGTTGATGGCTTGAACCCTGTAGGAGACAAACCTGGCAAGGAGGTTAAGCAAACAAAGACCAAAACAGGCACAAAAAAGTATAGAGAAAGGACAATTTCCCTGGTATAAAAGACAATTTTCTTGGTTGGAATTAAAAATGACTATGGCAAGGCCAAAACGCTGTCAGACATCCCTTTCCTTTCCAAATTGCTCCATGGTCACATAGCACATGGAAAGCAATAGCAGCCACAGAATCTAAGTTTTCAAAAAACAGGTAATAGCTCCCAAAGCCTCTTCTCTCCTTTAATCATCACAGAGAGTGAAAGGTTTTTCTAGATTGGGTAAAGGTGGAGTGGTGGTTAATTTAGTTTTCAAAGTCTCAAAAGCTTTCACCTGGTGGTCTGGGCCCCACTCTGGACAGAATGAGTAAGGTTCTTGCCCTCCCAGGCCTTAGGCTTAATTGGATATAGACCGAGATGGGGGAACACTTTAGGATCTAGGAGAAAAAAACAAATGCTGGGGTGGCAGAAGTAGCTCACCCAGGAATTTCCTGATCCCAAACAATTAACTATCTCCCACATTTCCAGGGGAACATGGGGAGACCTGGGAGGCTTAACTAGAGAAAACTGGCTTCCCAATTTCACCATCAGGTCTCTTCCCAACAAGGGGACAGGATAAGAGAGCATAAGGAAGGGGTGTTCAAACAACAGATCCTCAAGTAGACAGGGGACTGGATGTCTGGAGACATACCTTAGTTTCCCCTTCCATGCCCCTGACCTGACTGGTCAAGGGAAGGGTAGAGAAAGGGGTCATTTAATTGGTCCCTGTTGCCCCTCTGTGGAGGGGCTCTAGCTCCAAGCATCTCACAGTCTTTCCTGAGAACCTTGTTCTGAGAAAGTTCAACCAAAGTCATCAAGTAAGCAATGTCTATCCATCTTCCTTCTCTGCGACTCTCTGACTGCTAGACAGTATTCTCTTTTAAAGTCCACAGAACAGGCCACAGTTCATCTCATAGTCATGAAGACGAGGTTGTGGGAGGAATCTAGGGGTGGTCTAGGGGAGGAGTTTGAAGAGGGTCTTCAGGAGGGGTCAATGAGGGATTAAGGGTGGGAGGCCACCTGGAGACTACCGACAAAGGTAGGCTAGGTCAGTTCAAGGATGGATTGATATTTTGATAGGCTCAAGGGTGGGAAGTCTAGTAACAGGCCTATACCTCAAGGACTCAAGGAGAGCTTGAGGGGACTCCCAGAGCCCATACCTCATCATCCAATACAAGCGAACTTTTAATAAACTGTACTTTTCTTTGGCTGAGAGAAGACTTGAGTTGAATTCATTCAGCAGGACCTGGCATGTTGGTATTTTGGGGTCTCCAGAGCAACACTAACCCTCTTTATGGGTAACCTCTTCACTAATACATAACATTTGTTCAGATTATTCTACTACCTGCCTTAAATCAACCTTTTTGGGCTTTTCCCTTCCAAATCTTCCTTTATATCTACTAGATCTGCTAAGCTTCCATACATAAAAATCTAACATCAATCCTTTGCTCAAAGCTCTTCAAGGGCTCCCCATTCATTGCCTTTAGAATCAATCAATCTGACCTCTTTAGCCTGGCCTTTCGGGCCTACTTGGGCCCCTCTTCAATTTTCCAATCTTGCCTCTGAGAAAAAAAAAAAGGCTTTTATTTACTACTTGTATTTCTGAAAGATTCCACTACTAGAGAGCCATCTCTTTTAACCAAAAAAAAAAAAATACTTATTTGCAAAGTCCACCAAAACTACCAAATCTGCTGTTATATACATCCTTAGTCCTCCCCACCTGCACAGATGAAGGTTATTCTCCTACATCTCCTTTAGGGCCAAGCCTGGTCATTATGCTTACATGCATTAAGTTTTTCTTCATTTTGTATTAGCTCCTGCCTTTCCAGCCTTCTCTTTTCTCATCAGATTCCCTCGTTATTCTTGAGCACAGCAATATTTAAGCATCTTCATGTTTTCCAACCTTACATTACTCCTTTTCACCTGACTCATACCCATCAATCAATCAACCCTTATTAAGGGCCTGCAAGAAGGTTCCTGCCCTCAAGAAGATTACAGTGAAGCTTAATGGAGGTAGGGCCAAAGTCCACCAGGGGAGGCTAACTGAGCAACCTCCTGAAATGGAGGTTTTGTAGTTTCTGGTCCTTCCCTAAGTTCCGGGGCTCAGAGGTTAGGGATGAGGTGGAGTCCTAGGCTAATGGCATCTGGAAGATGATGAGGTTTTTCCAATAATGAGCCTCCAGGGGCACAGTGGAGAAGTCAGTCAGAGCAGTCCCATGGTAGTCCTGCCAGGTGACAAATAAGATGTCTTGAGCAGAGCTTTCTCCTGAAATGGACATTTTCCTCCTGAGTGATTTCTTGCCTCCATGGCAGTACTGAGGATTGTTTTCTCATGTGTAAGATAAAGTGTTTTACTTAGGCTTCCCATACCTCATCTACCTGTTGACTTTTCACCCATTCTTTAAGATCCCTGAAAATTTTCTTGAGCATGGATCTAATTATGTCACCCCCATCTCAAGAATCTTAAGAAGCTCCCAGATGCCTCTAGGAGAAAATTCAAACAGCTTGGCATTTTCAAAATCTGGCTACAGACTAATTTTCTACCTTTCAGTTCAATGACATAGGGGTGGAAAGAATTTTTAATCCAACTCTCTAATTTTTACATATGAAGAAATTAAAGCTCAGGGAAGTTCCATGAATGCCTGATATCATAAAGGTAGTAAATGATAGTCAGAACTCACACAGTCAGCACTCCTGTCTTTTTTGGGGGGGGAGGGGAGCAGAGCACCTCCCCACCTTCAAAGGAGCCAACAGAATACCCCAGGCTTGTGTAAAATTAGTTCCCTTTGGGGCCACTATGTGGCACAGTGAATAGCACACAGGCCCTGGAGTCAGGAGGACCTGAGTTCAAATCCAACCTCAGACACTTAACACTTACTAGCCATGTGACCTTGGGCAAGTCACTTAACCCCAATTGCCCCTCCAAACAATAATTAATTTTCTTTCCTTTAGCTTTATAACCAGTGAAGAACAGGAGGGCAGGGCTCTTCATCACCACTACCCTCTTTCTAGACTCATGCATAGGACACCCCTATGAAGTTCAGTGAGAGGTTTGGGGGCAGAAGAGAGGAGCTAAAGAATGGTCTCGCTTTGAGCTATGGTAGTTTGGACTTAAGGGCGAAGTGGCCTGCTTTTTCACATTTTTGTGAGCATTTATTAGGCACCTACTATGTACCAGGCACTATGTGAAGGAAAGAAGGATGAAAGGAGATATTTTGGAACAGTTTTCTGATAATATCAGATTGATAGGATTGTTTGGGGTGGCATGGGCAGAAGACAAAAGTAAGTATTTTAGGATCACCCAAGCAGAGGGGACCCAAGTGGATTTGTGATCTCATTCATTTGAAAGTTCCCTCTGACAATGCTGATCAGTCTAGCCATGCCTGCCCCTCCTGTGTGGTTTCCATCCAGGACCTTTCCTAAGCTTGCCTATAAAACAAAGTAAAGGGTCTTAGGATTAAATGACTTCCCCCATCCAGGCAGTGGGAAAATATTAAGGAATTCTGCTGGGTTTCTTTAATAATCCACAGAATGGGTTAGCACAGGGGATGCACCATTATTAAAGACTCTGCCTTTGAGAATTATGGGAGCTATTTAGGGGTCAGGCTGACCTGTCCATGGGGAAAACTGATGTCCTATTCAACACTATTGAATGACCACAAATCATGCACATGAATTAACACTAATGACCCTGTCTTCCTGCTGCAGATCTGCTCCTCCACTCCTCCCTTCTGATCAAGGCTAGAAGCAAGTTGAACAGGTTTATCCTAAGGAGAAGGAGCCATCTCCGATCTCTGTTCCTTTGCATAGGCTGTACCCCATGCCTGGATGCCTTCCCTTCTCCCCTCCAACTAGCAGAGCTCCCTGGCTTCTTTTAAAGCACGGTTCAAGTACCAGTTCCTAAAGAGACCTTTTCTGATTCCTCCTCTACCCTCAAAGGCCTTAGTACCTCCTCTACCCCCACCAAGGTTCACAAGTTTGTAGGATAAACAGATTTAAAGCTTCAAGAAACCTGAGAAGCCATCTGGTCCAAACCCCTCATTTTTGAGAATAAAAGAAGACCCAGAGAATAAAGGACTTACCCATGGGCACCCAGGAAACAAAAGCAGGGCTGATCCAAGTCCCTGCTATTTTCTCCCAGGATAATGTAAGTACCTTGAGGCCAGGTACCAGATTTGTTTTTTGTCTCTATCCTCTGCAGTGCTTAGTGCTATGTCTGGTCAAGTAGTAGGTGCTCAATAAATGCTGGTTGACTTGAATTTCACACCTCTTCCTTTCACACACTCATGTTAAAGCCAGCCTGGAGACAGAGAGCTCCTTGGGGGCAGAGACAACTTTTTTTCTTTGTATCACTACTTCTTAGGACAGGCCAAGCATACAGTAAGCAGTTAATGCTCACTGCCTTCCAGTTACTCCAAAAATTCCATTTCCTCCTCCTGTGCTTGGTGCAAGGGAACTCTCCTGAACCCCTTTAAGTACCCCCGTTCCCTTCAACCTTTTAGAATTCCAATCTCTGTACATATGCTATCCTTGACAGGCAGCCTTTCCTGACTCCCTAGTTGTTGGGACGGTGTCCCCAAACTGTCCTGAACTGATACCTGGATGAACTAGAGGAGTAGAGTGTAAGGTCCTCCAAGGCAGGGTTCTTTCTCTTTGCATCACTATACCTAACACAAACACACACAGAGACACCCAGAGACACACACCCTGTCTTACACATTAGGGCCTTCTTTAAAATGCTTATTTAATGGAATCTAATTGAATCATTCCAGTTCTAAATTACTTTTCTTATCTCTGACCTCAAGTAGCATTTTGTAGTCCTTTTGTGTACTTACCATACTCTGATTCCAAACTGCTGTTATTGCAATATTCTGGAATTGAGAAGTTTTGAAGAATATTAATAGCTGATGTTTATAAAGCCTTTTAAGATTTTCAAAAACCTTCAAAGCATTACCAAACGAGACAATAATTGTAAAGTGTTTAGCACAGTTCTTGACATAGAATAAGTACCATATAAATAGTTGTTGTTGCCTCATTTGATTTGAAGTATCAGAAAGCTAGGTGGTGGGGTGGATGGAATATTGGGCCTAGAGTCAGGAAGATCTGAGTTCAAATTTGGCCTCAGCCACTTATCAGCTGTGTGACCCTGGGCAAGTCATTTACCTTAATTGCCTCTTCTGTAAAATGAGGTTAATAGTGCCTACCTGCAGGATTGTTGTGAGGATCAAATAAGGTAATAATTATAAAGCATGTAGGATTGGGCTTGGCACATGTTAGGCTATATAAATGTTAGCTATTGTTACTATATTATACTGTATAGTATATACTATATATTAGCTGATATTACTATATAAATGTTAGCTATTAGTTGTAACTGTGAGCTCCTTAGAGAAAGGGTCTTTTGGTTCTTTTTGTATCCCCAGTCTGGCATACAGTAGGCACTTAATACATGTTTAATAGATTATACCTTTGTTGTAAAGTTATTGTCTCCTAGAGACTACTTCTAAACCATCTTTGCTTCTCCCTCTTCCCAGATACATCACCCTCAATAAATAACTCTGAGCCTTCACCCCCTTTCTCCTCTCCCACCCCACACTCACAATTTAAGGTCATCGACTGGTCTCAGAGATGCCAAGAAGTTGAGACACTTGCCCACAGCCCTAGGTTCACCTATCTAGAGCTGGGACTTCTGCCGACATCTAGTCAAATCCCCTCTTTTTACAGTCAAGGAAACTGAGAACTACAGAGGTTAAGTGACTTGCAGAGGTCAGAAAGAACAAACATTCAGAGGTGGAATTTGAATTGAAACAGTCTGGAAGCTTCTCCAGTATATTCTGAAAGTCTAAAGAGGAGGGATAGCCCAGTCAAACCAAGCTTTGGAATGTAGTCCTTGGAAAACTTGGAAGGCAACCAATTTCATGACTTTTAAAATAAAATGCTAAAACTTTTAAAGATAACACTCCCTCTCCCTTTTTTTTACTGAAGAAAAAGAAGCATTAAATAGACTCCATGCAAGTTTGGGGGCGTGTTTTTTATATACTGTGGGTCTGATTCTGAATTTTGAGGAACTTCAGTGTTAAACTGAACAGGGATTCTTATACTCCCAGAACTGCTCATCCCTTTCTACTGAAATACCTCCTGGAACCCAAGGCTTCCTGATTTTAATTCAGTCAATAAATAAGCAAATTTAAGCATCTATTATGCGCCAAGTACAATGTTAAAAATGAGAACTTTGTAAGGATTGTTGCGAATCTTAAAGTGCTAAAGTGTACACGTATATACACATACAGGTTTGTGTGTGTATACACATACACATATAAATGAAATAGTCTCATTATTTCCCTGATCTACATTTGTAACTAGTTGGTCCCTCCAGCTGGCCAAATTTCTCACCCTTCTGATTTCCCCTCCTCTTCTACACCTTTGGTGTCGTCTGGTGACTGTGCACGGGAGCCATGGGCGCTGCTCCCCGTCTCCCAGACCTTTGGTGTTATCTGATGACTGTGTGATGGTGCCATGGGCGCTGCACCCCGTCCCCCGGCTGCTCCCCGTCCCCCACACCTTTGGTGTTATCTGGTGACTGTGCACGGGAGCCATGGGCGCTGCTCCCCGTCCCCTATAATGTTATGTGGTGACTACTAGTGGGTGACGCGGCCGCTGCACATGACTCAGAACCCCAGAGCTGGAATGTGACCTCATAGGTCATCCAGCCCAGACAAATGCGAATTGGACCAGACAGTCTCGGAGGTCCCCAGTGGCTCATGATATCTCGATTGTCCGCGAACCTGGGCTCCTTTCGAGTCTAGAAACCCCGGGGGTCCAAACTCTTTCCATGAGACAGCTGACAGCCCGCTCAGCCGAGCTGGGATCCCGCAGAACGCCGCTCTGCTACATGCTTCGTCCCCCGACGCCCCACAAACGCCCGCCAGCGGAGAGCCCCACGGCGGCGTACGCATGTGCGTACACGTCTTCTTTCTGCGAGGCGCCAGCCCGAGGGTCGCGCTCTTAGGGGCCGGACGCGACCGCGCAGGGATGCCCGTAGAGACGAGGCAGAGGCGTCCTGACCCGCCCCCTCCCCTCCTTCCCGCCCCGCCTCCTCCCGGCTGCACGCCGGCCCCGCCCACTTCTGGTCTCCAACTAGCTCCACGCGAAGCCCGGTCCCAGCGCCGCAGGAAGCCGGCCGGGGCGGGGGGGGCGGGGCGGTGACGTCACGACGCTGGCGCGTCACGGGGCAGCGGCGGCTGCGGTCGGAGTAGCAAGCGGCGCGGCGGTGTCAGCGGCAGCAGCGGCAGGAGCGGCGGCAGTGTTAGCATCCTCCTTCTCCTTCTCGTCGTCCTCGTCCATCCGCTTCTCTCCTCGCAGGCGGCGGCGGCGGCGGGGCCGGGCACGGCGGCGGCGCCGCCGCTCCTCCTCCCAGCATCCCTGGCGCGGCCGTTCCGGCCCCATCTTGGCAGAGGGGAGGGAGCTGCCGCCGCCAGAGCAGCAGCCGCAGCAGTTTGAATTTGAGTTCCGGCCGAGCTCCGCGCCGCGCCGCCCCGCCAGCCGAGTCCGCGGCACCGAGCGGCCGCCGCCGCCCGTGCCCGCGCCCCCGAGCGCCTGCCAGGCAGGGCCTCCGCCCGGGCAGCAGCCGCCCGTCTGGGCTGCAGGCCTGCGGACCGGCATGGCCCTGTGGGGCTCCAGCTAGAGCCGCGAGCGGCCTGACGAGAGGCTAGCCCGGCGCAGCCCCGCCCTCCGCCCGCGCCCCGGGGCCTGCTGACCGGCCCCGAGCCTTCGGCGGCGCCTCAGAGAGGGCCGGCGGGGACGCCCCGGGAGCGCTCGATCGGCCCCGGGGGGCGGGGGGAGGAGCAGGAGAGGGATGTGTCCGACCCCCGGCCGGGCCCGGCTCTGCCCCTGACGCGCCCTGCTCGGGTTTCAGACCCTCCCCCAGACTCGGGCCCTCGGCGTTGGCGGGATCCGGGCACCCCTGCGCCCCCCGGCCCCAGAGCCCCCACCATGTCCAAGATGCCGGCCAAGAAGAAGAGCTGCTTCCAGATCACCAGTGTCACCACGGCGCAGGTGGCGAGCAGCATCACCGAGGACACGGAGAGCCTGGACGACCCTGACGAGTCCCACACCGAGGACGTCTCGTCCGAGATATTCGATGTGTCCCGGGCCACGGACTACGGCCCCGAGGAGGTGTGCGAGCGCAGCTCGTCCGAGGAGACCCTCAACAACGTGGGTGACGCCGAGACCCCCGGCACCGTGTCGCCCAACCTCCTCCTGGACGGGCAGTTGGCCGCGGCCGCGGCGGCGGCGGCTGCGGGGGGGCCCCCGGCCAATGGGGGCGGGGCTGTTAATCCCCGGAACGCGGCCGCCCCCCCGGGCCCGGCGCCCCACGCGTCTGCCTCGGCCACGGGGCTGGTCGGCGGGGCCACGGCCCAGACAACGGCCGCCTGCGGCTCCCGCTTTCGGGTCATCAAGCTGGACCACGGCTCCGGGGAGCCGTACCGCCGTGGCCGATGGACGTGCATGGAGTACTACGACCGTGACTCGGACGGCGCCGCGCTCTCCCGCACCGGCGACTGCATCCGGCACAGCTCCACCTTCGAGCCGAGCGCCGACAGGGACAGCGGCCTGGGCGCCACCGGCGGCTCAGTGGTGGCGGGCTCGGCCGCGCAGGCCACTCAGAGCTCCGACCCCGGCGGCGACGGCGCCCCGGCCGACAAGGCGCCTCACTCGCAGCACTTCACGGTCGGGCAGCAGCCGCCGCCACCCGTAGGTGGGGCTGTGCCCCCGAGCTCGGCCCAGTCGCTCTACCCCGGCCCGGCCGCCGTGGCGCCCCCGCAGCAGAGCCCGTCCCCCGGGACCGCGCCTGCGGTGGTGTCGGGGGGACACAACGGCAAGCCCCCGCAGCAGGTGCAGCCCACCGGGGCGCCGGGGACCCCGCCGCAGCCCTTCGCGGCTTACCCACAGCCTGCCATGGCTGCCGGGCATCTGCTGCCGGCCCAGCCTCCCGGCCAGACCGACTACGTGCAGCACATGGCCGCCCTTCAGCCCCAGGGCACCGGGGCGGCCGGCCTTCCCGGGGTTTCGGGGGGCGGACCCACCCAGTCTGGAGAAGCCGGCGGCCCGCAGCCCGGGGCGCCCCCCAAACCCGTGACTCAGCTTCCGGGGGGCGGCAGCAGCCAGGGGGCCGCAGTGGTCCCCGGCGGAGTGAGCGCCGTGCCTAGCGTGCCCACCACTTCTGTTACTATGCCAAATGTCCCTGTTACTCTGGTCCAGGCCCAGCTGAGCGGCGGCCACTCTTTGGGCAGCAGGAGTTCGGGCGGCGCGGCCAGCCTGCCCCAGGCCGCGCTCGGCCAGTTTCAGACTCAGGCACAGCCCGTAGCCGGACAGGTCGATGAGACTCGAAGAAAGTCGGAACCCCTACCTCAGCCACCACCTTCTCTCATTGCTGAAAGCAAACCTCTGGTCAAGCCTCCCGTGCAGGATGCCCTGGCCAACCCCCTCCTGCCCGCCTCGACGCCCATGAACAGCCTGGCCAGCTCCGTCTTCGGCATCTCCATTCCTGTGGATGGCGATGAGGATAGGTATGCACGTTTTCCTTGTGAACCTCTAGAAGGGCTAGCACTACGTCAGCCTTTTATTTTTGTTTGGGGGTTTCCGATTTCTTTTTAGAAGTCTTTTGGGGCACTGAGCAGAATGTCAGTTAAGTATGCCTGCTATGTATTCAGAATGGATTTACAGAGACAGGTAGAAGTGTTCATTTTAGATCATTTAAAAGCCCTACTAAAACTACAGCAAATGACTTGGTCAGGCCACAACTTTGAGTGTTTATCAGGAGCAGAAGTTTTAGGCTAGCCACAATTCCACTTGATAGCACAGTTTGAAATAGCTGTTTTCCATGGTAGTTCTTTCCAATGTATCCTGCTTGTCAACTTAGGGGGGGAATGAGCTTCCACAATGTCAGTTTCAAGGTTTATTTTTTTAAAAAATTAGAGAGGAAAAGTTATATAGGTGGCTGGAATAGACACCTAGTAGGAAAAAAATTACAATTCTCAGGCGACTTCTCCAGGTTATTTTGTCCGGGGAGCAGGGCTGGTGGGGTCAGATAGAGAACTGCAAGAACTCATTCCTTCTGCATTCTGAAAGGAAAAAAAGCTTCACCTGACTTTTTAAATGAAATGTTACATTTTTAAAAGAGAAAGATGCTCAAAAGATGCTCCCCTCTTCACTTTTTGCTCTGGGGGGAAAGGCATGAAATAGGTTATTGAGGTTTGGGGGTTTTTCTTTTTCTTTTTTTCTTTTTTAAGCTGTGTGTCTGATTCAGAATTTAGAGGAACTCAAATGCTAAATTGTAAATTGTAAAGGTTGTTAGCTTCCCCCCCTCGCCCCTTTTAAGGGAAGCTTTGAAAAGAGGCTAACTAAAAATTAAAGAATACTATCACATTAATTGTTTAATAAGCTGCCTTTTGGTTGAATATTGAACATTTTAGTAGGTTTTGAGGGAATTCAGAATGAAAATTGGATATATTATCCTTCTATACAAATTACTTTTTAAAAATTGGATTATGGTTACAAACTGTACAAAAACATGCAGTTAATTCACATAGAAAATTGCAGGTAATTTAGAGGATCAGAAAAGACATTAAAGCACTCTTTGATTTTTTAAGAGGTTAATTTTTTAAGTGTTGTCAGACACTTGAATCATTTCCAGAGGATTTCTCTAGGATATTATGGTGTGTTGTAGAGGAACACGATTTTGCGCTTTATTTTTTAAGCTTTCTCTCCCTGTGTTTCCTCTTAGCCCCTTCCCATCCTTCTTTCTACTTCACTCTATACAATTAGTATGTCTTTGATTTCCTCTGCTAACAGAGGACAGTTTCATTAACTATGAACAGTTTTCCTGAAATTCATTCATTTTTAAGGTCAACTTTATATTCCAAATATTTTTGAAAATGACTTGTAGGTAGTAGCTGTTGAAAAATTCTCCATTTCAGAATTAGGGACTTATTATAAGTTAGCTATGTTATTCAGTATATTTATAAAGTCTGAATATAAAGTAGTGGGACTGATTCGTTAAGCTGCAGGAACATCAGTAACATTACTTTTTATAGGCACATGGATCAGAAATGCAGGTTTGGGCACTCAATTTCCTAGTAACAATTGGTACTGTGTAACTGGCATCCTTCCTTTTGGGTGGCCACCACCCAGTCATTTCTTTGTGAGAGATGCAGGATCATTTTGGCACCTGTCTGCTTCTGCTCACATCCCACTGATCAGCTCAAGAGGAGACAGGTGGATTAATCACATTTTTTTTTTTTTAGTACATAAATGGAAAAAAAGTTCTCATTTTGCTCTGTCCCATTCCCCCTTTGATTTAGCAGACTTTATAATGATACTTTTGAATTTAGTTTTATAAATGATTATGAGTCAGATAAGCAAAGGAACACATGAATAAGGCAACTCATTCATTAATAGAGTATATGGCCTGAATTTTTCTCTCACCTATCCCTCCCTCTTAAAATATCTTTTATCAGGCATTTAAAAAAAATCTCATCAAGCATAAAGATAAATTAAATACTATAAAACTTTGAAGTGTTGCAAAAATAATCTCCTTAGGTGTATCTGGATTGTACTTCATGTTGTTAGTAGTATTAGTGCCACTCTCTTGTCATTTAGACCAGTATAGATGTTTCTAATTTATGTACATACAGGAAGGCCCAGTACTTTTGTGTATTTTAAAAAAGGTAGTTGGCACTACGTATTTTTCCATTAATAAACGTTTTACTTAGCATTCCTTGGAACAATTATGAATTATGTGCATTCCAAATTTCAGGCCATTCTTTTTAGTCTGAGTTTTAAATTCACTGTAGTAATGAAAAAATTAAGTAAAATTGTAATCTAACACATTTGAATATTTTATCATTGTACCAACACATTTACCCTGGTGAAGGAATAAATCCATTAAGTAGGCTCAGTACTGACTCCTCCCTCCCTCAGTGTAGAGGAGTGGGGGGTGGTTTATAAAATAAAAAGTGGAAGTGTTTTCAAGTTTAATTTTTGGCATAATATTTTTTGGGAAATTTTATGACTCCTATATGTGGATTTATGATTTTTAAATTGCAAAGAATATAGTTTGTAATTCATATAAAAATGGAATAAATGTAGGGAAAAATGAGTAATTATGGGTTTTAAAATAATTTCAGTAGACATTTACAGTAGGTAAGTATAGCATCTTAATTTTTTGTGCCTTCTGTGACATTGAAGCTGCCTAAAATCTTGAGGGTGGATGGGAAACATGTTTGATAATAGTAAGGATTTTAAGGGAGGAGAAATAAAGTGATTTGGGCTGATGCCTTTACCTAAAACAAACATCCTGTGAAGTCCTACTACAAAATGTTTGCATTAGACAAGTTTTTCCATGTTATCTTATTGTTGTGGGGGTACTCCTGTTATGGAAACGCCCTCCCCTGTTGCAGTTTGATAACTCACCTATAATATAGTCTTGGAGAGTTGCCTCTGGGCACTGAGAGGTTAGGTGATTTGCCAGTGGTCACATATATATAGGTTCTCCTGAGTCCAAGGCCTGATCTTTTTTATTTATTCTCTATACCACACTACTTCAAAAAACCTGAGTGAGCTTCATTATATACATTATATATAAGATAATAAAATACTTGTAAACCAGCATATCCTGGGAGATCTTTTATAGTTCATCAAATTTAGAATCATTTGCTAACTGTGAAGTAGATAACAGTACATATACTGCAATAAGTGGTGTTGGTAGTTTTAGTATTATGATTTGTCTAAAATTTAAGGAGTTTTTTTAGTAAAAACTTGGAATGTAAAATGCTATGTAATGGTAGCTTGAAATAGGTCTTATAATTTAGGAAGTGTTGGATGGATGTTGCTAGCAAAGTTTGCTTAAACTTCCTAATGTTTAAGAGACTCCTTTTTCTTTCTTTTGGGGGAGGTACAAAATCTTAAACTGACCTATTGGAAAAGGAGCAGAGCACACAGATCTTTTTCTAGAGATATTTGACCAATGTGAACTCTTGAAGCTACATTCCAGGAACTCTAATGAATGGCTGTAATTGTGAACTGTCAACTGCAGCAGCAACTGTTGAAAACCTGATTGTAAGGAAACCTTCCGTGGCACGGATCCCTAAATTCCCTTAAATGATTGATTTATAGTGAGCTAATAACCATTGACCAGGTATTACAAATTGTAGGACCGAGGGGTTATATCTTGGCACATATCAGAAGGACTTCAATATTTTGATTTAGGTCTTCATTGCTTAGTGCCATATTCTGTTCCTTTTATTGAAATGTAAAAGCAAAAAAGATTCTGCAAAGTAGAATTGAGATTTTTGTAGTCATTCTTTGTAAACTTCTATAGCTGAAGTGAACAGAAATCTTAGTGGATTTACTCATTTGAAAGGAGAAAGAAACTGCATGTTTAAATTTGAATCTCTTGCTATTATGGGAGCATTGCTCATACATATCTTGTTTATATTAGCTCACACATAACTTTGACCCTGAATTATAGCTGATGCTATCAAGCCTTTAAGATGCCTCCACCCTCCTTGGATTTCTTTGAGGGACTACTAGTTACTGCTCATGAATAATTAACCAAACATCAATATGCTAGAATTTTGGATAGTTGAGTGGCCTATTCTCATACTTGTTGTGCATTCTGCCACCACTAGAACTAAATGAAATCAGTCATCATGGTTTTTCTAGGGGACCGTGAGTGGCACCTCTGCTTTGATGACCAAAACTGCTTCTAGAATAGATACAGCAGCAATGGGCATACCTCCTTTGCTTAATAGATTCTACACATTCAGTGGAACTTGGAGCCAAAATGGGCAGAACACCAATGGAAAAAGTTACAAACTAAAATATGTGTATCTGTTTATTACAAATGGATTTTTGACTCCCTGATTTCTGTAGAGGAGTTTGTTGAATAGTTCTTACAGCAAATCATTTGCACGTATCATTCTGAGATTAAAAGGTGATGTTAATTCTAGTGTTTTGGGTAGGGATCTTCTAAAAATAATACTAAATTGGAGTGGCTTTAGTGAGTCTGAAATTTGTTCCTTAGGAATGAAGGCTAGACTGCTTTTTGCTGAACCAAAAGATTGGGGATAGTTAGGCAGCCTGCTGTGATCCATGGCACATCACCTCTATGTCAGTGTTCAGTGACAAAGGGCCACAGATAGGAATGGGTACCCCAATGAATTACTTTACTAACAGGAAAAAATTGACTTGACACAAGAAAAGATGTTGAATTAAAGAATGGTTTGTAGTCACAGAAAGGGTGTTTAGTATTTCTTAGCAATATAGTGACTTGGTAGCTTTGATCTTAATTGGTTTAGTCATATAGGCTTTCCTCTGATGCTGGTTATTGCTTGCATTTACTTTGCCAGTAGATCTGTTTATGAACTTGTAACTGAATAATGTTGGCTCCATACAACTTTTTGTTGCTGCTTTTTAAATGTAAATTAGTGGAAGAGCACAAATTTTTTACTTTGAAGAAATTATATGAAATAATTGTAGCTTTTGTCTAGCTCCTTAGAAGCTTGAATTTTGATAGTGTTTTTCAACCTTGGGGGAAAAGGGGGGAATTTGCTTATCAAAACTGCCCAATTTGCACATCTTCACATTTTTGAGATTGTATAGTTCAGACAAGCCCAACCTGATTAACAATTTAAATCTTTGAGTTGCCCCATTAATAAAGCTATAATAAATTTAGTGAGTTGCACATAATACTAACTTAATATTCCTTGAATTGAGCAGCTTGATGTTTCTGGCCTTGCTTAAGGCAAAAGTTATCATTGCCACCTTCCAAAGAATACGGCTTATTGCTTATTAAGCAGCATTCCCTAAAATTTTGATGGGTGCTTTATTGTACACACTTCAGATTTGTAGTGATTCCTCAGGTAATTGATGTCAGACACTTTGTCCACATCAGGCCAACTGCTGACCAAGGTCATTTTCTTCAAAGCTCCTTCTTAGGTGGCTGAGGTCCGAGTAAGTCATGCCTAGCTGCTTGTCTCCAACTGTCCCCCTGGTTAAAATCCTGCCTCTGTTCAGTGTGATTGGTCCTATATTTAAAAGTTTCTCAAAAGACCATGCTTAAACTTTTTAACTTGCCATTTACTGTGAAAGACTGCTTTAGTGTTTCTCCTTTCTATGTAGACACATTCTTGGGCTTTTCCTGTTTTTCTGGAAATTACAATTTACAGCTACTTGATGGATTTAAGTGTTGCAGTAATTGTTTCTCTGCAGTAGCTTTAAGTAGTAGTTATATTTTTGTATGGATGTAGAGTTGTGAGAGCCGCCCAACCACCCTGAGAAGTAGGTACAAACTACTCATTTTACAGATGAGGTTAATGAGGCCTCAAAAAGTCACGTGATCTGTGCTTGGTAACCCAGCTAGAAAGTGATGGAAGCTGAATATACAGCCCAAGGCTTCTTCCTGACTAAACAAATAGTGCTTTTTAACAATCCCTGTTTCCCAAACTGTACTCTCAGACTCCACTGAGGTTGTGGAAACTTGTGGTCTTAAGCAAGATTAAGTTAAAAATATTTGCATATTGCTCCATTTGTAAAATTTGAAGCCAAGTCTTGGAGCTATATTTAACATTTGTTTTAAAAGAATGAATTCATCTTTTAAGTTATTCTGCCTTCTGGTTAATGGCAATTTAGTTAGGTTAAATAAAGATCTCTAATTAGATGTTTTATTAATAACATTGATAAAATCTTAATTCATCAATAATCAATGAGGCTATTTTAATCTTATTTTAGAAAAAAATTTTAATAGTACAGCTTTATCAATCTTAAGTGTGTACAATAAATAAAACTAAATATTATAGAAAAGTCCTAAGGGACTTTATACATGGGGGAGATTATTTGTACTTTAAGAAAAAGTATTTTAATATTTCTTCAAGTCTTATACTTTTTATGTATTCTTTGTCTTTGAAGAAAGGGATTTCCTAAGCAAAGATTAAGCTAATAAATTGGGAGTTGGGAATATTAATTAACTTAGCAAAACACCTATAGAAGGTCCAGCTTCCTTTTGAAATAAATGGTAAATTGTCCCTCGTTTTTTTTTATTGATAACTTTCAGTATAATTGATTTCCTTTGCAATCTTAATGTATTTTATGCACTGAAAAATGTTCTGAGAAATGATCTAACCAGACTAAAAAAAGGGTTGATAACTAACAAAAAAAGGTTAAGAACCTATTTAGAAAGGCGTATTGTTGATAGGGTACTTTTAGCTCCCATTGATCTTAGGGTTGACTTTTCAGTATCTTTTTCAGCTCAAGAACCCAGTTATGAAATAGTTGTTTTGTGAAAATACTCTGCAGGATACAGAAGTATGCTTCCTGCCCACATGGAGCTTATTTTGTTAGGACAATTTACATGAAGCAATTAGAGAACAGTACAAGACAAGGCAAAAGCCAAAATGTGTTATACAGTTACTATACAGAGCCAGAAAATGGAGAATGATTGGTCTAGAGAAGCTTTGTGTAAAAGTTGGCTGTTCTCCCTTTGACTTTTGCACTAGACCATTTCATGACTACTGTCAAAATGAAAATTGATTTATAAATATTCTAGGCTACACTTATTGGAGATGCTTTGTAGACACTTGTCAAGACCCTTGGAAACAGTAAGTTTTTGGAACTTGAAATCTTTCACAGTACCTTGTAATTTTTATAGTGCTTTTCCAGTAATTGACAGCCTCATTATGAACACATTGAGGTAAGTAGGGACCAGGGAAGAGTTGAGTCTTCCTAAAGTCAGGACAAAAAAAAAATCTCTTTGGACACCCATACTAGACTAAGTTGTGTTAGTATTGGTTAAAACACAAGAGTACCTTGCTCTGAACAAATCTGTGATAAAATAGTAATGGGCGTGGGGCAGAGAATGAGTTACTTTTTGCTATACAAAAGGATTTATGATAGGCAATCTTTAAACTGATTTCTTTAGTATCAGAATATGTGCGCATAACTTCTGTTACTTCAGGGAAGTACAGTTATACAGAAACACTGCATTTTATTCTAAATGAATTCAGAATTCATGTTTCTTAAAACAATCACAAAGTTGCTTATAGCATCAGTGTTTTACTCACTATATATAGTCTTTGATCTTTTCCTGGCACTAAAGTAGTTTTTTATGGTTGGTACTTTTTTTGTTTGCTCATTTTTCTAGTCTCCTTCCTGACTTGGGACTTTATAACTTTATAGTAGTGTTGAACTCGGCTCACTTGGGAGAGACCAGGGATGTTTGGCTTGAGCTCCTGTCTTTTATGTCCTGCTATTTTCACAGCTCAATCTTGAGACCTCTTATTTTTGGTCTTTCCAGAGTGGTATGATGTGAAGAGAGGTCTGTTTGCTGCCCTCCTGACCCAAGTTTGGTCTGTTAAACTTGTGTGTAGTTGTTTCCATAAACTGTTGATGGTCTCTTCGTGTTAGCCTTCTGGGATTTTCTACTCAATCCATGAAATTAAAAATAGAAATAAACTTGTTTGGTGGGCAAGTAAGCTTACCCCAAATGATCTGCTTTGGTTGGGGAAATGGAAGAAAAAGTGAAGTCATCAACTTCTTTTAGGTGTAGGGACCAGCCTTTTTGGAAGGGAGCAGTTTAAGAAATCAGGCTCATGTTGGTAGGGATATTTGCCTGAGGTGTCCAGAAATGCATTTATTTTCACAACTGATAATTTTTCTAGTTTGTAATCCAGGAAGAACCTTCTAATGTAGTGCAAAGATATAGACATAAGCTTTTATTTGGGGGGAGGGGGAGAGGCAAGGCAGTAGGTGTTAAGTAACTTGCCCAAGGTCACACAGCCAGTAAGTATGTCAAGTGTCTGAGATTGAATTTGAACCCAGGTCCTCCTGACTCCAGGGCCTAGTGCTGTATTCCCTGCACCACCTAGATGCCCCAACATAAGCTTTTAAGAAAGAAATTGTGTGGATAGTTTGTTTTGCCAGTCCCTTTATTTGATTCACGGTTCCTTTATCTCATTTTAAGCTTCCAGGGTGTTTTTCTTCCCCTTTTTATACAGTTGAGGTTTTCTTTTCTCCCTGTATCATAGCTACTTTTCCAACAAAGATTCTCTTGCTAAAGAAAAGGTGGATATGTTATCTGGGCTTTGAGTCACTTCCTGCTGTGCCACTTTCAGGGACTTGGAAATGGCATGAATCCAGTATTTGGTATGTGTGCAGGGAGTAGTCACCTGGTACAGCAGAAGTGTCTGCAAGTGGTCTGTAGGAAAAGAGCCGTTTTGATCAGATGACAAATGTAGATAATAAAAATGAACACTACTTGGGTTTTTTACTGAATATTTAAATTAGCAGCCTTTATTGACACTTTGAAGAAAATTGAACAGAAACTTATTGATGGTAAAGGCTGATATAGGTTGTTGCAAAACTGGTTTCAAACCCTCTTCTTGCAGAAGATGAAGAGATTTGTGAACAAAGCTACCCCAAATCCAAAATTCCTTTCCGATAGTTTGTTTTCTTAGCAGGTTACCTGTTAATGTCTTTATCTGTCTTTAGTAGGCTGTTTATAGCCTTGAAATGCTTTCTGGTAATACAATTTTCCCCGTTTTCCTTTTTTTAAACTTTGTAATTCTGAAACAAAATAGTCTTTGATGCTCAGACCTTTTTGGCATTTATAAATAGCTATCATTTCCCTTTTCTCCCTGCGATTCTTGTTTATCTAGGCTTCACAGAGATAATGCCTTCCTTTAATCTCAATTTTTGAGACAATTGTTTCTATTCCTATCCCTATAAGGAATGTAAGCTCTTCAACTTAGGTGTTATTCTAATTGAAGGTTCAAAAAAGAAGTATCACCAAAGTTTCTGCTTGTGTCACAAAAGAAGATTGATTTCATCTTTCTGATGCTTCTTTTCCTGTTTTTTCCTCTTAAATCTGACACACCACATAGAAGATTCACACCCACATAGCTGGCTAGCATCATGGCTTGGTTTCTTCAGTGTGACTATAACATTTCCCTAAACTAAAAGTGCTTGTGTTCTGAAGTCCTTACTTCTCTGTATAGTATTGACTGTTTCAGATGCTTATTGCACTTCTAAATAGTTTCAATTTAACAACCTGTTAACTTTTTTCAGATATTTTGAACTATACAGAAATCCATATGTGCAAAAACTGAGTCTTTTAAAATAAGAGTTAAAACCTACATATTTGGTAAGATTCCATTTCTTTGAAGTTAAGACTTAAATTTTTAAATTTCTCCAAAAAAGAAAATACTGTGGTGTTTTTTTGTTTTGTTTTATTTTGGTGGTACCCCCTTCCCTATCCCTGTTGAATTGAAAAAGCCCACTTATGTGTGAGGTGCTAGGAGTATTAGAAATGAAACAAACAAGTTCCTACCTTTAAGGAGATCACATCCTATTTTTCAAATACATTACTTAGCACTCCATTTTGGTGAATTTTGGCTTTTCAGATTTATTAACTTCCAGACTGATTTAGTGTTTTTGTATTTTTATAATTTTCTTTGAAAAAACTTAGCTTTATAGACCTAAATCTTCCAGAGTCTTTAAGGTAGGAAACTGATCCTGCTATGATTCTGAACACCATATTCCTTAAAACTAAATAGACTCTTCTTCCTAGTAATTATTTTCAAAAGTTCTGTTAGCTAGGAGATTCACTTCTAGAAGTCTAGACTGGGTTTATAATGGCAAAAGTAACTTCTGACTAGCGAATCAAGCATTTTCTTTCACATCCTTGTCTTCAGTCAAGGTTAAGTATCTTCTTTTCCCTTGGGTTCTATTAACAGGATTCAGGAGAGGAGGCTGCCACTTAAATGGGACCAGAAATGGCCACTTTTCTTGTTACATCTATGGCCTGGCACTTATTCTGCACTCAATGCTGCTGCTGGCCATTGGGCTGAGCTCTAAGGAGAGGGAATGACTTTTCTAAGAAATGGTTAAAGCCCACAAATGGTTAAAGCCCACAAAATAATGGATCAGAGCAGGGATCTTTGGTTGCATATAAGGACTCTTGGGCCTGGCTGGGTGTAGTGACTTGGCCAACAATACATACACAGCTAGTAAGTTGTTAAATCTGAGGTGGGGTTTGAATCTAGGTCTTCCCCCCTCCAAGACCATCACTTGACTCACCGTTAACTAGAAGCAAAGACTCCAGGTGACTCTTCATCTTTTAAAAGTCAGCTAGGTTGATAAGAAAGGGGACAGTAAGTTTTATATAAAATGTATAGAGGTAGGGACAGGAGGCTACAGTGATTTCCTTAGTGTTAGTCTAGGTAGAATCTCTTTTTTAATGAACTTCACATTCAGGGTGTGTGACCTTACCCAAGTTAGTTAACTTGTCAGTGCCCCTGGTAACCTTGAAGTTGCAGAGCAGGCTTCAGTCTCCAAGGGGACAGGGAGTTTCCTCATCGGCAGTTTCCTATATCAATGGGGAAAAAAACCCAAACCTCAACACACCGTGACCTCATAATTAGCTTATTGTATCTAAACCAAATTTAAATCAAAATCCAGCTATGCTTGTGAGAGTGGAGGGGGATTCAGTTTGCTAGAAATGTCAACTCTTCATTTATTCCCCACATGAGGGAAAGTTAGCAGTATTTCTCATAGAGGACAGGGATTAGGATTGAAAATATTATTGGGTCAGCCCTCTAAGAAGCTCTGTTGGGTTTCTTTTAAAGGGGTACAATACTTAAAGCTGTAAGGTAGAGCCCACACATGTAGAATTAAACAAAAAAGGCCACAGGCATTGATTGCCACCCCCGCCCCCATTGTACATTTGTGCACCTTTTCTGTACCTTTGACCTGCATGTCAGGTTGCTGAACACTCTATACTATACTAATAGAATGTGCTGTTTATCTTATTTGTGTACATGAAGTGAATGTTTGTAAACAACAAATGGAAGGGGTGGCTGGATGGCAAAGTGAAGTGACTAGAGCACCAACCCTGGGGTCAGGAGGACTTGAATTCAAATCCAGCCTCAGACACTTAACACAACCCCAACTGCCCTGCCCTCCCCCAAAGGAAAAAAACAATAACAACAACAAATAGAAAGGATGGGTGATTAAAAAAAAATGTCTTAAGGATTAGTATTGGTACCCAGGTATATCATGATTCATAATACTTTTATGATTTTCAACGTACTTTTGTGTATGTTATCATTTTATTTGGTGTTTATTGTAAATATTAACTATTTGAGATACAAGATGTTCTTGGTCAAATTTGACAATTTTTAGGGTGCCATTTTGAACTAGGAGGGGTTGTGGGAGTATGTGTGTTTATGTATGAACTTGTTTCCTGATTAAACAAGTGCTTGGGCCATCCTCAGCCCTAACTTCAGTATATATAAAGAAATCTTGGATTCAGTGTCAGAATAGGTCAGTAGAAAGTGAGAATAGGATAGAGAGGGGGTAGGAAGGTGACAGTGTAGATGAACACTAAACAGTCCAGAAAGCGCATCTTTTAGGTACCCAGGCACTTGAATAGATTCTGAAAATAGGCATCTTATCATAATCACGAGTTTACACTTTAACAGCCAGGAAATACTTTTAACAAAGAAAAGGTAACTTGAAAAAACAAGATATTTTGAAAATTTTTTACTTAAGATTTTTTTACTTAAAATATTTACCATATAGGTTTTGATATGTAGACCTACTAGGACCCTTGTCAGATTACCAAATGGACATGGATTTGGGAAATACCCCTAATATTTGCCTAGTATTTGTAATGTCTTGTTCAGCCCAATTTTCTTCAAACCAGCAAGGATGGTGTTAATGCAGACTGTTGATTAGAATGTGACTTGGTTTGTATATGTGTATAACTGGATAATAATAATATTCAGTCAGAATTCTATCTCATAGTTGTTGGTGAAATAGTGATCCTGCACAGCTGTTACTCATGAAGAGCCAGGTTAAAGTTAGCTAGTTTTTATTTCAAATTTCATACCCATATTTTTAAGCAAGCAGCTTTTATTTTAAAAAATGAAAGCAATTACATGCCTAAATTCTTTCATCTTTTATGTTTTAAAAATGATTTGTGTACATTCTCAACATCATTTACATTTGATTCTTGGATCTCACAGGAATCCTTCAACTGCTTTCTACCAAGCGTTCCATTTGAACAAGTTACAGGAATCAAAGACCCTCTGGGATAGGTATGAATGCTTAAGTATGGAATGCATACATGCAAAATTGTATGCATGAACTGCTTTGCACTCTGCTAGTTTCTCGTCATTACACATGGTCTTAATTATGTGATTTATTTGAACTGGGAGGGAACTTAATTACTCACATGGTGGTTAGAATGGCATAGAGGGCATCAACAAAATTAAATCATCTAAATAAAATTTGATTTTTTTTTAACTGTCAAATTGTATACAATGTAAATTTGATTTATACTCAGGAGTTTTCTCTTCCACTGCATTAAACTGAATTTTCAAATTTATTAATTCATGTCTTGGAAAATTGACATGGGAAATCAACACATTTTAATGTTATTAAATCAACACATATTTATTGCTATAAAGGTATCCTAGACCAAATATATAGAATTAATCTAAAAGTTTGTTTTTCTTGCCTATCAGTTTATTGCACTAAAGTAAGGTGATTTACTGCAAAACATTTCAAATTGAGAAATTTGAGATGGATCAAGACAGGGTATCAAAGTAGTCAGAGTTATTTATGGCGAGAAACTCTTAACATTATCCAATGTGATTGCTGAAAATCACTAGAAATGCATTACTAATTTGTAAACTGCAGCCAGTGCTTTCTCACAGGAATGTGACAGGTTTTGGTTTTCTTTTTTTTTTTTTTAATGTGGAATGAAGTCCTGAATTTCTTTTATGGCAAAAGGTGCTTGTCTTTTGTATCTCTGCTTTAACACACTGGGGCGGGGGGGGGGGGGTTGTGCTGTGTTTGTTGCTGAATATTGATTAGCTTTACATCGATCTTGTGTTTAATTAGAAGAGGTTGAGGGCAAATGATCTTTTCAAAACTTGCACAAAGCTTTAATGAATTCTTTAAGGTGTGCCTGGCAACAAGCACATTTGTGTGAATTCTGGTGTAATTTGGATTCTGCACCATCTCTTTCATCATACAAGACACTAGATAAGTGTGTGCCTATCACATTAAGATATGTTATTTGCTGCCTAGAAAATATGACAATAGCATTTTGTCATCTTGGTTTCAATTATTTGGTTTGATTTCCTTGTATGTTTCTCATGTTTTGCTTTTTTAGAAGAGCTGTCTAGTATTTTTTTTAAAGTCTTGTTTGTATGTAAAACTGGTAAATTAAATAACAGTGTTAGGACTTAAAAGAACATTATTTTATAGATCTCGTCTAACTCCATGACATATAGAATCCCTTATTTAGTGATTGATTCTTATAGTGTGTTATCTGTGAAATGTAAATTAGGAAGGAGCCTCTCCCATTTGAATATTACTGCATTTTTTGGCCAACCTTTTCATCTTTTAAGTCTTAGATTTAATAAAATATTAAACATGGATCAGATTTTTAGAAGTGGGGAGTTATTACTAAAGGTTAATATTTTTTAAATTTCAGTAAGTATAGTCACTGTTATGTTAATTATTAGCCATGTAACCTTGGGCAAGTTAGTTGGGCCTCAGTTTCCCCAGCTCTATAATGAAGGTCTAGACTAGATTTCTTGGTCCCATTCTGCTCCAAATTTCAGTGATTTTAAATGTGTGGTAACTATTGAATTAATTGATAAATCAGTATTATTGGTAAAAATCAGCATAGGTGACTTTTTTTTTAATAAATTACATTCCTAAAAGTTTTGAGTCCCATTTTTAAAAAATGAACTTTGGGCCTAATAACCATAAGTGAATAAGTTTGTTTAGGTTATTATTCCTGATCTGCCTGCCATTTCTTGGTTCTCATATAGTCACTTTTCTTTGTTCCTCCATAGTTCTGATTTCTAATCCTATCATACCGAGATTTTTATTCTCTTTAACACACAGTAAGTGCCTACTGTGTGTTAGTTAAGTGGGGGAGATGCAGAATTTAGGTAAGAGCTAAACATTAAGTGGAGCCTAACTTAAACACTCAAACTAATTTTTAATCACAATTTTAATATTTGAAATCTTAATGAACTTTTAAAATGAAGATGTGTTCCACTAGGTAAATACAGAACTACAGAAGAAATTCTGTTGTTTTCTTTACCCCATAGTGAGCTGGAAAAAATTTGGTGAGGAATGAATTTCATCCTAGAAATTTCCTGTCACATTTTCATATTAACATTGAGATAGGATTTTGATCTTAGAAAATGACTTTTTACTCATTATGTCCAAGCAGCCAAACCCTGCTTAAGCTGTTTGGATGGGAGCACCTTTTTCAAACCAGACTTTCCTCTATTGGCATTTCACCTTCTTTAATAACTCAAAAGACAAGTTACCAAAATTAACTCTCCCCTTCCTCACCTCCTCGATCACCCACCAGATGCACCTTTTTGACATTTTCTGATGGCTCCCTGTGGTTCTTTTGTGTAAAAAGCACGCCTACAGTGTTCAGATTGAGAGGCTACCTTCTTATGATCAGCTACTATCTACTGCTCTTCCAGCACCTTCCAGAATTGTGGTCTCCTCCATTTTCCAGGGTTCTAAGAAAGTGACTTTTAAACCTATTGTACCTTTGTGCCTTTCTGTTTCTGCAGAGCCTTGCATTTTCATCTGTTAAGCCTGTTCTTTTCCCCTTAATTCAGATACTTGGAAAGGCCCTTTACCCTAAGAAAGACTTAGGTGAGGTTGTTAGTCAAACAAAAACCACCAGAGAGTTTTGTTGTTCTTCAGTCATGTCAGACTCTTTAACCCCGTTTGGAGTTTTCTTGGCAAAGATTTTGGAGTGGTTTGCCTTTCCTTTCTCTAGGCTCATTTTGCAGATGAGGAAATTGAGGCAAACTTAACTGACTTGCCCAGGGTCACACAACTACTAAGTGTCTGAGGCCAGATTTGATTTCAGGAAGATGAGTCTTCCTGACTCCAGGCCCAGGACTTTTTGTATTACAATGCTTCTTCACTAATCAGGAAGGTCTTCTGTTGCAGTGATTTAACTGGTAGGATTGTCCTTTCTTTGGAAGACTAGTGCCCTTGAAAAAGTCAAATTTTAGCAGTGATATTCTAGCCTATTGATTTCTTGGTAATATTTTATTGGATTTGATTTCCAAGATGTAATCTTAGCTTTGCTTTGTAATTTCCACAATTAATTTAAAATTCTAATTATCGTAAGGGAACAGAACCTTATTTGGGATCCCTTAGCAGGTAAAACTCTGTAAGGTTATATTGTGAACCACAAGAAACTTGGTTTGTAGAATTAAAGATCAAAAAGATCATATTTAACCTGTAAGAATACATCAGTAATTATTTAGCCTCATTAATAAAGAGTTGTTGATGCTTCTCTAAGGAACGTTTATCAGTGAAATTCAGAAATAACAGGTAGCAGGGTGCTTGCACAAATGTTTAAAGAGGGAATAGGGATAGTGGTATACCTTAAACTTCAGTAATTGGTAATATTTCTACTGCACTTCTTTGCTGATAGTTCACAGCCATGCCATAGTGAGCAGCTGTATCTGAAAAATTTCACTTTTTAAAGATTAACTTGTGTTAGCTGACGTAGGCTACTTTTATTAAAATGAAGCATCAAAATAAGACTTTCGTGGGTATATTACAAATTTTGGATTTTAAAATCTGTTAATTTTGTAAAATTTAATTAATTTCATCCATCACAGTGTTAATGGTGGGTTTTGTTTCACTTTACATTTATTACTTTAGATGTTATTATTACATAAATGTATTCTAGGTAAATTGAAACATGTTACTAAGTATTAGAGTATTCTTTCAACATTAGCCATGAAATAATCTTCTGGCTATTCTCCATATGTTAGAATACCTGATTCTTTTACATCAAGCAGGGATAGTCAATTTGTGTTATGAGTGCCAGCTGCTTGAACTTGCCTTTGGCATTCACTAGCATATATTAAACCTGCTGGTGTAGTAATCAAGGGCTTAGTCATCTGTTGTGCATATGCATGTGCATCATATATCCCAGTTGAAGCAAATGCTATTAGAAAGAAATATTACTTTTAATGGATAATGTTGGTTTTGGCTAAAGGGGCCAAAATATTAGGTTGTTATGAGTAAAAGTAAGAACTAGACCTTGGATTACAACAAAGTAGTGTTTATCTGATTTTTCAAAATATTTGAATATACTCCCATCTAGATGATAAATTTCTTAAGGCAGGAGAATCCTTGCTCACATACTGAATTTTGCACACAGGGCTTAGTACCTTGCACACTGTAGGCACTTAACCAGTATCTAATCATTTTTGCCTTTAATTAAGGGAAAGGAATAATGGTCTACATTAAGCCATGTATCAGGCTAGTTTTATAGGAGATTAACCCTTAGAATATTTTCTCAACAGTTTTTCTAAAGATACCGTTATTAGCGATAGTTTCAGGATATGAACACCAATCTTTTAGGACCTGGAGGTAACATAAAACTCGCTGAAGATGGTACTGCTGTTTGGCTCAGATAGCAAAATGTTGTTTAAGATTATTGGCATTTTTAACAGCCAAAATTGGATTCAATCAATATCTTTTAAAAGATAATTTTATTATGAGACTTTCCTATCAGAGCTTAATTATTATCTAATTGTGAGCCATAACCTCTGTAAATTCTTAAAGCATAGTATATGTAGCCAACTGCTTCTCAGTTACTATAGTTTCCCTACAACTATTTTCACATATAAAATGAATAATTTTTTTGAAGATACTGTGAAGACTTATTTTCTTCCAGGAGCTTAGTATTTATTGAAATCAAATATAATAAGGTGTATTGAGCTGGAAATTTGAATCCGTATTGTTTGAGAAAGGGTTTCTTTAGGACCAGCCATTATGATAGGGAATCCTTAGTGCTTCGGATATCAAACATCAGGCATCCACTGGGGCATAGACGAACCCACTGCAGGAAAGGTGATTTTTATGGATCTAGAAGCAGGCATCTTTTCTAAGTTCAAATGGATAAAGACATGAAACCTAAAATGTTTGCCAGAAGGTAATAAGAGACTAGGAAGGAGTGAAAGTGAAAATGATTAGAACCTGCTTGAGAGGTGAGCAATTGATAGGGTTGAATCCACAGAGCTATCATAGACTGACAGCCATACTTAAGCTTTATGTGTTTCTCCATACTACAAGCCAAAATTAGAAGGCTTAGATCAAGTCATTGTTAAGTACTTTGTTTTAAGAAATGGTTTGATGTTTAGCATCTCTGAAAAAGTGTCATGCTCCCCGCCCCCCCAATAACAAAGTTACCTTCTAGCTTCAACAGGCGGTTAGTTTGACATTTGGGAGGGAAATTCCCTTACAAGAGGTGGTGTTAAAACATTTGAGTATTTTTAGTTCAGTGGTTAAATGCCTACCTAGGAAAGATGTGACTAAACTTAAATAAGAATCCCTGACCTCCGGGAGCTTGAATCCTGGTTGGGTGTCAAAGCAAACACAAGTCCAAATGCATTATAGGACGTTTGGGGTAAAGGCTGTTAAATATTTGGAGGGTAGAAATCAACAAGTACATTTTTTTTTCTTCAGTAGGTGGGGATTGGAACTGGATTTTAAAGGAAGATAACAAATTTATCAATAACACAAAGCAGGGACACATTAGGGACATAGTGAACAACTTGAGCAAAGGAAGGAAATTTCGAATTTGGGAAGAAAATTTTATTTTAGCCAAAGTGTAGAGATCCTCCTAAGTGTTGGACCTTAAAACTCATCAAGTCCAGCCCATTTTGTTCACAAATGAGGAAACTGAGGCCCAGAGAAGTTGTGACTGTAAGTGTGTTGAGGCAGGAAAGGTAGGGGGAAGGACTTACGATTACAGGCAAAGAATTTCATAATTGTTTAAAGATATGTCACCCAAAGGGATTTTTTTTAGACCTGTTATTTTGGGGGAAATAATTTTAAAGAAGTCTTTCATTCTAAAAGGTAATTGCACCATTGTAATTTTTTATTTAAATAAATTCAGTAACCATAACTTTACCCACTATTATTTGAAGCTCCAAACAGGCTAAGAAAGGTCACTAGAAATTGGTAATCCAAAATAAAAACTTATTTAGAACAACCGTCTAACGTTTTAATGAAACAACAAAGATTCTTTTTTATTTTTGTTTTTTAAACAACATCCACTTTTATGATATCCCTTGTCCCAACTCTGTCATTGGAAGCTGGCACTCAGAATATTGGACTCCCAGTGTATAATCAGCTACTCATATTGTCATCCTGGAATCTTTTCCCCCAATGTATATCAAGCTCTTATTTTTACCACAAGTTAACTTATTTTTAAAACTACAGTTTTATTATGTTCTGAATTTTGTCCCTTCTCTCAGACCTCCTCACCTATGGAGAAGGCTAGGAAAACAACTCATTGACATCATGTATTGTCATGCAAAACAGATTCCTGCTTTATAACCCTTTCTCCCTCACACACATACACCCTCATCTACTTTCTGTTTGCAGGTGAGTAGCATACTTCATCATGCGTTCTTTGGAATTTGGTCACTGTGTTGATCAAAGTTTTTGCTGGGTCAAAGTGTTGTGGCATAATTTAGTAGATTTTGGAGGGTGGGGTGTTGAACAATTCTAAATTGGTTTCTAGAATGGCTGGACCAGTTCACAACTCCACCAAGAAGCATTATTGAAGTTTAAATTAACTTCAATAATGGTAGCAAAAGGTAGCAAAAGGAACCTGGAACCAAAAGGGTGTGTCCACCAGGATTGCCCCAGCCTGTATATTTGGTTGTTTTTAAGACCTGGCATTAGTGATAAATAATTGGATTTCTAAAAGTAGTAGGAAGGTAATTTAAGACTGGGAAAAGACTTGGAATAGATTAAAAATCGTGGGAGGGGAAAAGCTTACTCTTTATAAAGTCCCAGGACTCTGGTTCAAATCACTGGTGACTTGAGGCAAATGAGTTCTCCTCCTCCTGCCTATTTATCTGTAAATGAAGACCTTGGACTTAAATATGGTCTGTAAGGTATCATGCAGTTCTTTAATAGAGAGCACTTCTTAGAGTGATGGTCACTTAATGGAAGTGATAGGTTTTAGGCAAATTCATATATGACAAAAGATGATGTAACTTTTTCTCCAATATTCATCTGCTTTTCAATCAAATGACTACCACCTTAATTCAGACCTCCAGTTTACATTCAATATTGCAGGGAATCATTAAGGCTTGACCCTACTACCCCCACCTCCCAGCACATATCTTTACAATTATTGGACTACCTACCACATTTCCACACTATCCTACTTTGTTCACTACCTTGGGAAGCTCCGCCTCTATATAATTTCGCCCTATATGGCATATACCATATTTTTGTGGAAGCAGTCATATTAAGATATCCTTGTATTTCAGTGTGCTTTGTATAGTGATTGCTATCTGCATATAACTAAAGCTTTATGGGTGGCTTTTAGTAGATTTGCTGCTATAGCACTTTGCTTTAAAAAGTTATTCTTTTGCTTTTAGGATCCTAAGGAGGATTATATGAAGGTTACTTTTAAAACCAGAAGTTTTGTAGATAGCCATGCCACACTAAAGTTTAGGCTTTCTGGCATCCTTAATTTTTTCTTATGCTTTTTTCTAATGCTTTTTCTTATCCTTCCTCTGTATTCAGTGTAGTTGAGGCATTTAGGTAGCACAGTGGATAAATTTCTGGGCCTGAAGTCAGGAAGACCCGAGTTCACATCTCTCCCTCAGACATTTACAAGCTGTGTGACCATGGGCAGATCACCTAACCTTTGTTTGCCTAAGTTTCCTCAACTATAAAATGGGGATAATATCACCTACATCCCATGGTTGTTGTAAGGATCAGTTGAGATTATTTGTAAAGCACTTAACACAGTGCCTGTTAAGGGGCTTAATCTCTCCCCCCCTCCCCCAATCCACTGTCTTCAGAATTGGCATTGTAATGACCCTATTTGACAATTCATACTTAAAGAGGAGAAATAAAACAGGAAGACTTGAATTTGTGCCCAATATTTGACATAAACTGACTCTTGTGACTCTACTCCTAAAAGACTGTGAGAATACAGACTTGGATTGGGAGAGGGAGTTGGCTCATGTGGGTGTTCCACTGACAAGCAGAAGCTACTCTCCTTGTCCATTAAATAAATGGGGATTAGGGCTGGCAGGGGTACTCTGACCAGCATCATGTCTCCAGTAATAATAAGTAGCATTCTTCCTCAGAGTTGAGTTCAGCTGAAAAGGTGTGGACCAGTTAGTTGCATATAGCCTTAAAACAGGGATTTGATCAAAGCTGTGAAAGTGAGTACACACTGCATTCTCCCTGCCCCACAGTCTCAATTTGGTGGGGGGGGGGGTAGGTGTGTTTTTCAAATTAACTTTGGAACTGAACCTAAAATTATATTCAGTCTTAAGAATATTTAATATGGGGGGGGGGAAGCAAAAATTATAATGAACCTAAAAACTCAGAATCCCGAATTCACCAGTTCAGAACTGGGACCAAATTTGTATTTTCTAAAACCAGCTGAAATATCACACATGTTATCACTTATGCTCCAGTCCTATAATTTAAAGATCACAATTCTTCAGCTGCTCTCAGTTCAAGGCTATTGCTACTGAAAACATTTAGAAAGGGAAGAGATCCATGTCTCATCAGGCTATGGGTTAGTGGGTAGTGGGGGGAAGGTTAGGGAACAGGAGTAGAAATTGAATAAAAATAGTAAATACTGACTTGCAGTAGTTGAAGGTCCCTTCTCATTTTCTTAGTATCTATCCAGTACTTGGGAGTCCTGCAAAACCAAGTTGCAATTCGTTTTGTGATCAGTGCAGGACTCAAGTGACCCAGTCCTCATGGCTTAGTTTTTAATTATCTGTTGGCTAAACTTCAGTCATTTCAGATGCTTGATGCAGGTAAACTAACATCAGTGATTGTGGAATTTAACCTCAAGAAACAAGCAGTTTATATCATACCAGTTCCCAACTGCTAAAAGTTTTCACCACTTAAAAGATCTTTTGTAATAAATTGGCTATTATGTTACTTAGAATGACAGCTGCTGCAAGAATAGGTTTCTATTTTATTTTTTGCTCTATTAAATAGTTAATTGAAATTCTATAGTAAGGGAATAAAATATGAGTCTAAATTATTCACAAAACAGTGAATGTTTTTGCTGCGTCCACAAATGGTATGGGGAGTTGACCATGTCCCTGGTCACAAGGTGATTTTTCTTCAGTCTTAAATATCTATGCTAACACCAGGACTTCAAACCATCTGGAGCAGGAAATATACCCAGTACCCACCAGTTAAGTATTTCCTTTTACAGTAACCATCTCTATTCAATAATAGAGTCCAAAAATACTGATGTTTCTAGAATCATGAAATACTTTATATTTTAAAAATTAAGTCTTGTTATGTGTTGTGCTCAACTGTTAGTTAAGCAACACTTCCAATTTACCTTTTGTGAAGGTCCTTATAAAGGTCACTATCAGTAAACTACTTTTTTTTTTTTTGGCTAATAGTCCTCCAGCAGGTGTAAATGATGATTATGTAGTGACCATCTACTTCATCCCACCTGCCTGGCATCTTAAAATAAGTTGACTTCACTGGATTTTCTTATACACTTATTTGTGTATATGTGCATTTCTTTTGATTGCTTACCCCTATTAATATTCTATGTGTATTTGAACTGGAGAAATGTTTTCACATAAATTCAAACCTTTAGTGTTTCAGTTTTTCCAGTGATATGTCTGAAAAACCAGTTCATTATCAAAACTTGTTTGGGAGCTTTTATATATCTGTATATTAGAGATTATTATGGGTAATCAAATGAAGGGGAAGAAAGTGACAGTCCTTTCCCATACCAGCACAGTAAACCTCACTACTAAAGACTAATTGAATTAAAAACAGGTTAAATGATAGAATTTATGTAGAAACTTTTAAATTAAAAAAAATTTAAAACACTTATATTTGATCATAAATTAGTAGATTCCCTAAGAAATACCTGTTAAGCAATAATTTGCATAAATGGCATGTATTCCTTTGATGGGGAGAGGGGAAACAAGGGGAGATAGCTAGGTGGCTCAGTGGGTAGAGCACCAGGCTTGGAGTCTGGAAGACTCATGTTTTTTAATTCAAATGTGACCTCAGACACTTAATAGCTGTGTGACCCTGGGCAAGTCACTTAACCCATCTGCCTCAGTTTCCTCATTTGTAAAATGAGCTGGAGAAGGAAATGGCAGCCCACTCCCATATCTTTGCCAAGAAAACCCCAAATTGGGTCATGGAGAGTCAGAGACAACTGGAAAACTATGAACAATAATTCGTATTATCTATTGTTCTATCTTAATGGTAGCAGAAAAATTCTATCAGTTTTAAATCTTTTCCTGAAATTGTCCTTTAGTTAATTTATATTGACTGTGAAGATGTTAGATAAGTAAAGGTAAGCTTGACCCCTCTTTATTATGAAACCTTGGCTAATAGGACCCCCACATGCACAAACTAAATAAAAAGGTTACATCTTTGCTCTCACCTATTATCCCTGGTAATTACTAATCTTTGAGAAGAAACACACCCCCCCTTTTTAAAAAATACACTAGTGAAATCCTCGCTCGAAATCTAAAACTAAGCAGAACCAAATCTACTTTCTTTGTTTTGCCATTAAGCTTTCTTTAAAAAGAAAAAAGCTGGCTGTGTGTGCCTGTGTAAATAGGGTGAACTGACGTGTACTTGATAGTGTTCATTTGGCCCATCTTTATAAAAGCTCAGTGTGAATTGTTACACAAGTAATAATTTCCAGACGATGTACTAATAATGACTTTGTAAAATTGCAATGTTTTGATCTCAGGATATTGAAAGAAAAGCTATTCTTAGTGAAATTTTTTTTTCTAAACTATGAGGACTCTAATTTTTGGTTAACTATAATGCTTAGTTCTCAAGCACTTAAAAGCTTCGTTCTCAACTTTTAAAGTGATGTGAGCTTACTTCATATGATAAAAATGCTTAAAATTGTAAAAATATTATACACATAGGGAAAAGATTTTCAAATAACTTTATGTATGTAAAACTTGCCCATTGGACTGGTATACTAGAATTTTTCCCTCCAATACACAGAACACAGAATTTGCTTTACAAGGCTATTCTGTTCTGTTTGCTTTCCAAAGGCTTCCTAAGCATTTACCAAAACAATGCTTTTCTTTGTTGAGAGGCCTTTTAGCAAAGGGTCAGCCAGTCTGCCCTTTGTAGATGACCAGTTCATCAAAGATGTGCTGACAAGCAAATTACTAACATAAATATATTTCAGGATGTGTGAGTTCACCTTTGTGAATATGGCTGGGTTTTGTACCTCATGGGACTTATTTCACATAGGAGTAGGTTAAAATAAGCCATTTCCTCAAGGCTATAATTTTGGTAGTTCTAGCAAACAGACTTTAAACTGGTCTCTTTTCAAGCACATGGGAGAATGAATGTTGGTACCACAACACTGACCACAACTTAGAAAATTATATCCACATCAGGTTATGGATTTTTGCCTTCACCAGGTGACCACATTACTTGACTTTGCTTTGTTAGAGGGCAAAGCAAAGTTGGATACTTTTATAAATTTATTCATTGAACTCAGATGTGTTATGAGATTACATTGAGAAAAACTATGTTTAGGTAGTAAAATAAATAGACCCTAATTTTTGTTCTGGGAGACTTCTGCTTATCAAACTATCTCTGAGGACAGATTTAAAAGAAGAATCCATAATACAAGCCCTGATCACTTCTAATATTTCAAATCTCTGAGATGACTACAAAGTCTCTTTTAGTCATTAAGTGGTTATTGCTTTATGCCCAAATTCAGTGCATTACCTTTTCAAAGTGCTTTCCCTGCCCCTCTCCCCTTGTTCCCTGTCCCCCATGTCAGAGCACTCTTTGGTCTGTTACTAGAATTGAATTACAGTATCATTGACGCCATCTTTTTCAACCTAGATTATAATAGCCTGCAAATATTAATGGATTTTCTATACACAGGGATTATTTGCAACCAAATTTGAATGTGACTTGATGGGAAACTTATTAATGGATCCTTCAAGGATTGTGGAGAAAATGCCCTATTGAAGATAAGATGTTTTTACAAAATAACTTAAATTAAGATGTTTCAGCTAAATTAAATCCCCTCATTAAAGTATCTCTAAAACATCTCACTTGGTAATGACACTGTGACCTAATACTCAGTGTAAACATGTGCCTATAGTGACAAGATTTTAAAATTATGTAAATGATGAAGAGATGCATTAAAGCATTTAATGGTGTTTTTTTTATATTCCTCATATAAAGACCCCTCTCCTAAAGGCCTCCTGTAATTCCTGTAATAGCACGGAGGAGACTGAAGTCTTCAAGGCTATGCTAATGGAAGAGTGCCCTCTGGCAGGTCCTACCGAGATAGAGAATGGCGTCAGGTACAAGTCCGTCAATGGTCTGGCCTGAACATAGAAGGCCTGAACAGCCTTACTCATTTTATTCAGGCTTATCAGCAGAATGTTGGCCACTAGGTGATAAGATGTGTTTTAACCCATTCATGCTTCAACAAGACTGTTTAAAGCAAAGAAGGCTTGTGGGCCACTTTAGTGAAGTGTACCTACACCAATGAAGTCATAGCTTGAAATCTAAAACATAAATACCAGAACCAAATGGATTATGTTCTTTTTTCTCACCATTAAGCTTTCTTTTTTAAAAAGCTAACCATGGTGTACCACAGGAAACAGAATGGTCTATAATATGTAGCTCACACAGTACTCATTTTACCCATCTTAATGATCAGTGTGAATTGAAATACAAGTCATTTGTGCTGTAGTCCAGTTTACCCATTATATAACTCATGCCTTTTTACTGGACTATAGGGCTGGCTATGGCCAATTAACAGCATTGTATGTAATACATAAGATCAGAATCGTGAACCTAGAACTTTTGGAATAGTTCTGGTTTCTACTTGCATATCTACTAACTAGTGTTCTAGGTCCATGTTGAAATTCTGAGTTGTTTCCAAGTCAAATATGAAATTATTTTACATTTAAAATAAGTTTAAAAATGTCAGTTGTGTAATCATGTTAAAAACATAAAACCATTGCTATATAAAATATTTTAAAGCTATTTGATTAAAACATTTATTTACTTAAACTCTTTGCTAGAATTTTTTTTAGAGTTCAGCATCGGAGGAGGAATGTGACATAATAATGATCGAAAGCCGAAAGTTTAAAAGTTGTGATGCCCTCACATGGTTGGAGGGTTATTCTAGCTTCTAAGGACTGAATGTTGTCCACAAGAGTGTCTCATCAGGTCATAAAATTGGTAAGACATAATGGATTAGATTTTATGTATTATACCTGATGTTATTGTATTGAGATGACTTTTTATGAACAAACTGAACCTATGGTATAACTAAGAATATAGTATTAGATTTAATTTAACAAGAACTTTTGGAAAATAAATATTTGGGGGTGTTTAATCCTTTGTTTTATGGAACTGAAGACAATATTTTTCTTTGGAGAGTTATTATGCTAATGTGCATCAAAGAAGTAAAAATAAGTAAAACCCTATCTTGGCAGCTGGTTTTTAAAATGTCGCTATCATGTTCACGGTAGATAGGAATTCGCTATTCACAGTAAAAGCTTAGACATGACTTAAGTAACACAGTGAAACATCCACAGATAATTGACTTAGTCTAGGAAGCCTATTCAGAGCAAAGAAAGCTTTTTAAAAAGCGCTTTGTGCACGATTCCATTTTCTTCATTAGGTCTGCTTTAAGTTCCTTTATGACTATGTGATCTCAAGTTTTGTTTGTTTTTTTTCCTTTCCAATGGATAGGCATTTCAGTTCTGAAATGAAGAAAATCCAATGGATTTTCTTAATTGAAAACCTGAGGTGCTTCAATGACAGTGATTAATTAGTAGGAAACTTAAAGGAATCTTGTTTATCTTCCCCTAGTTTATAAGATCTTTTACATAGTGTTTCAGAAATAAATTTAGAAACCCCCTCAAATAACAAGTAATTTTCATTTTTTCCCTAAAAGTTACATACTGTTCATCTTGTTTGTTTTTTGGTGTGAAACTTCCAGAACTATAAAATAGTTCTATGGAACCTGGAATGCTAGAGACACAGAGTAAATAACGTGGGTTCCAGTAGTATTTTTGTGATAATAATTCTTCTGAAATGTGAGATTATATATCACATATTTTATTACCTGTAACAATTTTCATTATGAAAATTTGGTTAACTTCTATTTTGCAGTAAAATTTCTTTAGCTTTCCTTTATTCTGGGAATATTTCGTATGTGATATTCCGTATCTTCCCCCCAAGGTCTACCAGGGTGTTTAAAACCCAGACTGTTATATAAACAGATTAGTTTGGAAATGCTGATCTTGTCTAATCTTTCTTCATTTTTGAAAGTGAAGAAGGTGACTTTAGCATCACATAACTAGTAAGTAACAGAATAGGAACCAAAAATCAAGTCTCTGGCTCTTCCTGGTCTTTCCTTGAAATCTTGCCATCTCTATCATAAATAGCCAAAATCTTTAAAAAATGAAATGAAAATTTCCAAGATCCATTAGTTTTTCTTTAGGAAAAAATGTCAAAAGAATGAGACAGCTTTAAGTAAAACATTTAATCATTTAGTAGCAATTAAGCTAATACAGCGCTTGTTTTTAGCTGAGGAAGCTGACTTTGCCTTTTTTCTGCTTTTAGAATAATCCTTCTTCTCCTTATATTACTTCATGGCTTTGTGTTTTCCAAAAGCTAATTTTAATGGGCTACTTTAATGAATTGGAAGAAGAGTGCCCTCACCTTTTATAATTGAGATTCTCTTCTTTTTGTAACCATTATTATCTTTAATATTTTTTTGGTTTATTTTTACTTTTCATACCTTCCTTAGTATTTGGAAAATGTTATTAAACTCAAGGTTGCCAATAAAATATTTGGACATTTTCAAGCAGGACTTGAATTAGAGATTTTCCCCTCATAAGATGTGGTTAACAGGGATAAGTCGAGTTTAACAAATATCTACCATCTATACACCTAGTAGTATACAGAGTAGTCCTTTATAGTATTGTAAATTTAAATATAAATAGGCATATCCCTACAATATCTCCAATTGGAATTTTTATCTTTAAAAAAAAAAGTGAACATAGAGCCCTAAATTTCTGCTCATGCAAGCACACACACACACACACACACACACACACACACCCCAACATACAGTTTTGTTAGTCATATGATTGTTACAGAGCTTACCTTTTGACAGAGTAATCTGTCAAAAAATTACATTGCAAATCTTTAAAAATTAGGCCTTTTGATAATGGCTTGTTTTGAGTAAAACTACTTTTATGAATTGAAATACTATAGAAACATAAGCTACAGTTTTGAATGGGGGGAAAGCTCCAACTTACTAGTATGTGGTTTTTCCTGTACACTTGTACTGAGTATAGCCATTGTGGGATTTAGTCCTTCATGAGGAGACATTTATAAACATTAGGTACAAAGTATAGGTAGAAAAAGCAGCTAATAATTTTGAAAACTAGAACATGTTAGAAGAAAGATTGAGTAGAAAGGACCCCTCTTCACTAGATGGAATCAGCTATTTCCCTATTTTTACTTAAAATACCTAATTTTTTAGCCTTCTCTGAAATGATGCCCTTTTAACATTTATTATTGAATGACTTTATTATTTGGGTGCCTACTATATACAAGGGTCCTTATGGTATTTTAACCAAATTATGGACCCTTAAAACTTTGTACCCTAGAATGAATAGTTCTTTTAGTAGGACACTAGCATGTATTGTGTGATGTCATTAGTATTATTTGATATATAAGTTCAATGTAAGAAAATTTGAGATGGTATAACACATGAAATATAAATTCAGCTGGACTGAATAACAATTGAGTATTAACCCAGTTAATATGTGAAATGGTTCAACAAAATTAAATATGCCCAGAATTCTTATTTTACTTAAGCACTACTTGATCCTTTTCATTGGAGAGTTTAATCTTTTAGCTTTGTAAAATTTAGTTTTCACAATCCCAGATAATCTTATAATTATTTAAAACCACCATATAGCAGATGGTATTTTTCTTTATTAATCAAGTCTTAGTTTTGGGATTGGATTGTTTTATAGAAAATGCCTGAGGAAAAAAAATACCTTCATGTCTTTTTTCACCATACCTGTATTCACTGTAAGATAGTAAGTAGGAATATGGATATGTAGCTAAAAAAGGTATTAGAAGTCATTTATTCCAACTCCCGTCATTTTATAGATAAGAGAATCTGAGGCCCAGAGAACTTAAGTAACTTTTTTTTTTCCTGTCAAGTTTATGGTTGAATGGAAGACATGGTGGTAAAAAACAAACAAAACCAAGACTAATTGTGGAATTTTTTCCAGATTCAAAAGGATCCCATATTAGATCATAGAAGTTTACAAAGTGCTATCCTTCTAGCATCCCTGTAGAGTAGTATAATTGCACAAAGTTCACAGCTGAGAAAACTGAAGGCCAGAAAGGTGACATACAAATAGCAAATTGTGGAAATGGGACTCAAATTGGTATCTTCTGATAGCTTTATTTCAGCTTCAGAGTTCATCAGTTGCTACTCCACAAGGATATAGTACCGTTCTTAATATAGGGAGATTCCTTCAGGGTCTAGGTTGACCCTGCAAAAATGAAGTCATCATTTAAGCCAAGAATCAGTCTTTAAGTTGAAATTTATATAAATTGTGTACAGATGACACTTGGAGTGTCATTTGACGCACCTAAATCATGACACTATCTCCTTGACGAATATTCAAAGTCTAGAATATAATAATAAACACAATAACAGCAAGTATTTATGTAGCACTTCAAGGTTTGCAAAACACTTTCCAAGTCTCACTTAATCCTCACAACAATTCTAGGAGATAGGAGCAGCAGTGAGTCTCCCCCTCCATTTTAGAGAAGAGTAACCTGAGCCACACAGCTAGGGAATGTCCGAGCTCAACTTTGTGCTCCAGGTCCATCTACAGGAGCCTTCTTTTAGGTACCTGGCTGACTTCCATCTAAAGGGTTTTTCATCAGTAGATGTAGCAGAAAAGTTTCCCCAACTGTAGTTGTTGCTGAAACAAGCTTGCTTCTTTTTATGTACAACACTCCTGAGAGGAGCTAGCACAGAAGAGGAAAACCTTTTACCCTTTAACAGTTGTGGTTGTTATTATTGCTATCTTTTACTTGATCCTTATAAATGATTTTCCTTCATTAGATACATTAAGTGCAGAACCACATTCTTAAAGCCCCTTTTAAGTGATTTTAAATTAAAGGCAGTTTTACATTATTTCACTGCTTTCCATTAGAATGGCTAACCGAGAATTGGGGTCATTGCTATTCTCAAAGTATCACCCAACAGTCTGTACAAGAGAAGCAAAAGACTCAAGTTAAAAACTCAGTTTATACTTAAAAATAGTATTGTTTACTGCGGGAATTCTAGATGCATGTTTATGAGAAGTAAAAGGCACTTTATGTAACCCTTAGCTGTAGACCTCTCATCTCTCTGTGGCTTTTATAGGAGGAACCTCAGAAGTCATCTAGACCATGATCTGCTGAAGGGCAAAGCCCCTTTGATTCTAAATCTGGTGCTTTTTTCCCCTTAACTAGGGTATCACATGAGTATTTATAACCCCCATTTTAGAGATGAGGAAACAGGTTCAGTGGTTGTGCATGGATGGTCCCACAGAGGTGGAGCTTTAACCTAGTTCTTGCCGTCTCCTGTGCTGAAGCTGCCATTGGAGATAGCATCATCAGTTGTTTGTTTCCTCTGGGATCCAGGACTATTCATAAGCCACCCTTTGCCATTGGATTTTAAGGAGCCAGATCAGAGTAAGATTTAAGGAAATAGAATGAGCTAGAATAATTAGCCCCTTCCCCGTCCCTAGGGATAGACTATATATAGGTAAAAAACTTAATTTGAACATAAGAAATCACACCCTCAACTCCTACTCCCAAGCTTTAGAAAAATAGCCCCAGAAATCTAGGAAGATAGGAAGGTTAGGACTGCATAATTATTTTGTGGAAAATAGTGGCAGATATTATGAGAAAAATTAAAATGATTGAGTCCACAAGTTTAAGCAATAAGTGGACCAGAAGTCCTAACACAGAGGCAGATTTTATTTCATTAGGTGTCACTGAAACGTGACTAAATGAAATCCATGGCTGCAATTTAGCTCTGTATGGGTGTAACCATCCAAAAGCAACAAGCAAGGTAAAGGTGTTCAGAGAGGTGGCATCTTCTATTAAGAAAGCATGCTTATGTGAAGAAATTGAGGAAACAAAACTGGGGTAAGCACTGTGGAAAACTTTTCTTTGGTGACCAATGAAGGGAGAAGCAGTTTCAGTGTACTTCAGTGTACTTCAACCCCTCAACAGAAAGAAAATAGAGAATGAGTTCTATAAACTACCTAGCAGAGGTGTGATTTAGTAGTGGCAGGAGACTTCTTTTGGAATTCACTCTCTTCAAAGAGCACAAGAGTTTAATAACGTCTTGACTTAATCTTTCAGAAGGTGGAGAAACACGGGAGTATTCTCTCTTGGATCTGGGGTGGAAATGATGACAGCTTCATGGTAATTGAGGAAGAGTCCACCCCTTTAGAGTTTGTAAAAGACAAGGAAACGGGGCCTTCTCTCACAGAGCCATGGATGAAGTTAGTGAAGATGGAAGAGAAGCTATGAAGAAGACGGGAGGAGGAGCAGAGCACATGGGGGAGGTGCAGTCTTGTATAGAAAGCACCAGGTGCAGAAGTTAAATAAAGGATCAGAAGGCATAAGACCTCTGCTTGGGCTGACTGGACAAGAAAGCTGCCCACTGCTTACTTGGCTCCTGCTTTCCTCTGCCATGGGGAATTTGACAACAACAATGATTTAACAAGGAATTGATGCCCCAGACAAATAAAGGGTAACTAGTTGCCCATACTGAATTCAAGTCCCAAGGTCCTGCTGAACTACGTCCTCTGGTACAGAAAAGAACTAGAATATGTGGTTGGCGTCACATAATTTTGTTGATGATGAAAGATCATGGAAAGTGAGAACAATACCCCAGGATTGGAAAAGAACACGGCAGTTTTCAGATTATAGGCCAGTGAGCTTGACTTCAATTCCTGGGAAAATTCTAGATGAATAATGAACTTTGGAAAGGGAAATGGTGATTACATAACTTTAGGATGGCTTCATCAAGAATTATTTTCTGCCAGACTAGTTTTGACATTTTTGACAAGGTAGACTGGCAGAGGAAATAAAATTAGATGGTTCCAAAAAATGTTCAGTGGTCATACCATTATGAGTAGTAGCTCAGGTAGTTGTACTTCATTTCCCTGTACTATTTAACATTTTCTCAAACCTGCAGATTTTCCAGAAGGGAAAGCTTTACACACTGAGTGACAACATGGATCTTGACAGACTATTGAACTGAATCTAATAAACTGAAATTCAGTTTGGAAAGAGGAATGCAAGTCTTAAAATTGGTCTCCAAAAATCACAAATCTGAGATTAGGGGAATTTAGGTAGTATTTTGTCTGAAAATGATCTGGTGGTGTTAGTGGACTGCAAGCTTAATCAGCAGTGTTATGAGATTTAGCAGCAGAAAAACCACAAATGGTCTCGGCATAGTTGTTTTCAGTTATGCCCAGCTCTTTGTGGCCCCTTTTGGGGTTTTCTTGGCAGAGATACTCAAGTGGCTTGTCCTTCTCCAGCTCAATTTACAGGTGAGGAAGCTGAGGGAAACAGGGTGAAAGGGACTTGCTTTGGGTCACAGATCAAGGAAGTGTCTGAGACTGGATTTGAACTCAGGTCTTCCTGACTCTGGGCCTAGCCCTCTTATCCACTGCACCACCTATCTGTCTTGGCCTAGAGGTGATAACAGATAGTGCTCTGCTCTCATTGACTCTCGGCTGGGGTGCTTTGTTCAGATCTGGGCATACTGAAGAATATTGATACTAATAACCTAGAGACCATCCAGAGGAAAGAGGATGCCTTTGCTTTCACCTTGCAGTGGAGATGTTTAGCCTGGTGAAGAAGAACCTCTTGACTCCTTTTGTTCTTGGTGGTGGCAGGCCTTTGTTTTTGAACAGAACCATGATGGGACGTCTTGATTTGTGCTGGAATTGGATTTAAGTGAGGCAGAGTTGCACAAAGCCTTACTCTCTTACAGAGTCAGAAGTCCAGTGGCAAGACAAAAGTCAGATGACTAGCCATGGCCTGGGATGCAATGAATGACTGACTGTGCTATCTTCATGTTTGACCAGGTTCTAAGTGTTCCCCAGTACCTGCTTCAGCCACCCTCATGGTTGTTGGAATAAAGTGTTCTCATCCACACGTTCCACAGAGGGTGGACACCCACCCCTGCAACTCATGGGTTGGAGGCCTGTTGGTTACCCTAAACATCATTTGGTCCATGTGCAGAGTTGGTTTACCATGGGGTAGCTGCCACACATGCTACCATTTCTTGGAGCCAGAGATGAGAATGGACTATGAGGTAGACACAAAGGTGGATGAGCAGCCCTGCAAAGAGCTCAGCGAGCCCTCACCCCCGAGGTACGAGGTCTCTGTGAACATTCTGCACCAGCTAAAGCCACAACCAGGACAGATGGGTGGCATTCCAAAGAGACAAACATGGACTTGACATGGGACTGTACAGAAGTTGGAATGGCAGCCTTGAAAGACCTTTTATTCCCTGCCTTGGGGGTCTTTTACATAAAAGCCCAAGGACCACCTTTCATATGCTACAGTGAAGTGACTTTCATTTCAGGGGTGGACAGATGGACACTGGTTCCTTCCATTTCTCAGTTTCTAAGATTCATTTAATCTGTTGTATCTTGAAGAAACATTATGCAAGTGCTTATGTACAATAATTTAAAGTCTTAGTAAAATGCCTACTCAGTGATTTTTAGGTGACTTGGCTCACTTTGAAATTTTTATTAGAGACTTCAGCCCTGCTGGGTGAAATCTCATTCTCTGCTTATTAATTTTTTCCATAGTATTAGGTGGTGTGTTGATTTTTTTTTTCTTAAATTTTTGTATTCTTTTTCTAGCATGTTTCATGTATTTTCTAGAGGCATTTTTTAAAACTATGGTGTATAAGATTGATTCTGCTTAGACCTTTAGAAGGACATTTCCCCCCAAACCTTCTGATGTTATTGATCTCAACCAAAGAAATTATTGTTAAACTTATTTCTTTCCTTGAAAGCTTTTTTTTTTAAATCTCTACCTTTTTGTTTTCCTTGCTGAAGTATTTTGAACTCATTCTGTTAGGTGTTTTGCTTTAAGAATTCCTTAAGGCTATTTTGTCTCCCACCTTCATTTATCTTTAAAAAAAAAAAGAAAGAAAGAAAAGACAGCCATAGATACTTCTGGATACTATGTGTGGTCTGAGCTAGGTAGAGAAAAATTTAAGCCTCTTCTATGCTGTTAACATTATCATAGGTAAATTTGTTGTTGAATGGAAAAGCCTAGTTGACTGATATGGTTCTCCCACCCACCCCCAAATCTAGGGTTTTAAATCTTACACCTATTGAGGAAATATGCATCTTTTTACCAAAAACCAAAAAAAAAAATTGTTACTAAAATAATTTAAATTGCCAGATGACTGAAAACAGTAAATGTACTACCCTGTAATTGCTCTGGCAAGATTATTTGAGATGTAATTAATATAGTGTTATAATATTTTGTTAATCTCTTTAAAAATCAGTTCTGCCACTGTTTTTAATGGAAGCAGTTGCCACTCAAAATTAGCTAATGCCTAGAGGTTACTGAAACCACATTCCCAAATCACTGTATGCTCTAACTATTCTTATTAGTAATTGGAAGGATTTTAGATAATTTAATAGTAGTGGCTGACATTAAACGCTCAGTCAGGATTTACATAGCACTTTATGTGCCTTCTTGCATATGGACTCACAACATTCCAGTCGGACAGAAGGCATGAGTATTTTCCCAATTTTTCAGATAAGGAAATAGAAACAAATAAGTTTTGCAGTACAAATCTTTTTATTAAGATTTGTTCTGTGAAAGTTGAATTCAGCCAGAGGGCCATATTTGGGGACCTGGAGGGCCACATGTGGCGTTGAGGCTGTTGGTTCCTCACCCCTGTTTAACTTGTATCCCAAAAAAATTTTAGTAGGACCAACCACCTGTTATTCATATGTTATGTTATGCATCCTTTCACATCAAGGTTTGGAAATCACATACTAAAAATGTTCTTGGCTCCAATTAGATCTAGCTTCCTGAGATAGAATTGTTTTAGGGGTGCTATAAATACTAGAATGCCTTATGGTATACTGGAGAGAGTTCATTGAGGATCAGTAACTAAGGTTTCATGTCCTCATTATAAGAGCCCACTACCCTGATTCTCTCTCAGCTTTTACCTGTATCCATGTATAGTAGAGTAGTTGGACCACTATATTCCCCTCAGACAGATCTTAGTAGTTGTGTAGATCATATTCAAGAACCTTCACAAATCCATGTTTGCTCATCTGTAAGTTGGAGATCAAAAAATTCTAGAAAATTCTTTTAATAATATGGATGCCAATGTGAATTACAGCAGACCACCTTTACAGACCATCTTGCCATCGTCCAGATTGGTCTTTGAATAATTCGTAGCTGGTTTATCAACATCTAGCCAAAATAGGCTCAAGAAATGAAAATTTAAATGGATATAACTAATATTGCAGGATTAGAATCTTAACAGGTGTTAGCACTTTTTAGAGCTGGAAATCTGTCACCAAAATTTCCTGCCCTCCTTGTTGCTGATATGAGCACGGGTGGAAAAACTTAATTAAATACTAATATGTATCTAGTATGTAATAAATATCTTAAACTCAGTCTCTAGGATGCCACAATGTGTCATTAAATTTGGGACCTGATGGAGAACATCTAGAGAATTGACCTTTATTATTTTGTTGCTCATTTTTCAACTGTGTCCCACTCTTAAGTGATCCTATTTGGAGTTTTCTTGCCAAAGATAGTAGAATGGTTTGCCATTTCCTCTTCCAGCTCATTTTACAGATGAAGAAACTGAGGCAAGTATGGTTAACTTATCCAGAGTCACACAACTAGTAAGTGTCTGGATATGAATTTTCCTGATTCTGGGCCTAGCACTTGATCACTTTATCCCTTAAAAAAATGAAATAAATAGATGCTAGATATAAATCACCTAGGTATTGGCTATAGTGATTACCATTTAAATGTAATCAGATTTAACTTTCAAATTTCTAATGTTGGAGTAAAAACTCCTCCAATATTATTAATAAAGTGCTTCCCTCCTACCCCTTTCTCACACTCTACTTTAAACATTTCAGTCTGACTCAGAGGAAGGAAATCTCTATTCATCTTGTCAAACATCATTCTGGGTTAAGTTACCAACATTCTCAAAAAACAACTGACAAGTTAGTTGTATGCTGAAACAGATTCGTTTGGTGTCATAACCACATGTGTTTCCTTGTATTCCATAACTAGCAGCAGATCTTATTAACTCAAGCAGGAGAAAAGATAATTGATAACATAATTTTTGGTTTTAATAACAGAATGTTGCCATTGTGCTTAATTTACAATCCAGTAAACTGGATTTCCTAAACTATACTTAATTTTCTTCTAATAAGAATTTTAAAAAATTCTTCTGGATATTAAGTTTCAGTGTTAAATTTCCTTGTTTGCTTCCCAGCTTAAAATATGGTTATAAAAAGTCTTGGCTGCCAAGAACAATGTCAGAATACTCATCACTTAAGAAGGGTGAGACACCTGGCTGCTGGTGAAGAAGCAGTGCTGGAGCAGGCAGGTGTGGAGCCCCAGGCAGGTTAGCCAGCTTTGCTTGTCACATTTGCCTCATTAGGTAGCTGGGCATGAGGCAGAATCAGGGTGCTCAGGACAATGTAGACATTTTCATAATAGTTTCTACTTTTTTTTTTCCTTAACCTGTTAGCTTTTGTTGATACTGGTTAAATGTAACATTTTAGTGCACAAAACTGCATATGTCATAACACTAAATTTTGACTGGTAAAAAAATATAACACAGATGAGCATGTAGAAGCCCAGGTTAGGAAAGTGATTGGCCAAGGCCCACGGGTGTAAAGTGGCAGCTCTGGGTTTCAAGCCCAGGTCTTTTGACTCCAAATACAGCTCTCTTTTATATATATAAAGCTGGCTAATTACATGGAATTACTTGGAGAAAGTTACCTTTTAATGTGAAATGCCTGTGCTTGAAGTAACTAGTCATGTAAGGGGAGTAAAATTTGTTGATTCCCTAATTCTTTTAAACTCATTCACCTCGGAGAATTAGAGTTCAGCTCAGAAGGAATTTTTTCCTGATTTTCCCCCCTTTTACTTGTTTTTTCTTGTTTACTCTAAGTGAAAACAGACAAATTAATATTATCTTGTTAGGTTTTTTTTTTTAGGAGAGTTACCAGAGTTTAAAATAATAATTGGAAACATAGAAGAAAAATTAGAGCTCATTTTTATTACAATCGATATACAAATGAGGACAATGAAGCTCAGAGGTATGTCTTGAGAATCTTGGCCTAAAGACTGAAGATTACCAGACCTTGTTAGTGCCATCTTGATTTCTGGAATTCGGTGTTTTCAGTTCAGATGATGTTTTCCGACAGAATATAGTTTAATAACAACTAGATATGTTTAGTATGTCTATTAATAAGTGAATAATCTTTTCTTACCACATCTTAAAATGATCATTGTCAACAACACTATAATAATTTTCTCTGTGATTTTGATTGTAATTCTTGTTTGACTCTGCTTTCTAAGGCCTGAAGGGTGAGTGGAGTCATTGAGATCAGTAGGTTGATGCAGTATAGTGGGTAGCATATTGATTTAGAAAGCCACAAACTAACATGTGGTATTATATTCATATTTTATTAAATGTTTTACTAGTTCTATTTTAATCTGGCTCAGGCCTGATTTGAGGTACTATATGCTATAGATTATGGAGTAAGTGGCAGGCTGGAATCAGAGCTCTGGGTTCAGATCCCTGCCACTGGCATTCACTAACCATATTTGGGCAAGGCATTTAGTCTCACTAAGAGTAAAGGATTATACTTAGCCTCACAGGGCTCTTGTGTGTTAAATGCTTTGCAAACACTGAGAGATTGTCAGTACTCCTAATGCAATGCCGCTATAGTTTTAGAGTAATCAGTGCTAATAGAATTGCCTGTAGTTAAGTGTGACTTATTTTGTGTCAGTATTTTGGAGGCTCTGAGTCTAAAGTAAAAGTTCTTCACATAGTTGATTCATAAGTTGGAGAATAACAAGGAATAGCTTTTTTACAAGTAGCTGTTCTTTCTAGGTACTTAGGACAAAAGATTAATCTAGGCTAAGTAGAAAAGGGAACTGCTCTTATTTCGTCTCACCAATACTGTCTAAGGATTTCATAATTTTTATATTTTTTACAAGGATAATATGAAACATGTCTCTAAAGATATGTATTTTTGGGGGGATACTATAATACATTTTTTAATTGAGTTACTGGTTTAATTTGGAAATTAGTAAATTGTAAGTTCACATTCTTGGCCACATGTTATATGAAAGATATGCAAAAGTGTTTTATGTTATTTAATCCAGTTATGTGATACTGATGATAGAGTTGTAACATTCTTCCTAGTTATACACAATTAGTTTTGACCATGCTTTAACACTGTTGCTCTGTGGTGTTTGTAGCACTGTTTTGAAATGTGGGGCCTGATACTAATGACATATGCTTGTGGTGAATGATTCTCATTCAGATTAAGTTATCCAATTAGGTGGGCGGAGGAGGGGCAAGGAAATTATCAAATAGTGTTGTTAATCATCAAATTTTTTTTCTAATGCCTGCTGAATGAAATACTTCTCATTTCCCTGTCTATAGTTGTGTTTCTCAAATACTTTTTTTTTTTAAATTCTGTGGGTCATGGAAATGGTTTAAGTTGCTTGTCCATCTATAATTTGTCATGTTCAGGTTTGTCAGCAGTTGATTTTGAGTTAATTAGTCCAGCAAACCTTAGAACTTTTAAGAGTCAGAAAGGATCCTAAAAATTGTTGTGTTCAGATTCACTGTATTGATGAGAAAACTTAGGCCCCCACAAAGATGCAATTCAGAGCCAGGATATGACCATATATCTCTCAGCTTCTGTAATCCAAATGTGTGTGAAGTAAAGGTAATTAAGGAAGATTAAAGTAAGTTACTGTTTTTAATAAAAATTTTTTTTTTTATTTTTACCTAACTTACTTTAGGTTAAATTATCTTAGACTTCTGCTTGCAGGCTTATGATGTCTTCAAGTTTCTAACATCTAACTGTTCTGGATGTTAATATTTCTACTGGCTACATAAAGGTCTTTGAGTAGAAAGCCTCTTCCAAGAAGTAGCCTCCCTGATTCTCAGAGCTGAACCTTCTGGGAATATACAAGATAAGATAAATGACAAGAAAAAAAAATTAGTTACATTCATATTTAAATACATGCACTTGTTGGGGCGGCTAGGTGGTGCAGTGAGTAGAGCGCCGGCCCTGGAATCAGAAGGACCTGAGTTCGGATCTGGCCTCAGACACTTACCACACACAAAAAAAAACTTAAGCCTTGTGACCTTGGGCAAGTTACTTAATCCCAATTGCCCTCCAAAAAGCAAAAAAAAAAAAAAATACATGCACTTGTGTAACCACTAGCACATGGTGCTTAATTGGATATAACAAAGCATTCTTCCTACTCCTGTAAACCTTGATTATTCTGGAATTGTGTAATTCTGGATCCCTTAAGCCCTGTAACACTATCATAGTCCTGTTACTTTCTTATTGTCATTTACAGTAGAGCTGAGCAGTTCTGTGAGAGCTTTGATGGATAAAATATTTATGTGGTTTAAAATTCATTCAAACTTTATCTAACCATGATGTTTTTTAAATCTGTTGTGTTGATGATTATGTAGTATGGTGTAGTGGGATGAACCCTGGTTCTTAACCCTGCATAACTCTGAATAAAAGGAGGAGGATGCTATACAGATTTTGGTATAAAATTTAAAAATCCTTTATCCAGAACCTACGTGGCTGAATCCCACACTTTTGATCACTGGGAGAACAAGATAGAAACAATTCAGCATTGCTGAAGTAGCTCAGAAGAAGCTTTGAGAAGAGAGAGATCACGTATCCAAGAGAAGGCTTTGAGGAATCTGTTAGTCTGCTTCTTGCTGGAAGAGCAAGATTTTGCCAAGATGAGAAAGCATAGGGAATGGCTTCATCACTAATATC